>JARUPY010000044.1:0-495890 GCA_029817715.1 Melastoma dodecandrum | reverse complement strand
CCCGTCGTGTCGCAGAGCACCACCCTCGCAAGCAGCCGCTGTGGCAGCAGGTGCGCGGCGAGGTCCGGCCACGCCGGCCTGGGAGGGGGATTGCGACCACATGCCCCATCGTAGGGCGAGTGGACGCGCGCAGGAG
The DNA here is from genome assembly GCA_029817715.1 of Melastoma dodecandrum. Taxonomy (NCBI): domain Eukaryota; kingdom Viridiplantae; phylum Streptophyta; class Magnoliopsida; order Myrtales; family Melastomataceae; genus Melastoma; species Melastoma dodecandrum. Next base: position 495,754 of record JARUPY010000044.1, on the reverse strand, counting down.
ATGGAGCCGCGCACTGCGGCAGATCCGGCATCGCCGCGCGGCGCGGGATCACACCGCCTCGAAAGGCGGCGCGGAGGGGCTTTCGGCCTTCGGCGCGTTGGAGGTTCGCCTGGCGGATGGAAGCCGTCGGTCGTCCGCTGGAATAGACTGGAGATATAGGGTGGCATCCAGGCGGCCGACGCGGCGGGCCTTCAGAGGGGGAGTTCCCGACGCAAGGTTCGGCGACTAGCACCGGACAGAAGGGCGTTGCGCGCCTCCATTCCGGCAGGCGTGGCGAGAACCTTGTCGGTGTCGGCCAATCCTGCGGCACCGCACAATTCGTCGGGCTGAGCGAAGCTTCGCCCGCCTCGACCAGCACCCGGGGGGGGGGGGGGGGGGGGGGGGGGGGGCGGCGCAGGAGGCAGGACCAGGCGGGTGATCAGCCCTATCGATCGAAGCGTTACCTCAATGTCGTCGACCGAGACGACGCCTTTCTCGTTTCTTTAGGCCGTCGCTATGAGTGGGCCGACCATCAGACGATGGTGCATCCGTCTTCGGATAGGGGGAAAAGTCATAAACGATTCCCTTCATACGAAGCGCAATTGGGACGATCTTTGCCGACTTCGTCGAGGGCCGAGCCGCTCCTTCAGCAAGATCCGCCTGCGGTATTGCGCTGCTACGAAGCGTCAGCGCCGGCGGCCAGCGCACAGGCGGGGGTCGGTCTCCGACATGGCGCGGATGAAAGGCGGGCCTGCATGTGTGTACGCTGTTCCGCCTGCGCGACGCCGGCTGGTCGAGGATGGCGCCGGCGGCTCAAATTGCGGCTAGGTGGCGGATTGCGTGCGAAGACGTCAAGGCGGGCACGCGCGTGCGCTTGACGGTACCCCGCACTGGGATGGGCTGCGTGGCTCCTCGAGCAGTGTCGAGGCAGTGGGCACGAACATGGCAGCTGCGTCGAGCCGTCGGCATTCGCCGATCATGCGCGCGTCGAGGCTTCGGCCTGGTTTTGGCGCCATGCCACGCGCGTCGTGGCTGCGATAGCGCAGTCGTCCTTTTCGCCAGCTCTCGGCCGGCCCATCGCCTTCGTTGCCAGGGACGCGAATTCTAGAGAGCCGTCGTGCATTGGCGGCGCCCGATCATGCACGGTCAAAGAGTCCCTTCCTTGGCAAGGGATAGAGGTTCAAAGAACGGCGGCGATGTCGTGCGAGGATCGTACGCCGCTGGCGCTCGCGCACCAGCATGCCTTTGGCGCGCCTATAAGTTCGGCGAGACTGAGGCTCTCGGTCTACCGCCTAGCAACGCTGTCTCGGATGATGCGAGAACCGTCGATCGTCTGCCCCTTCTAGGCCGGCGTCTCTGGCGGAGCGCTGGCGACGAGCTCCAGCCAGCAACCGCCTTGATCGCGCGCGAACTAATTGGCTTCAGGCGAGCGAATCGCCGATCGAGGACGGCCGGATAGAAACGCGTCAGGCACGCGCCGCTCCAGGGAAGCGCCGGTGAGGGTTTATGGGTCGCAGGCCCGCCCATTCGGCCTGCGGCGAACGTCGAGGCCGAAGCCGGCGCAGCTGGGCGTATTGGCCTAGCGCCGTCTAGCCCGACAGGCCGGACACAAGCGGGCGACGACGAGGTCGGGCTTTTCTCTGGGGGTCGCGCAGGTCATACCAGGGTCTGGCGAGGTCGCCCCAGTCGCTCACAGGGTAGCCTTACGGGCCTGGACTTCTAGCGGAGCGAGGACGTCTGGGCCTTTGAGGATTTCAGGGCCCGCGGCGGGGCGATGTCGCGGGTACTCGACTGCTGGGCTTGCGCAGGTCGAGCGACAGTGCTCTCGGGCTATGTTGCGGCCGATGGACCGGACCACCAGAGGCGAGTCGCCTGTTTCGCCGATGCTTGACGCGGCCCCATTGCCGCATGGTCGTCGGCCGTATGCCCTGGGCGGCTCGATCTTGAGTGACGGACGCGCTCGAGGTCGTGCCATCAGTGTTGCGCCGGCCAGGAAGCGTCGCACGGCGATGAAGGCAGAGCCGAGCTCGACCACCTTGATGGTGCGACAGCGGCCCCGCCTTGGGTGTCCGGCATTCTTCGCTCCTTTCTCCGGCCGGCGCGTCAGCCCTTTGGTGTGGGGGAGAGAAGAGCGAGATAGCGTAGAAGAGAGAGAGTAGACCACACCGACATGCGAATTTACGGCGGGAAGAAAAGAGCGCGCGGACGTCGGCGAATGCGGTAATCACGTATTCTCCGGAGAGCGGTATTCGATCCCAGTGTCGGTCCTTCTGTGGGTAGGCGCGAAGTGACATGCCCGAAATTTTCACAGCTTGCCGTAGACCGTAGCGCTTTCCCCTTACCATCACCCCGCTTTGCGATGGAGAGGGTCAGGGGTGGTGGGTCGTGCCGTGCTTTCATCGGCAAAGACTGTGAAGGACACCTTGAGCCCCCACCCCTATTGCCCCTCCCCACAAGGGGGAGGGGAGCCTGCGGCGCAGACTCGAGACCTGTCCAGCCACTGGGAGACATGATTAGCCAGGTTCACGCTACCGCCCTTCCACCTCGCGTTCCCGGTGCAGCGACCATCGCCGCGGCGCGCCGCTTCTACGGCGGCCATGCTCGGCCTGAGCCCGGAGGGCCCGCAGCGCGGACGACTGGGTGGAATTTCGACTTCCTATCGGGTACCACGGCACCATGATCGTACGCCAAGCACGCCTCGTCGACGAGCCCGAGCGCGGCGGCGGCCACCTAACCCCCGTCGACGGCCACGACGTACCGGTGCGCCACTTCGGCGTGATGCCTGACGATGGGCGCCTGGCGAGTCGCCGCCGATCGCCTCACGCGCAGCCGGAGTCGATTTCGTGAATCGCGCCCTGCATCCGTTTTGCCGGCGAGCCGGGCGAGCAGGCGACGATGTTCTTCAAGGACCCGAGCGGCAACGCGATCGAGCTGAAGGCCTTTCGAGCATCCCGAGGCCATCTTCGCGAAGTAGAGAGGAGCCGATGCGCACGATCCTGGCCATACGCCACGTCGGCTTCGAGGATCTCGGCTGCTTCGAGGGGAGCTCGAGGCCGCGGGCTATTCCAATCACTTATCTCGACATCGCCGGCGCGCCGCTCGGCCGTGATCGATCCGCTGGCCCACGACATCGTCGTCGTCCTCGGCGGCCCGATCGGCGCCTATGAGGCCGAGGCCTATCCGTTCCTGCGCGACGAGATCGCCTTCCTCGAGCGCCGCCTCGCCGCCGATGCGCCGACCCTGGGCATCTGCCTCGGCGCGCAGCTGATGGCCGCGGCGCTCGGCGCGCCGGTCTATCCGGGGCCCGCGAAGGAGATCGGCTTCGCGCCGCTGACCCTGACCGAGGCCGGCCGGCGTGGCCCACTAGCGGCCCATCGGCGACAGCCCGGTGCTGCACTGGCACGGCGGACACGTTCGATATGCCGTCGGGCTGCGATCTGCTCGCCTCGACCGCCATCTGCCGCAACCAGGGCCTTTTCGCGCGGGCCGCGCCTGCTCGGCCTGCAGTTTCCATGTCGAGGCGAACCGGCGCCGGCCTCGAGCGCTGGCTTGTCGGCCACGCCTGGCGAGCTTGGGTCAGGCCGGGATCGACCCGAGAACGCTGCGGGCCGAGGCGGCGGCCCATGCGGGTACGCTCGAGCCGAGGGGACGCGCGGGTCCTGCGCGACTGCTCGCCGCCCTGGCGTGAGCGCGCCTGCTCGCCGATGGCATTCGATCATGGTGAGGCCGGTCGTGGCCGCGCCCCGCGAGAGCAAGCTCGCTACCGCCCGCGAACGACGTCGTGCGCATTGTCGGCGCCGCGGCACGGCCAATAGGGTACGCGGCACGGCGGAGACTTTCCATGCGCTATCAGCTCAACGGCACGGTCATGCAGACGCTGGCGATCGACCTCGATCCCGGCGAGACCGTCTATTCGCAGACCAACTGCATGTGCTGGATGAACGATGCGATCCGGATGGACACGCACACCGGCGGCGGGATTCTCGCCGGGCTGAAGAGGACCTTGAGCGGCGGCTCGCTGTTTCGTCACCGACTTCACGGCGACCGGGCCCGGCCAACGTGTCGTTCGCGCCGCGCTTTTCCGGGCACGAATCATGCCGGTCCAGCTGCGGCCCGGCGAATCGCTGATCTGCCGCAAGGAGACGTTCCTCTGCGCCGAGAAATCGGTGACCTTCGACCATCGCCTGGACCCGCAAGCTCGGCTCGGGCTTCTTCGGTGGCCAGGGCTTCATCCTGCAGCGGGTGACGGGGCCCGGTTGGGTCTTCCCTCGATCTTTCCGGCGAGGTGGTGGAGCGCGATCTGGCGCCGGGCAGAGCGGCTGCTGGTGCATGCCGGCCACGTCGGCGTCATGGACCCGACGGTCGGCTTCGACATCCAGGGTCGTACCGGGCTTCAAGAACATCCTGTTCGGCGGCGAGGGCATCTTTTCTCGCGACCCTCACCGGGCCGGGCCCACGTCGCCTTGCTCAGCATGCCGATCATGAATCTCGCCGAGGAGATCGGCAAATACTTGCCCGACAAGTCGGGGGATTAGCGATTTCGCGCGACCTCTACTTCGCGTACGGCTCGAACCTCGATCCGGAGGACTGGACGGCGTTCTGCGTGGCGCTGCGGCTTCGACCCCGGCGTGCTGCGGCCGGTCGGCCCAGCCGTCCTGCCGGACGAGATGCTCGCCTTCGACTACCAGCTCGATCCGCCGCGAGGGCGGCGCGCTGAACATCCGGCATCGGCCGGGCGGCGCGGTGGAGGGCTACCTGTTTCGCCGGTGCCCCGCGACGGCTGGGCGGCGCTCGACACGAAGGAAGGCCACCCCGACCGCTACAGGCGCGAGATCGTCACGGTCCGCGATCCGGCCGGGGGCCAGCATTCGGCCTGGACCTATCGCGTGATCCCGGCGCTGCGCACTCGGCTTCGTCGCACCGACCGCGGCCTATCTGGCGGTCTGTCGCGCCGGGCGTGAAGCGGCGGCGGGGCTCGATGGCGGCGAGCTGGAACGCGCTGCCCGCGCAGGTCTCGCCTAACCCACCCGTCGCGCGGGTGAGCCGCGTGCGGAGGCTGAGCGCCGCGACGGCGAAGAAGATCGCGGGCGACGAAGGCGAGCAGGGCGCTCGCGCCCCAACGTTCCCGCCAGGTGTCGGCGACGACGTAGGTCGGCTCGCGCGGATCGAACATCACGACCGCGCGCTCGCCGACCGACCACGCCACCGGCCGAGTGGCCTCGCGCGACGGGCGCTCGAGCGTCTGTCCCTGCGCGGTGGTGAACCGGAAGACGGGAGCGTAGGTGGTCCCGTGCCTGGCGTCCTGACGCTCCTTGAAACCGATCACGACGCCATCGCTGCGCTGCGCCTCGGCTTCGAAGCCGCGTTCGTGCGCGACCATGCGAGCCAGGTAGTATGACAGGATCCGCCGCCGATCACGATCCCGACCACGACGACGATGATGGGGGCGCGCTTTTGCATCGAGGCTCGCGGCAAGGAACGGCTGCTGCGACTATCCCGTCGCTCCACGCACGATCGCCGCGCCGGGTAGTGGGTCAGCTTGAAAATTATTGGAAGTCGAGGGCGAGATCGGGATACGGCTTGCCCGGCTCCGATGAGCGAAAGCCGTTGGGTGAAAACCAAGGTGATGTCTGTTCCAGATAAGTGAGCTTTGGTTTGACTGGATGCGTCCACTTTCGCCGCAAAACGTAAAACCGCCTCCTTAGGCATGAAAAGCCAAGGACGCATTTCCCAATCTGTCGGGATCGCGGCAACGACGTGCAACTCCGCCCTGATTTTGCTCAGAATTTTCGATATAGGTCTTCATCTTCTTCCGTTATCTTAGAAAGCGCCTTGCTAAAGGTCACCTCACACAGATAAACGTGCTTTCTTCTCAAATTGACGGCGACAGCGTCGATCCAAAACTCACCTTGCATATTCTTAAAATAAAACTGCGAAGATACAAATGTTTCTCGATCTGACGATATATATTTTTCGACAATACTTTCAAAATAGTCCATCAGAGCACCCTCGCTGCTTATAGGTCCGCTTTTTTTCGTTGGTAACTCTGGCATCCTCGACCAGCTTCGCAATGTCGCCAATCCCTCAGAGCTTGCTAGTCACGCCCGCCGCCATCTATTGGGGATGCGGTCATGAGATAGCCTGCGGGTGCGGCGAGGGATCGTCCGTAAAACAATAAACGCTGAGCTTGCAGCCGATGTGCTTTTGGCGGTGCTCGAAGTGCGCACGCGCACCATCGACATACTGCGGAAACGCGGTCATCTGACCGCCACACGCGAGGCATCGAAAACGAGTGCTTGCCTTAGGCAAGGCGTTGGCCGCATCGATGCCGATCGGCTCCCAGCCGCTCTTGCGCTCGACTTCTGCTTCGATGATCGGGATTGACGCCATGGCTGTCACGTTGGCATGGCTTGCCTATGTGTCAACTGGCCCAGGTTTCAAACTGACCCACTACCGCGCGCCGCGATTTGTTGACAACGCCGAGCCCTGCCGGTAGTCATCCCGCCCTCGTCGGATGTGCCTCCGCGCGCCCGCGAGAACCCAAGAATCACCAAGAAGCCGGTCACCCGTGGCGTCCGCCGCGGCAAGTCCGGGCGAAATCGAGGATGAGATGTTTCGCGGTCATAAAGACCGGCGGCAAGCAATACAGTGTTGCTGCCGACGATACGATCACGGTGATGAGCCTGGCCGGCGAGCCGGGCGACAAGATCACCTTCGACAGCGTCCTGATGCTGGTCGGCGACGGCGGTACGAAGTTCGGCGCGCCGTTCGTTGCGGGCGCCAGCGTGACCGGCGAGATCGTCGGGCAAGACCGCGGCCCCAAGGTGATCGCGTTCAAGAAGCGCCGGCGTCAAAACTCGAAGCGCAAGCGCGGCCACCGGCAGGATCTGACGACGATCAAGATCACCGAGCTCAGCGCCGGCTGATCTGGGCCGCACGGCAGCAGGCATTCATTTATAATGGGTTGGGCGCACAGCGCGGACCCGGGAGCAGGACAATGGCACATAAGAAGGCAGGCGGCTCGTCCCGCAACGGTCGCGACTCGGCCGGTCGGCGCCTCGGCGTCAAGAAGTTCGGTGGCCAGGAGGTTATCGGCGGCAACATCATCATCCGTCAGCGCGGCACCAAGGTGTATCCGGGCGTGAATGTCGGCATCGGCACCGACCACACCCTGTTCGCCACCGCGGAAGGCAAGGTCAAGTTCACGACCAAGGCCAACGGCCGCGCCTTCGTGTCCGTTGAGGCCGCCGCCGAAGCGGCGGAATAGGCGGCGGAACGCCCGGCAGCACATCGCCCGCCAGGACACAGCGCTCGCATTGACGCCGGGCGCTGATATCTCGATATCTAGAGGTGCGTGCCGCGCGACAGCAGCCGCTCGGCCGAACGCGTCCGACCGAGGGCGGGCTCCGGCGATGTTCCCGGACATAACCTGCGACGACATCTTCCGGCTCGAGACGGCCGAGCCTCTGGCTGCGCTGGCTCCGCGCGGCCGATGCCGCGGCCGTCAACCTCGTTCTCGAGCCTCGCCGACGTCGCGCAGATGACCGCGTCGATCCCCCATCCCTACCCGCCCGGCGAGGCGGAACGGTTTCATCCTGAACGCTCGCGCCGCGACGGCGGCGGGCCAGGGGCTGATCCTCGCCGTGACCTTCAAGAACAAGGGCCAGAACCCTGATCGGCGTCGCCAGCGCCCAGATCACCGCCGGCGCCGACCGCCAGGTCGAGATCGGCTACGTGATCGCCCCGGCCGCCGCCGGCCGCGGCTACGCGACGGAGGCGACGCGCGCGCTCGTCGACGCCGTCTTCAACCTCACCGAGGCGCGGCTCGTCACGGCGAACAGCCGGATCGTCAATCCGGCCTCGCGCCGCGTGCTCGAGAAATGCGGCTTCACCTATCTCGGCGAGGGCCTCAAAACCCTGCCGGCGCGCGGCGGCCAGCATCCATGCGACTTCTTCAGCCTCGATCGCCATAGCTGGTCTATGCGGGGCAAGACATCGCGCCTGCCGGCGATGGCGCAGCAGCGCCCGCGAGACTGGCCGCAGGTGGTCGGCGAACGGGCCGAGTAACGCTCGAGGAATGTCGGCTGTTGCCGACTTGCTCCATCCGAGAATCTAAGCGGAAAGCCGCAACGACTCGGGCACGCTTTGCGCGTTCGCCGCCATGAAGGCGATCAGCGCGTACTGCGGCAGCGGCCGCGAGAAATAATAGCCCTGGATGAGCCTGGCGTTCGCCTGCGTGATGAGGGCGAGCTGCTCGGCCGTCTCGACGCCCTCGATGACCAGCTCCTTGCGCATGATGCTGGCCATCTGCACGATCGACGAGACGAGCGCGATGGCGCTTGGATCCTTGTCGAGCGTTCTGACGAAGCTCTGGTCGAGCTTGACCTTCTGGATCGGCAGCGCGTGCAGATAGCCGAGCGACGAGTAGCCCATGCCGAAATCGTCGAGTGCGATCGAGACGCCTTGCGCGTTGAGGGCCGCCATCTCCGCCGTCATCGCCTCGAGATCTTCGCGAGCACGCTCTCGGTGATTTCGATCTCGAGACGCGCGCTGGCCAGCCCGGTGTCGGCGAGGACGTCGGCGATGGTGCGCGAGATCGACGGCCGCTTGAACTGCGCCGCCGAAAGGTTGACGGCGACCTTGACCGACGGGTCGGGCCAGGCCCGGGCGTCGGCACAGGCCTGGGCAATCGACCAGTCCCCGAGCTTGTGGATCAGGTCGCTCTCCTCGGCGAGCGGATGAACACGCTCGGCGAGACGATGCCGCGCTTTCGGGCTCGTCCAGCGTGCCAGCGCCTCGCAGCAGACGATGCGGCCGGTGCGAAAATCCGTCACCGGCTGGTAGTGCAGGCTGAGCCCGCCGCTCTCGATCGCCTCGCGCAGCTCGGTCGTCATCTCGCGGTGCTCGCGCGCGCGCGATCGTCCATGCGCGCCTCGAACCAGATCGCCTTTCCGCGACCGGAGGTCTTGGCCGCGTAGAGTGCGACGTCGGCGAGGCGCAGAACCTCTTCGGGGCTCGTCGCGGCGGCGATCGGCGCGAGACCGGCGCTGGCGCCGATCTCGATCGCCTTGCCGTCGATGAGGTAAGGCCGGGCGATCTCGCTCAAGAGCCGCCTGGCGATGGCGGAGGCCTGGCCGGCGTCGCCGATGTCGCGGAAGCAGACGACGAACTCGTCGCCACCGATTCGCGCGATGACGTCGCCCGGCCGCGTGCCGTCGGCGAGGCGTCGTGCGACCTCGACCAGCAGGAGGTCGCCGACGCCGTGGCCGAAATAATCATTGACCGACTTGAAGCCGTCGAGGTCGACATACATCGCGGCGCGCGGACCCTCGGCAGGGGCGCGCGCGATCATCGCCGCCATCCGGCGGCTGAGGTCGAGCCGGTTGGCGAGCCCCGTCAGCGCGTCCTGGTGCGCGAGGCGGAAGATCTCCGCGTCCTGCTTGCGCTTCTCGGTGACGTCCTCGACGATCGCCACGATGCCGCCTTCCGGCGGCGGAAAGGCCAAGGGCGTAGGCACGCCGTCCGACGTGGTCGACGAGGGTCAGGGACACCTCGCCGTCGCCGCGCGCGACGGCGCGGAAGGCGCGGCGCAGGGCGATCGCCTCGCGCGGTAACCGTGCCCATCGCCTGGAACATCGCCGCGGCGACTGGGGTCGCCGCCCGGCCGACGAGGCCTTCGACGAAGTCGCGCCCCCACATCGCCTTGATCCGCTCGTTGGCGATGACGAGGCGCATCGCGTCGTCGAACATCAGGAGGCCGTTGGTCATGGTGTTGACGGCGGTGTCGAACATCCGCGCGGTGCGCGCGATGCTCTCCTTCAGCACGGCGTTGCGGCGCTCGTTGATCAGCGCCGTGCGCAACGAGGCGTACAGCACGCGCGTCCGCGATATAGGCCGAACCGAAATACAGCCCCAAGAGCCCGGCGACGACGAGCCCCTGCACGGTGCCGGTCGCAAGAAGCGCGACGCCGAACGGCAGCATGATCGCGGTGACCTGCGCGAACACGAGCTTCGGGCGGCTGCCGTTGCGGGCGGCGACCCCGCTGGCGACGCCGAGCGTGACGATGCTCGAGACGACAAAGGTGAAGGGAGGTGGTGTCGACCAGCGCGCTGTAGGCGGCGACGGCGCCGATCGCCAGGGTCATCGTGATGCCGAGGCCCGCGTAGGCTGCCTCCCAGCCGGCGATCGCGGCGACCCGGGGCGTGCCGCCCATCGCGCGACGCCATCGCTTGTAGGCGAAGAGGAGCCAGAGGCGCCCCAGCGACGTCGCGATCATCGCCGTCAGGATCGAGGCGGTGACCGCGTTGGAATCATTGCGGTAGGCGACCGTTGTCAAGACGATGCCGGCGACCGCCAGCAAGACGCAGCTGGCGGTGGCGCCGCGTCCGAACAGCTGATCGACGAGCGACGTATAGATGCTGGCCGAGAGGCGCTCGTCGCGCGCGCTTGCCACCAGGCTGCCGATGATGCGTCGCTGCAGTCGCATGGTCGTCCCGGCGACCGTCGGGGAGCCGCTCCGGGCGCAACCCTAGCGTGGGGAGCTTTCTTTTTTCTTGACGGAACGTCAGCCGGCGGGTGCGCGGCTACAGCATGCTCGCCAGCACGCGGTCGGGCGGCCGGTGCCCGTCCCAGAATGTTTGAATGTTGACGATCACCTTGTCGCCCATCGCGCTGCGACCCTCGGTCGTCGCCGAGCCCATGTGCGGCAGCAGAACGACCTTTCCGGCCTTGGCGAGCTTGATCAGGCGGGGAGACACGGACGGCTCGTGCTCGAACACGTCGAGGCCGGCGCCGGCGAGTTCGCCGGCCTCGAGCATGCGCGTGAGCGCGTTCTCGTCGATCACCTCGCCGCGCGCGGTGTTGACGAGGATCGCCTCGGGGCGCAGGTACTTGAGGCGGCGGGCCGAGAGCAGGTGATAGGTCGCCGGCGTGTGCGGGCAATTGATCGAGATGAAGTCCATGCGCGCCAGCATCTGGTCGAGCGAATCCCAGTAGGTCGCATCGAGCTTTTCCTCGACGAGCGAGCCGAGGCGGCGCCGATTGTGATAGTGGATCGAAAGGCCGAAGGCGCGCGCGCGGCGGGCGACCGCCTGGCCGATCCGCCCCATGCCGACGATGCCGAGCCTTTTGCCGGTGATGCGCCGGCCGAGCATCCAGGTCGGCGACCAGCCGGTCCATTCGTTGGCGGGGATGGCGCCGGCCCCCTCGACCACGCGCCGGGGGACCGAGACGATCAACGCCATCGTCATGTCCGCGGTATCCTCGGTCAGGACGCCGGGCGTGTTGGTGACGATGATGCCGCGCTCGCGCGCCGCGGCCAGATCGATGTTGTCGACGCCGTTGCCGAAATTGGCGATCAGCTTCAGCTTCGGGCCAGCGTCGTGGATTAGATCTGCTTCGATGCGATCCGTGACCGTGGGCACCAGCACGTCGGCCGCCTTCACCGCCTCGACGAGCTGCGCGCGCGTCATCGGCAGGTCGTCGATGTTGAGGCGCGTGTCGAACAGCTCGCACATCCGCGTCTCAAACGCGATCCGGCAGCCGGCGCGTAACGATGACGAGGGGTTTCTTCTTGGCCATGATCTTCTGGTCTCGGGTCCTTCGGTCTCGAGAACGTCGCCGCGGGCGCACGCGCCAAACGAAAGCGCCGCGAACGAAAGCGCGCCGTTACGGCCCGGTTTTCACCCTGCTTTAACCATGCCGGCCCATCAAGGAGGGACGAAAAGCCCGCCCCAGCTCTGCCGGCCTCTCGTAGCAGATGGCGGCCCAAAGACAAGGCGGGCGCGCTTGCCGGGCGAGGCGCCGTCGCCGTCGCCGTCGAGACAGGATCGAGGCCATGCTCCCGGTCGCCGCCCTACCGTCCCGCCGTTGGCGCTTTCCAGGCCAGGCGTCGCGCCTTCGCACGCACCCTGCTCGCGGCCAGCGCGCTGCTGGCGGCGGCCCTGCCCGCCGCCGCCGACCAGAACCGGCTCGGCGAGCGGCCTCCCGGTGCCGCGCTACGTCAGCCTCAAGTCCGACCGCGTGAACCTGCGCGAGGGGCCTTCGAAGGACCACCGCACCACCTGGATCTTCGAGCGCGCCGGGCTGCCGGTCGAGATCACCGCCGAGTTCGAGACGTGGCGCAAGGTCCGCGACTCGGACGGCGCGGAAGGTTGGGTGCTGCACTCGCTGCTGTCGGGCCGCCGCACCGCCCTCGTCACGCCCTGGAAGAAGGGCGGCCCCTCGATCGTCCTCTACGCCAAGCCGAGCGAGACCGCGTCGCCGGTCGCTCGGCTGGAGCCGAACGTGCTCGTCAACATTCGCTCCTGCGACAAGACCTGGTGCCGCGTGAACGGCGACGGCTTCGATGGCTTCATCCGTCAGGCCGAGCTTTGGGGCGTCTATCCGAACGAGGTGATCGAATAGCGACACGCCTCTTGCATGACTATCTCGCCCCTTGCGCGACGCGGACGCACGAGGTAATTATGTTATATCATAACATAGGATCGAGCAGGATGTGCATCGGAGAGCTGCTGGGTGACACACTGGGCGCCAGGGATCAGGCGTTCATCATGGAGCGTTTGCGGGCTCGATCTTCCGGCACATGCGCCATCGCTCCACAGCAACGCGGACGGGATCACCTGGGCCGTGCTCACGCCGCCGCCGATCACGCCGGAGCTGTTGCGCTTCACGATCTGCCGCATCGCGCCCTGCGTGATGGTCATGGTCGAGGACCAGGAGGCGCGACGCCAGTTCCGCGGCCTCGCGACGGTCGAGGAGGCGGTGGCCTTCGTCTGCTCGATGGCGACGGAGGCGATGCACGCGATCCCGCGCATGCACCCCGGCACGGGGGCGCTCAACTAGCGCGTCTCGGACCCGCCGCCGCGCGTCAGCCGCGCGAGGTCGGCCTCGACCATCTCGGCGATCATCGTCTCGAGATCGATCTCCGGCTTCCAGCCGAGCTTCGTTCGCGCCTTCGCCGGATCGCCGAGCAGCACGTCCACCTCGGCCGGCCGATAGAGCGCCGGATCGATCACCAGGTGATCCTCCGCCGCCAGGCCGACGTGGCGAAAGGCGATCTCGCACATGTCCCGCACGGTCGTCGTCGTGCCGGTGGCGACGACGTAGTCGTCGGCTTTATCCCGCTGGAGCATCATCCACATCGCGCGGACGTAGTCGGCGGCGTGGCCCCAGTCGCGCTTGGCCTCGATGTTGCCGAGCCGCAGTTCGCTGGCAAGGCCAAGCTTGATGCGAGCAACCCCGTCCGTAACCTTGCGGGTGACGAACTCGATGCCGCGCAGCGGGCTCTCGTGGTTGAACAGTATGCCGGAGCTGGCGTGCAGCCCGAAGCTCTCGCGGTAATTGACGGTGATCCAGTGCCCGTAGAGCTTGGCGACGGCATAGGGCGAGCGCGGGTAGAACGGCGTGCTCTCGGACTGCGCGGCCTCCTGGATCTTGCCGTACATCTCGGAGGACGACGCCTGGTAGAAGCGCGCCTCGGGGCGCACCAGCCGCACGGCCTCGAGCATGTTTGTGACGGCGACGGCGGTCACGTTGGCGGTGAGGATCGGCTGCTGCCACGACGTCGTGACGAAGGACTGCGCGGCGAGATTGTAGACCTCGTCGGGCGCGTGCTCTGCGATGATGCGGCAGAGGCTCGACAGGTCGAGGAGGTCGCCGTCGACCAGCTTCACCTGATCGAGAACGCCGATCCATCTGAGCCGATGATCGGCGACGCCGGCATGCGAGGACCGCCGCACGACGCCGGTCACCTCGTAGCCCTTTTCGACAAGCAGCTTGGCGAGATAGGCCCCATCCTGCCCGGATATCCCCGTGATCAGAGCGGTCCTTGGCACCAGCGTCTCCCGGGGACATCCAGCCTCCAGCTACCAGAGCCCCCATGAGGGCTCAAGCTTTGGCAATTTCTGTCTGCCCGCCGTTGCGGGCGTGCCGGATACGCGGCGCGCGCGGAAAAAGTGGCTGGCGGATGACTTCCGTGTGCGCGGGTGAGCGCAATGAAGGACGTTTCACTAGACGATAGTATATGGCCGCTTGATCTTCGGCCCAGCGCCTGGTCACTGCCAAATTCTCAACCGCAAGGATACGTAATGAAAATACGCTTTGTGGAAGGCTGGCAGCCGGCCGCGCTTTAAACGGAGCGACGGCGTTGCACCTTAGTGAGATCGCTGCATAATAAAGTGCAATACGGCTCTGGACACTTTCCCCATGGTCAACACGATGATCTCGGGTTTTACAGAGCGGCAGTCGTTCTCGACGAAAGACGTGTCGTTCAGCCGCTCGCTGCATACGTGGCGAGAGCATATGCGCGAAGTATATTTTTTCTCTAGAAATCGAGGCCGGCGCAAGCGACACGATTTCGGGAGCTTTGCTCAAGCGCAGCTTCGCGTCGACGCAAGTGTCGGCCATGGCTTCCGACGCCCAGCGCGTCATACGCAGCAAGCAGCTTGCTATGCGCGACAGCGTCGAATCGTTTTGTCTGGTGTTCGCGACACACGGCAGTTTTGAATATCGCCAGCGCGGCAAGCAGGGGATCGCGCGCCACGGCGACGCATACATCCTCAACGCCAGCGAGCCTTATCAGGTGGACATTGCGCAAGGATCGCAAATGCTTTGCCTGACGTTCCCGTGTGAGCTGGTGCGCGCACAGGTCAAAGCGATCGACGACCATTGCGGCAGCGACCGCTTTGCCGATCCCGTTTTGGTGCCGACGCTCCGACAACTCGTGGAGAGCACGCTGAGCGGTACACCAACCGTCGATGCTGTTCGATTGCAGGACCTCTGCCTCGACATGATCGACATGGTGACGGCGCGCGGTGCTGCACCAAAACCACAACCATCCTACGCGGATGCCATGGCCACCAAGATCTACGACCGCGCGGCGCAACTCCTGGAAACGAATTATCACGATCCGCTTTTCGATGTTTCGCAGGCCGCCGCAAAATGCGGCATCTCTGTCCGGCAGCTGCAAATCGCCTATCAAAAGATGGGAAGCACCTTCGGTGCGGAGTTACTCAGGGTAAGATTGAACAAGGCGCGTCAGCTACTGAAGTCGGGCAACGTCAGGCCGCGCCTCATCGGAGAGGTGGCGATGGATTGCGGCTTCGTCAGCCAGGCGCACTTCGCAGCCTCCTACCGCACGCATTTTGGGCGATCGCCAAGGGAAGACCGCGCGCTGGTCGATTGATTTGCGTTTTGACGAAAGACAATTGCGCGCTGGCGAAAGACGAATGCGAGGTTTCATGCAACTCTGGACCTTGTCCACAAATCGGTAACCGGCGTCTTGTCCATCTTCGATAAGAGAGATGTCGCGGGCGACGACGCCTCACTGCGCAACTGATCTCAACGTCCCGCTTTTGGACTGACAACATGACTTTCGTAATGGAAGCATCTCATGAAAACTTCCATACAACCCATACAGAGAGATATTGCGACCGTAGAATATACAATCGGAGAACTTGCCGCCATGTACGGTGTCAGCCTCCGAACTCTCCGATTTTATGAAGAGAAAGATTTCCTGAAGCCGCGCCGCGTGGGTAATCTGCGGATCTATTCAGCGTCCGATAGAATTCGCCTTGAAAGTGTCTTGGCGGGCAAGCGCCTCGGTTTCACGCTGGCGCAAATATTGGAGTTGATCGAAACGCACTCCAGCGAAGGAACGCCCGAACCGGCCTGCCTTCCTACAGCTTTGAGCGAGCCGGCACTTGCAAAGCAGATCGATCTACTGGAAAGTCGGCGCAACGAATTGGATGGTGCTATCAAGGAGTTGAGCTGCGCCTACGCTCGTGTCGGCGGCTCGTGATCAGGCAGCGGCGAACGTACCTTGCGCCCGCAATGACGAACGCAGCTCTTGCCATCACCTCGTTTACACCCCATGTATGCCCCATCGAACAAGGCCGGATGATTTGGCCCCGCGTGCTCGGCACGCCCGCTGAAGACCTTCGCTCATATTCGAAAGTCTACCGCCTTCGCATGGCAGCGATGGCGCATGGGCGTTTGCACGGGAGGGCAGCATGGCCACCGGTACCGTCAAATGGTTCAACGCCCAGAAGGGCTTCGGCTTCATCGCGCCCGAGAGCGGCGGCAATGACGTCTTCGTGCACATCAGCGCCGTCGAGCGCGCGGGTCTGAACGACCTGCGCGAGGGGCAGAAGGTCAGCTACGAGGTCGTTGAGGATCGGCGGACACGGAAGATGGCCGCCGACAATCTGCAGGCGGCCTGATTATCGCGACCTGATCGTCGGAGCGGCGCCGCCATCACGGATGGACTGAGGCGGCGTCCTCGCGATCGGCGCGATGCCCCAGACTGTAGACCGCGGTCGGGGGCGGGTCCTCGCGGCCCCGCCCTCGCTTTTTTACCCATGGAGGATGTCAGCTTGCAGGTATTGGTTCGCGACAACAACGTCGATCAAGCCTTGAAGGTGCTGAAGAAGAAGATGCAGCGGGAGGGCGTCTTCCGCGAAATGAAACGTCGGAAGGCGTACGAAAAGCCGTCGGAAGAGAAGACGCGCCGCAAGGCTGAGGCGATCCGCCGTGCGCGCAAGGCTGCACGCAAGCAGGCGCAGCGCGAAGGCCTGCTGCCGCCCCCCAAGCCGCGGCCCGGCTTCGGCGGCGCCGCGCGGCCACGGCCCGCCGCGGCACCCGCCCGGCCCAGCTAGGCGCCGCCCGTTGGGCTTGTCCTAGAATCGCTCGTTCCGCATCAAGGGAGTCCGCGCATCATGACCCTGATCGACACCAAGACGACGGTCGATCCGAAGACTTCCGGTCAACGGGCTCCAAAAGCTTGGCGGCTCGGCTCGGGCGGCGGACGGCGCAGCGAGGCGGGCGAGGGCCCCGCCCGCGGCAACGGCAATCTAGACGGCAAGCTCGACGGCAAGATTTTGGCGAAGTCCAAGGCCTCGCTCGCGGAGAGCGAGCGCATGTTGTCGCGACAGACCGCCCTGCTCGCCGAGATGCGCGCGAACGGCCTCATCACCACGGAAGCCGAGAAATCCGTGGCGCGGCTCGAGGCGGCGCTCATCGAGCGGCGGTCCGCGCACGACGGCCTCCTCGCGAAGGCCGGCGCGGAGGACAACGCGGCGAGCGGTCCGACACGCGGCTGACGTTCGCGGCGTTTCGTGCCAAAGACGGCGCGAAGCGCACGACGAGCGTGAGGGGCTTATGATCCGCGATACCACGACACGCCCAGCACCTTTCGGTCCTTGTCGCGTCTGCTGAGCACCGTGCAGATAGCCGACCATTGGGTCGCCGGGCCGCAGGGCCGGCTCCATGCGCGCTCCTGGCGACCGGAGCTGCGGGATGCCGATGCTCGCGCGACCCTTCTTCTGATGCACGACAGCCTCGGCTGCGTGGCCCTGTGGCGTGATTTCCCCGAGCGTCTCGCCGAGGCGACCAAGCACCCCGTCGTCGCCTACGACCGGCAAGGTTTCGGCCGTTCGGACCCGCATCCCGGCACCCTTTCGCGCGATTTCGTCAGGGCCGAGGCCGCCGTCCTGCCGGCGCTCCGGGCCACGCTCGGGCTCCGCGACGTCGTTCCCTTCGGCCACAGCGTCGGCGGCGCCATGGCGGTCGTCCTGGCCGGCAGCGCGCCCGAACGCTGTGCCGCCGTCGTTACGGTGGCGGCACAAGCCTTCCTCGAGGATCTCACCCGCGACAGCATCGCCAAGGCCCGCGTCGAGATGCGCGCGCCGGACCAGATCGAACGGCTGGCCCGCTACCACGGCGACAAGGCGCGCTGGGTGCTCGACGCCTGGACGGAGAACTGGCTCGACCCCGCCTCCGCGGACTGGACCCTCGACGCCGACCTCGCCGCGCTGCGCTGCCCGCTCCTCGCGCTGCACGGCGATCGCGACGAATACGGCTCGCGCGTGCATCCCGAGCGCATCGGCGCGCTTGCCGGCGGCGGCGCAGAGGTCGTGCTGATTGACGAGTGCGGCCACCTCCCGCACCGCGAGCGGCCGGACGTGGTGCTCGAGGCGGTGTCCCGTTTCCTCGCCGCCCATGTCGGGGCGTCGCCGCGCGCCGATCGCTGAATCCGGAGACGCTTGGGCGTCAAACAGTTTCTTCTCCCGCGTCGCGTTTGGCCCAGCGCTCGGCGAAGGCATGCAGCGGACGGAAGAGCGCGACCAGCTCGACGCCTCGGGCGGTCAGACCATATCCCATCCCTTTCTCCAACGTCACGAGCCCGGCCTGCCGCAGCTCGCGCAAGCGCGCGTTGAGGCTGCTCGGAGACGCGTCGTCGCAATGATGGCGAAGGGATCGGGCGTTGAGCGGGCCGTCCCGCAGCTCCCACAAGATCCGCAAGCTCCACCGGCGACCGATCAGGTCGAGCAGAGCCATGATCGGCCGGCCGGCCCGCGAGCCGCGAACGGGGCGGCCCACGACGGGAAGTCTCTCGGCGGCCATCTTGATCCTTTGCTGCAAAATATGTAGCGAACATGCTACGCTATTTGTAACGGAGTGCATCCCGATGACAAGGATCGAGCCTCTCTTGCCCCCTTACGCCGCGGATGTGCAGTCGCGCTTCGATGCAATCATGCCGCCGGGGGCGCCGCCGCTTCTGCTGTTCCGGATCATGGCGAAAAGCCCGCGTGCCTGGCGAAAGCTCGCCGGCGGCAGCCTTCTCGATCCAGGACCTCTCACGCTCCGGCAGCGCGAGATCGTGATCGACCGCACCTGCGCGCGGCTCGGCTGCGAGTACGAGTGGGGCGTCCACGTCGCGGTCTTCGCGAGCGCGGCCAAACTGACGGCCGAGGAAACGCGTGCGATCGTCTACGGCGATGCGCGTGCGACCTGCTGGTCGGCCGATGAGAGCGCCCTGATCGATGCGGCCGACGCGCTTTACGACGACAACCTTTTGTCGGCAGCCCGATTCGCCGCCTTGCGTCGGCATTTCGACGACGATCAGATCATCGAGATCATCCAGCTCTGCGGGTTCTACAGGACGATAGGCTATCTCGTCGGAAGCTTTGATCTGCCCCTTGAAGACGACACCCCTCGCTTCACGGATTACCGCCCGCGCTGACGCGGCATCGCTCGAGTCGCTGGCGTCGCGGCGAGGCACCCACGCGGCGAGGCACCCACAAAGACAAGCGACGGGTGGAGGCCGTCTGGCCTTCATCCGTCGCCCTTCGACCGTCTCCATCTGCTCGATTGATCGATCAAAGGGTGAAGCAGGGTGCGGTCGACGGCTTGAGCATCGCGCCGCCTACGGTCGTTGGGAATACCCCCATTCGGACGTCTCCGCTGGAGGCAAATTCACTCGTCCGCAGCATAGTCTAGATGCTCGGCGGCCGGTCCGGACGAGCCCCAGTAATAGAGTGCTTGCGGCATCGGCGAGGTCGGGGCACGATGCGGCCATGTCGAACGAGCATGGCACCTGGAAGCACGACGGCGTCCGCGTCATACCGGCGGGGTCGCTCGATCCGAACACCGCCCAGACTCCCGGCATGAACCGCGCCGCGGCGATCAACTTCGCCCGCGTCGGCGCCGAAAAGCTTTGGGCCGGCACGGTGACGATCCATCCCGATGCCAAGACCGGCGCGCATCACCACGGTCATCTCGAAAGCATCATCTACGTCGTCAAAGGCCGCGCCCGCATGCGGTGGGGCGACAACCTCGAGTTTGTCGCCGAGGCGGGCCCGGGCGATTTCATCTATGTGCCGCCCTACGTCCCGCACCAGGAGATCAACGCCTCGCGCGATGAGGCGCTCGAATGCGTGCTGGTGCGCTCGGACGGCGAGGCGGTCGCGATCAACCTCGATATCGAGCCGGTCGAGATGCCTGAGGCGGTGGCCTGGATCGACCCGACGCATCCGGCGGGGTGACGCGGATCCTCCTCCACGAAGCGGGGGAGGATCACAGCCCCCGCTCGACCATGTCGACCAGCCGCTGGCCGATCGCCCGGCGTTGCGCGTCGGGCAGGCGCTTCAGCGGCCCGTCGATGATCAGCAGCGCCAGCCCGTGCACGGACGACCAGGCGAGGTACTCGGCGCCGGGGCGGCGGGCCTCCGGCAGCAGTCCGGCGGCCACCATTCCATCGAGCGCCTGGCCCAGCAGGCGCAGCGGGTTCATGGCAGCGGCGCCGGGGTCGGCGGGCTCCGCATCCAGCGCGAGGTCGGGCAGCGCGAAGGCCGCCCGAAACAGGCCCGGCTCGGCGAAGGCGTAGGCGAGATAGCCGATGCCGATCGCCCGCAGGCCCTGGCGCGCCGCCTCGCGCGAGTCGGTTGCCGGGTCGATCGCCGCCAGTTCCAGCGCCATCGCCCGCCCGATCGCCACCAGCGCCTCGGCGCGCACCGCACGCAGAAGGTCGTCGCGGTTCGCGAAGTGGCGGTAGGCGGCGTTGGGCACGACGCCGGCGCGCCGGGTCGCCTCGCGCAACACCACGGCCTCGGGGCCGCCAGCGCGGGCGAGGTCGATGCCGGCGGCGAGCAGGGCGCGGCGCAGGTCGCCGTGGCGGTAGGTCTCTCGCGTCGCGGGCGCGTCACGGTCGGCGCCTCGACCGACATCCTCGTCGACTGACATGCCATCCTATGTGGACACCGTCCATGCGGCATGGTAGATATTTGTGGACGTCGTCCACAAGGCGCGCTCCGGGGTGCAAGTCAAGGGGAATTTCGCATGCATATCAATCCGTATCTCTTTTTCGACGGCCGCTGCGAAGAGGCTATCGACTTCTACAAGACCGCCTTGGGCGCCAAGGTCGAGATGCTGATGCGTTTCGGCGACGCGCCGGAGGGTGGGCATTCGCCGGCGCCGAAGGACAAGATCATGCACGCCGCGATCAAGATCGGCGACACGCAGGTCATGGCGTCCGACGGCATGTGCTCGGGCCGCACGATCCCGCAGGGGTTCTCGCTGTCGCTGACCGTGCCCGAGGTCGCCGAGGCCGAGCGGCTGTTCGGCGTTCTCGCCGAGGGCGGCGAGGTGCGCCAACCGATGATGAAGACCTTCTTCGCGCCGCCCTTCGGCGTGGTCGCCGACAGGTTCGGACTGTCCTGGATGATCCTAGCCCAGCCCTGATCGCCCGGGTAATTCCGCCTCTCATTTGCAAAAGCGCCTTGGAAGGGCGGCCCATAGTGTCGTGCGAGCCGGCGCCGAAACTCCCAACGGCAAAGGTCAGGGCCGCCGCGCGCACCTCCAGCGCGGCGGTCCGTCTTCTATGCGTCGCGCAAGCGCGAGCCGGGGTCGAAATGACGCACCCCCTAATGTCCCCGCTCGTCATTGGTGAGGGACAGCGGCTTTCCCGGCGTTTACTTTTAGCGTCGAAATGGATGGAGCGGCTCCCAGGAGGAAATCAATGATCGGCGCCTTGGCAATACTCACGATCGGCGGCGTTTTCATCATCGCCGCCTTCATGTTCCTGCGACACAACATGGACCCGAAGAACCTGGAGGCGACCAAGGCCGTCGCGGGCGGCGATTCTTCGGCGCATACCGGCGTACGCGGCGGCAGCAAGCCCGACCACATGACCTGACCCGCCGCGGGTCACGCCGCAGTGGCGGCGCGCGGCGCGTCTGGCTCGATGCGCCCGGAGCGCAGGCGGATCGTACGGTCGCAGCGCGCGGCGAGCGCCGGATCGTGCGTGACGAGAACCAGGGTCGCGCCGCGGTCGCGCTTGAGCGCGAACATGAGATCGACGATGGTGGCGCCGGTCGCCTCGTCGAGATTGCCTGTCGGCTCGTCGGCGACCAGGATCGCGGGTCGCGGCGCGATCGCCCGCGCCAGCGCCACGCGCTGCTGTTCGCCACCGGAGAGCTGGGCCGGATAGTGCGCGGTGCGTTCGGCGAGGCCGACGGCCGCGAGCTCGTCGCGGGCGCGGGCAAACGCGTCGCGATGGCCGGCGAGCTCGAGCGGCACCGCGACGTTCTCCAGCGCCGTCATGGTGGGGATCAGATGGAAGGACTGGAAGACGATGCCGATCCGCCGGCCACGGAAGCGCGCCAGCGCATCTTCGCCGAGCGCGCCCACGTCGGTGCCCTCGACCTTGATCGTGCCAGAATCGGCGCGTTCCAGGCCGGCCATCGCCATGAGCAAGGTGGACTTGCCCGAGCCCGATGGCCCGACGAGGCCGATCGTCTCGCCGCGGGCGATCGCGAGTGTTATGTCCTTCAGGATGTGGACGCGCGCCGCGCCACGCCCTAGGCTCAGCTCGACATGGGCCATCTCGATCGCCGGTGATGTGCTCATGTCGCTCCGTTTTCCCCCGCCCGCATATGGGGCCTGCGCCAGTCGGCTCCTAGCACGTTTAGCGTCGTGCTCGACGGTTGCCGCGCGCATCCTCCTCCGCGAAGCGGGGGAGGGGGACCGCCGAAGGCGGTGGAGGGGGCGGCCGCCGCACCGACCTCGACCCCAAAACGCCTACAGCCTCTGTTCTGATCATCGCGGCGGTGGCCGCCCCCTCCACCATCCTCCGGATGGTCCCCCTCCCCCGCTTCGCGGAGGAGGAGCGGCACTGCATGCTCGCGCATGCTCGGCCGGCTTAGCACTCATCGCCTGCCTCCTCGCCGTCCCCGCGGAAGCCCGCGCGCTGAAGCTCGTCGCCTTCGGCGACAGCCTGACGGCGGGCTACGACCTGCCGGAGGCGGACGGCTTTCCCGCCAAGCTCGAGGCGGCGCTGCGCAAGCAGGGGCGCGACGTCACGGTCGTCAACGCCGGCGTCTCCGGCGACACCACCGCCGACGGCCTCGCCCGGCTCGACTGGACGCTCGGCGACGGGGCCGACGCAGTCATCCTCGAGCTGGGCGCCAACGACATGCTGCGCGGCATCGACCCGAAGATCACCAAGGACAATCTGGGCAAGATGCTGGACGGGCTGCGCGCCAGGCACATCAAGGTGCTGCTCGTCGGCATGCACGCCTCGCCGACCCTGGGACGCGACTACGACGCGCGCTTCGACGCCGTCTATCCGGCGCTCGCCAAGGCCTACGACGTGCCGCTCTATCCGTTCTTCCTTGAAGGCATCATCGGCGACCGCACCTTGCACCTGCGCGATCAGATGCATCCGACCGCGAAGGGAGTCGAGACGATCGTGCAGGGCATCCTGCCGAGCGTCGACAAGCTTCTGGACGGGCTGCAGGCGAAGAGCTGAGGCTTGCCGGAGCGGCGGCGCCTGGGCGCCGCCGTCGCGCGCGACGCGTCTTTCCGCTGGCGTCGCGCACGCGTCCGTGATGTGACTGGCGCCGATGACCTCGCCCGACGACAAGAAGCCGGGCCTCTCGATCGTGGCCCGTGCCGAGGAGCGGTGGCTGACGCCGCTCAAGCGCAACGCCTTCGCGGCGCGCACGTGGAATCTCGTCACCGTGGCGGCGATCGGCGCCATCTACGCGGGGATCATCGGGTACATCTTCTATCGCGACGCGCACACGCCGATCGAGACGGCGCGGCTCGAGGAGATCCCGGTCGAGGTCGTCCCGCCGCCGCCCCCGCCACCGAAGTCGCCGCCGCCCGAGGCCAAGCGGGAGATCGAGAAGCCGGCATCGAGCGCGCCACGCGCGCCGTCTGAGGAGAAGATCGACACCCTGCGGCTCGACGATGCGACGGGAGGGCCTAAGGCCGAGACGCCCAAGGACGGCGAGAAGGCCCCCCCGGCGCCGGCCGCCGCGCCCGTCGATGCGGCCGACCACGACAAGGCGGTTTGCCGCCGCCGAGCCGGACGTCCTGAAGGCGGACGCCGAGGCGCTGGCCAAGGCGGCACCGGTGCCGCCGCAAAAGCCCGCGAAGCTCGCCAAGGCGCCGCCCAAGGCAAAGCCGCGCCGCGAGCTCACTGCGGTCGAGCAGCTGGCGGCCCGGACCGAGCTGCCCGACTACAAGCTCGCGCGACCGACCAAGAAGGCGCCGATCACCGGCGGCAACGAGGACAACCGCTACCTCTCCAACGTCTTCGCCAAGATCATGTCGCGCTATCGGCCTGTCGAAGACGCGCCGGACGACGCGCGCGAGGTCGTCGTCGCCTTCGACGTCGACGACGACGGGACGATCCTGACCATGACGATCGCCCGCAGCAGCGGCGACGACGACGTCGACGCCGCCGCGGTCGCCGCCGTGTCGCGTTCCTCGCCGCTGCCGCCGCTGCCGCGCGGCGCGCCGCACGGGCTGCTCGTGCGGATCACCGCCGGCAGCCGGCCGATCGTCGGCTCGGGGCGCGGCGCCTGGTGAGCGCCGGCGGTCGGCCCGCAAGGGTCCCTTAACCGGGCGATGGCACAATCGCGACGGAGAGGTCTCGCATGACCAAAGGCGTTCCCGTCACTTCCAGCTATCGCTCGCGCCGCCAGGAGGTGCACGAGGCGCTCAACGGCGCGCTCGCCAATCGCCAGTCCTATTTCGGCTTCCTGATGGGTCTTCTCGCCACGCTGGCCATCGTCGGCATCGGCTTCGCCTATCTGGCCGCGCGAACGGACCTGCTCGCGTTCTGAGACGCTTCATCCACAAGTCGGATGATGACCACTACCGGCTCGGCCGCGGCTTCCTCCAATTACATCATTTCGGTCATGGCCGGGCTTGTCCCGGCCACCCACGCCGGGACATTGCGGACCTCTGGGCCTGATTTGCGCGATGTCGCGGCGTGGGTGCCCGGCACAAGGCCGGGCATGACCCGCCCGGGTTGTTCGAGACGCCTGGCGATTACCCGTTTCCGCAAACCGGACAGCCGTGGCACAAGGCCGGGCATGACCCGCCCGGGTTGTTCGAGACGCCTGGCGATTACCCGTTTCCGCAAACCGGACAGCCGCGGGACAAGCCCGGCTATGACCGAGGTAACTGACCCCGAACGCGCTACCGCGTCGCGAGGCTCGCGTCGTGCTCGAGGAGCTTCGTGCGGGCGGCGCCGACGGCGGCCGGTGTGGAATGCTGCGCCACGATGTTGGGCTGGCTCACGAGGCTTGCGCGCTCGATCGCGTGCAGGGTGGCCTGATCGCCCTTGCGCACGTCGCGGCTCCTGGCGAGCGCCACGAAATCCGTCTTGCGGTAGGGATAGCGCGCCCCGCCGTGGAACACCTTGAAGCCGCTGCCGGTCATCACAGCGTCGCCGCGCCGCAGGGTGAAGTCGCGCAGCAGCGAGGTGATGCGGCTGCCCGACGGCGGATGGCAGCTGCAGGCGTCCGAAAGCACCGTCGTATAGTGGAAGGCGTAGGGCAGCTCGGAATAGGTCTTGTCGGTCCCGACGCGGACGGCGTCGTCCATCGAGTCGGAGCCCGACGGCACGACGTAGAGCGCGGTGGCGGCGCCGGGGCATTCCGAGCGGCAGGTCGATTCGTGCGCGGCACGGTCCTGCTCGCCGTGGTAGGCGCCGACCGGGAAGGCGAACCCGTCGCAGAGCCGCACGCACATCGACTTGCGGCCGAGCTCCATGGGGGCGTCGCCGTCGTCCGAGGCCTTGGCGACGACGTGATCGCGACGATAGTGCACCGGCTCGATCTTCGCGACGACATGGCGACGCGCGGCGTGACGGCGTCCGCCGATCCAGCGCGCCCAGCCCGAAGGCTCGGCCGGCGCCTCGGCATATTGTTGCGGAGCGGCAGGAGCGTCGCCGAAAAGGCTCATGGCGCCCCAGATGGTGTCCGCGAAGCCCGCGCCGTTGCCCACGACGGCGGTCAGGTAGCCGATCGCGGCGATGACGAAACCCGAGGCTATGGCGAGCCGGAAGCGGCTGGCCTTGGTCGCGAAACGGCGCGACATGCCCTGCAAGAGAGCGGAAGAGAATTGATTGACGAGCGGCATACCACCCACTCCAGAACGCTTAAAGGCCGCGCTTCCTGTAAACCACAGTCAAGCCCGGATAAGCAATCGCTCGCCGGCGGAAATATGGCCGATGGTAAAGGTCGGCGATTGTGACATTCGAGAGACTGCGGCATTCCTTTTGGACTATGGCAACCATGGTGCGGGTCGCCGCCGCTGCCTAGGGTCTTGGAATGGCCACGCGTTCTAAGCTCGCTCTCTACGAGGGCAAGCGAGATTTCCAGAAGACCGCCGAGCCGCGCGGCGACGCGCCCGTCCGGCCCTCGAAATCGCTCCGCTTCGTCGTGCAGCGGCATGATGCCACGCGGCTGCATTACGACCTGCGCCTCGAGCTCGATGGCGTCTTCAAGTCCTGGGCGGTGACCAAGGGACCGTCGCTCGACCCGCACGACAAGCGCCTGGCTGTCGAGGTCGAGGACCATCCGCTCGACTACGGTGATTTCGAGGGCACCATCCCGAAGGGCGAGTATGGCGGCGGCACGGTCATGCTGTGGGATCGCGGCACCTGGACGCCGGAGGGTAACACGCCGCCGGAGAAGGCACTGGCCGCCGGCGAGCTTAAGTTCGGGCTTGCCGGCACGCATCTCAAAGGGAGCTTCGTCCTCGTGCGCCTGCGCAATGACCGGCGCGGCGGCAAGCGCACGAACTGGCTGCTGATCAAGCATCGCGACGGCGCGGCCAACGACGAGGGCGATGGCGGCGGGCTGCTCGCGATCGACAAGTCGGTCGCCTCGGGCCGCCCGATGGCGGAGATCGCCGCCGGCAAGGGCCGCAAGCCGAAGCCGTTCATGCTGGACGACGGCAGCGCGCCGCCGCCCGATGCCGTGTGGGACTCATCGAAAGGGTCCGCCAAGGCGGAGCGCGTCGCCTCCGGGCGCGAGCCGCGCCAGGTGAAGGCGGAGAGCAAGGCGCTCTCGCCGAAAGCCAAGCTCGCCGCGCCGGCGAAGGCCGCCCGCACAAGGACGACGACGAGCGCGATGCCCGACTTCGTCGCGCCGCAGCTGTGCGCGTCCGTCGCGAAGCCGCCCGCATCGGGGGCTTGGCTGCACGAGATCAAGTTCGATGGCTATCGCATTCAGCTGCGCGTCGAGGACAAGCGTGCGACGCTGCTGACCCGCAACGGCCTCGACTGGACGGGCAAATTCCCGGCGATCGCCAAGGCCGCGCGCGGCCTGCCCGACGCGCTCGTGGATGGTGAGGTGGTCGCCCTCGATGCGGACGGCACGCCGGATTTCTCCGCTCTGCAGGCCGCGCTCGCCGCGGGCAAGACCGACGCCCTGGTCTATTTCGCCTTCGATCTGTTGTTCGCCGAGGGCGAAGACTTTCGAAAGACGCCGCTCGTCGAGCGCAAGGCGGCGCTCGCCCGAATGCTCGAGGCACAGCGCACCGGAAAGCGGACGATCCGCTTCGTCGAGCATTTCGAGCGGGACGGGCCGGCGCTGTTCGATTCGGCGCGCGCGATGGGCCTCGAGGGCATCGTGTCGAAGCGCACCAACGCGCCCTACCGATCCGGCCGCACGGACAGCTGGACCAAGGCCAAGAGCCGGGCCGGCCACGAGGTGGTGCTCGGCGGCTGGAGCGACACCAACGGCAAGTTCCGCTCGCTCCTCGGCGGCGTGTTCCGCGACGGCAAGCTCGCCTACGTCGGTCGCATCGGCACCGGCTTCTCGCAGACGACGATCGAGCGGCTGATGCCGAAGCTGAAGGCGCATGCGCGCAAGACGAGCCCCTTCGACGGCAAGCTGGCGCCGCCGCAGGCGAAGTCCGCGCATTGGCTCGATCCCGTGCTCGTGGCCGAGATCGAGTTCGCCGGCTGGTCGGCGGACGGCGCGGTCCGCCAGGCGGCGTTCAAGGGCCTGCGCGCGGACAAGCCGGCCGCAGCGGTCGTCGTCGAGCCGCCGGTCGCGGCGAAGGCGGAGCTGGCCCCACCGAACGCAACGGCCAAAGGCTCGGCGACCAAGCCTGGGAGCGGCAAGGTGAACGTGATGGGCGTCACGCTCTCGCACCCCGACAAGACGCTGTGGCCCGACGCCGGCGACGAGACGCCCGTCACCAAGCGCGACCTCGCGCTCTACCTCGAGGCCGTAGGCGACTGGATGCTGCCGCATCTCGAGGGGCGCCCGTGCTCGATCATCCGCGCCCCGGACGGCATCGACGGCCAGACCTTCTTCCAGCGTCACGCTATGGCCGGCGGCTCCGATCTCTTCGGCAGCGTGAAGGTCCTCGGCGATCACGAGCCCTACCTGGTGATCGACCGCGTCGAGGCGCTCGCGGCGGTCGCGCAGATGGGCGGCCTCGAGCTGCATCCCGGCAACGGCGCGCCAGGTACGCCGCCGGTGCCGGGGCGCCTCGTCTTCGATCTCGATCCGGCGCCCGACGTCGCCTTCGCCGACGTGGTCGCGGCGGCGAAGACCTTGCGCGAGCGCCTCGAGGCACTGGGCCTCGTCACCTTCTGCAAGACAACCGGCGGCAAGGGCCTTCACGTGGTGACGCCGCTCGTGCCTTCGGACAAGGTCGACTGGGAGGCGGCGAAGGGTTTTGCGCGCGACATCTGCGTGGGCGTCGAGCGCGCGGCGCCGCAGCGCTACCTCACCAAGATGTCTAAGGCGGCGCGCACGGGTCGCATCTTCCTCGATTATCTGCGCAACGACCGCATCGCCACCGCTGTCGCCCCGCTCTCGCCGCGTGCGCGGCCGCATGCGCCGGTGTCGATGCCGCTGACCTGGACGCAGGTGAAGGCCGACCTCGATCCCGCACGCTTCACCGTGCGCACGGTGCCAGGCCTCCTGAAGCGCTCGAAGGCCTGGGCCGGCTACGCCGACGCCGCGCGGCCGCTCGCGGAGGCGACGGCGAAGCTCAAGAAGTCGTGACCGCTATTGCCCGGCCGCGTGCGGAAAGCTAAGCCGCCGTGTCCAATCTCGTCAGGCAGATCACCGATGTCGGCGCCCACGCCCCCGCGCTTTTTACCTCGCGCGTCTGGCCGTCGGCCGGCCGCGGTTGTGGATCAGCATCATCGTCGCGGTCGTGACCTATGTCCTCGAGCCGGCCGACTGGCTGATGGCGACGCGGTTGCTGATCGCCTGGAACGTCGGCACCATCCTGTTCATCGTCTCGATCTTCTTCAGCATGGCGCGCGCGACGACGAAGACGATTATCTGGCGCTCGCGCCTCACCGACGAGGGCAAGTGGGTGATCCTCGTCCTGACGACGATCGCCGCCGGCGCCTCGCTCGCCGCCATCTTCGCCCAGCTCGCCGCCACCAAGGACGTGCAGGGGACGGCGAAGGCGCTGCATCTCGGCCTCGCCGGGCTGACGATCGTCACCGCGTGGGTGTTCATCCACATGGTGTTCGCGCTGCATTACGCGCACGAGTTCTTCGACGAGACGAAGAACGAGGAGGGCGAGACGCACGCGCTCCGCGGCGGTCTGCGATTCCCCGAAACCAAGGAGCCCGACTACTGGGACTTCCTCTATTTCTCGTTCATCATCGGCGTGGCGTCCCAGACGGCGGACGTCGAATTCACCTCGAAGGCGATGCGACGCACATCGCTGGCGCACTCCGTGCTGTCGTTCTTCTTCAACTCGGCGATCCTGGCGCTGACGATCAACATCGCCGCCGGCTTGGTGTGAAGGTGAGGGAATCGGCTCGACGAGCCAATTGTAGATCAAGAGTGAATTTGCTCCCAGAGCGCCGGTCGCGCTTTCCGTCTCCGCGGAAATGCCAGGTTCGATCTGCCGCGAAGATGCGGGTTGAGACAGCTTCGCGGCCAATTATCGGGAGAGCGCGTGATCGCATGAAAAAGGCTCTATGAACCAATCGTAATTCTCTACATTCATGTGAAGTTGAAGCGCCGATGAAAGCTTTCGAGCCACGCTGTCCGCCAAAGGAAACGATCCATAAGTCTCGCTGTATTCAGGTGGCAGCTCAACAAGTCGGCTTATTTCCTCAAAACGATCGCGAGGTAGATCGAACGTCAGTTCCAACTTGTCGGTAGCGCGGTCGTATCCCGTTACTTTGTGTACCACGCTCATGGCTGTGTACCTCGGTTGGGAACGGCCGGAGAAAGCTGATTGCCGGTCGCCTCGTCAAATTCGCCCAAGTGATTGCCGCGCTTGTCATAAGCTTCAACTCGGCCGTGCTGATAGTCCCACTCGTAGATCCGACCCGTGTTCACGTCTCTCCATCTCGCACGCTTGAGGCCTCCGCCCCCATAGCTCGTCTTAGGTCTAACGCGGACGGCGTTAGGGAAGCCTCTCAGGACTTGCGGCGGGGGTATGTGAGAAATCGCGGCGCTCGTCTCGATGAGTATATGATTGAATGAGAGACAGAATTCGGCTCTTGGCAAGAGGCCGATGGGGCCCGCGAGCGGAAAACTCGATGGCCGTTCTCCGCCGAACCGGCGAGGGCCCCTCTCTCATTCTTTAGACGCTCGACGCTAGCTAAAGAGGGATGCCTGCCTGCCGCAGCCAGGCGTATTATGCTGCCACACAGGAGCCGGCGATGGCAGAAGCCTCCTTCATTGTCCCGCGCGATGGGCTTTCCCACGTCAAGGGCGCGGCCGAGCCGCCGCTGTCGACGGCGACCGTCGGCGGCCTGCTCGCTGCGACGGCGGCGCGCTTTCCGGAGCGTCGCGCCGCGGTCTTCCCCCAGCAGGGCATCCGCTGGACCTGGCGTGAGCTCCTCGCCGAGGTCGACGCCTTCGCCGCCGGCCTCGCCGGGCTCGGCCTCGTGCGCGGCGACAGGGTGGCGATCTGGTCGCCCAACCGCGCCGAATGGGTCGTCACCCAGTTCGCCACGGCACGCATGGGCCTGATCCTGGTCAACGTCAACCCGGCCTATCAGCGCGAGGAGCTCGCGCATGCCCTCGCGCAATCGGGCTGCCGCGCCATCGTCACGGCCGAGGGCTCGCGCGGCTCCGACTACATCACCATGCTGCGCGAGCTGACCGAGGCCGGGCGCCTGCCCGAGCTGCAGATCCTGATCCGCATGGGCGAGGCGCGCACGCCGGGCATGCTCGGCTACGGCGAGGTGCTGGCGCGCGGCCGCGAGAATGCCGGCAAGGTCGATGTCGAGACGATCTGCGCCGGGCTCGGATGCCACGACCCCATCAACATCCAGTTCACCAGCGGCACCACCGGCAATCCGAAGGGCGCCACGCTGACGCACCACAACGTCGTCAACAACGGCCGCTTCATCGCGATGGCGATGGACTTCTCCGAGAACGACTCGCTGTGCATCCCGGTGCCGCTGTACCACTGCTTCGGCATGGTGCTGGCGGTCCTCGCCTGCGTCGGGACCGGGGCCGGCATGGTGTTTCCGAGCGAGGTGTTCGCTCCCGGCGCCAGCCTCGCCGCGGCGAGCGAGGAGCGTTGCACGGCGCTGCACGGCGTGCCGACCATGTTCATCGCCGAGCTGGCGCACGAGGAGTTTTCCAGCTTCGATCTCTCGAGCCTGCGCACCGGCATGATGGCCGGCGCGCCCTGCCCGATCGAGACGATGCGACGCGTCGTTTCCGAGATGCATATGAGCGAGGTGACGATCGCCTACGGCATGACCGAGACCAGCCCGGTCAGCTTCCAGAGCTCGACCACCGATCCGCTGGAGCGCCGCGTCTCCACCGTCGGCCGCATCCTGCCGCACCTCGAGGTGAAGGTCATCGATGGCGACGGCAAGGTCGTGCCGGTCGGCGAGCGCGGCGAGCTCCTCGTGCGCGGCTATTCGGTGATGCTCGGCTATTGGGGCGACGAGGAGCGCAGCCGCGAGGCGATCGACGCCGCGCGCTGGATGCACACCGGCGACCTCGCCACCATCGACGCCGAGGGCTACGGCAACATCGTCGGCCGCATCAAGGACATGGTGATCCGCGGCGGCGAGAATATCTATCCGCGCGAGATCGAGGAGTTTCTGTTCCGGCATCCGAAGGTGCAGTCGGTGCAGGTGTTTGGCGTGCCCGACGCCAAGTACGGCGAGGAGGTGTGCGCGTGGATCATCCTGAAGGCCGGTGCGGACGCCAGCGAGGACGAGGTGCGGGATTTCTGCCGCGACCAGATCGCCCACTACAAGATCCCGCGCCACATACGCTTCGTCAAAGAGCTGCCGCTGACGGTGAGCGGCAAGCCGCAGAAATTCATCATGCGCGAGGCGATGATGAAGGAGCTGGGCCTCGGCGAGACGCGCGCGGCCTGATGGATCGTTCCCGCGCGGGCGGCGTTCCTGGACCGGTGTGAGCACGGGGATCGAGGGAATGCCGACCTATATCTGCCGGGCGCCGGCCGGCCTGCTCAGCGACAAGAGCAAGGCCGAGCTCGCAGAGGCCATCACGCAGGTCCATGCCAAGGTCACCGACGGCCTCGGCATCTTCGTCCAGGTGCTGTTCCGCGAGATCGCCGCGGGCGATTGCTACGTGGGCGGCAAGCCGCTCGCGGCGACGCATTGCTTCATCCAGGGGCACATCCGTGCCGGCCGCAGCGCGATCGAGCGTGCCGAGCTGATCAAGGGGCTTGTGCCCGTCGTCGGCGACATCCTCGGGCTGCCGCGCTACGCGATCTGGATCTATCTGAGCGAGCTGCCGCCGCGCGCCATGTCCGAGTTCGGCCACATCCTTCCCGAGGCGGGCGACGACGCGACCTGGCTCGCCAACCTGCCGGAAGAGGATCGCCGGCGGCTGCAGCTGCTATAAGCGGCCAGCGCGGGAGCACGATCTTCTCCGACGCGCCGCCGAATTGGAACGCCCTTGGCTCGACCGGCCGCGTTTCCCACGCCACATTGCACTTGCATCGGCAAAGCGCGGCGGAGCGGCCGCGGGACGCAGCGGAGACTTTGCGCATGACAACCCCGGCCACCGAGGCCCACGTCCTCTGGTTTTTGCCGCCGCATGGCGACGGACGCTATCTCGGAACGACCGTCGGCGCCCGCGACGTGACGCTCAAGTACATGACCCAGGTCGCCAAGGCCGCCGACGATTGCGGCTATTACGGCATGCTGCTGCCGACGGGGCGCACCTGCGAGGACTCCTGGCTCATCGCCTCGGCGCTGGTGCCGGTGACCGAGCGGCTGCGCTTCCTCGTCGCGATCCGGCCCGGCTTGCAGTCGCCGACCCTGACGGCGCGGATGACGGCGACGCTCGACCGCATCTCCAACGGGCGCCTGCTCATCAACGTCGTCACGGGCGGCGACCCGGTCGAGGCCAAGGGCGACGGCATCTTCCTCTCGCACGGCGACCGCTACGCGGTCACCGACGAGTTCCTGGAGAATCTACACGCGGCTCCTCGCCGGCGAGACCTTCGACTTCAAGGGCGAGCACCTCACCATCGAGGCCGGCCGCATCTTCTATCCGCCTGCGCAGACACCGCATCCGCCGCTCTATTTCGGCGGCTCGTCGCCGGCCGGGCAGGACGTCGCCGCGCGGCGCGTCGACAAGTATCTCACTTGGGGTGAGCCGCCGGCCGCCGTCGCCGAGAAGGTCGCGCATATGCGCGCGCTCGCCGCCGCGCAGGGCCGCGAGCTGACATTCGGCATCCGCCTGCACGTCATCGTCCGCGAGACGAACGAGGAGGCGTGGGCCGAGGCGGCGCGGCTCATCGAGCATGTCGACGATGCGGCCATCGCCGAGGCGCAGGCCGCCTTCGCCAAGATGGAGTCGGTCGGCCAGCAGCGCATGGCGGCCCTGCACGGCGGGCGGCGCGACAAGCTCGAGATCGCGCCAAACCTGTGGGCGGGCGTGGGCCTCGTGCGCGGCGGCGCCGGCACGGCGCTGGTCGGCAACCCCGACGAGGTGGCGGAGCGCATGAAGGAATACATGGCGCTCGGGATCGACCGGTTCATCCTGTCGGGCTACCCCCATCTCGAGGAATGTTACCGCTTCGCCGAGCTGGTGCTGCCGCGTTTACCGCTGGCGGCCGGCACGATCGCGCCGAAGGGCGGCGCGGCACACCGCGGCCCATTCGGCGCGATGAGCGGCCGCGGCGCAGAGAAGCGCGCCGCGGCGTCGTAGCGCATCCTCCCCTGCGCGAAGCACGGGGGAGGATCAGACGCCGTTAACCGCTTAAGCGCGGTTTAACCAAGATAGCCTCAAATGGCGCTTCGGCCGGGGGATCGGGCCGCGGGCGGGGGCACATGACTTACGGGGCGTATGCGTCGCGCGGTTACGCGCCTCATCGGCGCGGCCGGTCCGGTCGTCTCACGCAGCCCATCCTGTGCGCGAGCGCCCTCGTGCTCGGCGCCGGCGTCGGCCTCTGCATGCTCTATGGCCCGGCGCCGGAGCCCGCGGCGGAGAAGACGCCCGCGATCCCGGTCGCCGCGCCCCGTCCGGTGGCGCCGGTGCCGGCGCGGCCGCGCATTCTCATGCATTACACCGGGCTGCTCGACCCGAGGCCCGCCATGGGCGCGGCCGCTTTCGCCAAAACCCCGCAAGTCGCCGCGCAGCTCGAGCCGGCCGAGGCGGCATCGACCGGGACGCGGTCGGCCGACGTCTCCCAGGCTGACCTCGCCCAGGCTGACGTCGCCCCAACCGAGGCTCCGCCCGCCCGCCTGGCCGAGGCCGAGATCCCGCTGCCGCCGCAGCGCGCCGCCGCAATGCCGATGCCGCAGCCCGACATCCCACTGCCGCCCGAGCGGCTGGCCGAGGTCGAGCTGCCCGTCATTCCGCCGCCGCCGACCGTCTCCGCGCTCCAGGACGTGCCGCTGCCCTCGCCCCGGCCAAGGGACCTTGCGCACGAGGTCGCGCCGGCTGCGCCTGCCCGCCGGCTCGCCGTGGCGGCTCCGCGTGCCGCGCCACCGGCGCCCTCCTTCTTCGACCGCATGTTCGGCCGCGAGCCGCCGCCGGGGCCGGCGCTCGCCTACGCGGCCCCCGAGGACAGCGGCATCCGGCGCCCCGGCTCGCTCGGCCTGGCGTCCGCCTATGGCGGCCAGACCGCCATCTACGACATCACCGCGCACACCGTGTACATGCCGGACGGCACGCGGCTCGAGGCGCATTCCGGCCTCGGCGACGCCTTCGACAACCCGGCCAGCGTCGCCGAGCACATGCGCGGCGCGACACCGCCCAACGTCTACGATCTGACGCTGCGCGAGACGATCTTCCACGGCGTGCGCGCTCTGCGCCTGACGCCGCTCGCCGGCACCACCTACGGCCGCGCCGGCCTGCTGGCGCACACCTACATGCTGCGCGGCCATAGTGGGGAGTCGAACGGCTGCGTGGTGTTCCGCGACTACGCAGCCTTCCTCGCCGCCTACGAGCGCGGCGAGATCACCAAGCTCGCGGTGGTGGCGAAGCTGTGACGCGCGATCCTCCTCCGCGAAGCGGGGGAGGATTTGCGCCTACTCCCGCGCGTCGCCGAGCGGGTGAAGATCGCGCACCATCGCCTTCATCCGCTCGTCGAGCACATGCGTGTAGATTTGCGTCGTCGCGATATCGGCGTGCCCCAGCAGTTCCTGCACGATGCGCAGATCGGCGCCGTTCTGCAGGAGATGGCTGGCGAAGGCGTGGCGCAGCACGTGCGGGCTGACACGATGCGTGGCGATGCCCGCCGCGGCCGCGACGATCTTCAGCTCGCGCGCAAAGGCTTGGCGGGTGAGGTGGCCCGAATCGGAGTCGGCCGGAAACAGCCACGGTCCCTCGACGGCGCCAGGATGGCGCTGCTTCAGCACCGCACGAAAAAGCTCGACCGCGACGCGCGCCGGCTCCGAGACCACGACCAGCCGCTCGCGGCCGCCTTTGCCCTTGATGGCGATCAACGGATCGCGGCCGCGCAGCGCGTGGCGCGGCAGCGAGACCAGCTCGGTGACGCGCAGGCCCGTCGCGTAGAGCAGCTCGAGCAGCGCGTTCATCCGCGCCGCGCGCAGCCGCTCGCCGGCCGGTCGTGTCTCGAGCTCGAGTCCTTCCTTCGCGACGGCGAGCAGGCGGTCGACCTCCTTCACCGACAGGATCTTCGGCAGCCGCTGGCCCTGGCGCGGCCCTTCCAGGATCTGCGCGGGGTCGTCGGTGCGCTTGCCTTCGGCGACGAGGAAGCGGTGGAACTGGCGGATGGCCGAGAGCTTGCGCGCCGCGGAGGTGGCCTTGAAGCCCTGCGCCTCAAGCGTCGCGAGATAGGCGCGCAGGTCGTCCGTCGCCGCGTCGAGAGGCCCAGCGTCCGCGCGCTTTGAGACCGGCCGCGTAGGCGACGAGGTCGCGCTTGTAGGCGTCCAAGGTGTTGGCCGCGGCGCCGCGCTCGGCGGCGATCATGTCGAGGAACAGCTCGATCAAGCGGAAGGCGGAGGCGTCGGGCGGCTGGGTCGACATGGGCGGACGATAGCAGAGGAGGGTGAAGAAGGTGCTGTCCGAGAGGGGATGATCCTGCGGGCGCTCCTGTTTCGGGACATCGCAGTCAGGGACCGTCGGCTTTTTGCATCGCCAGGACCGCTTCCCTCAGCCGAGGCAGCTCGTCAGCCACGATGCCCCAGATCAACGGACCGGAAAGGCTGTGGTACTCGTGCCGGAGCACGTTCCCTACGCCCCTTACCCGAGCCCATGGGATCTCTGGTCGCAGCGCCATGATCTCCGCCGGCAAAAACGCGGCTAGCCTCGGAAATGATCTCGATCGCGCGTTCGACAGCGTGCTTGAGGAGCCAATCCCTCTGGTAGTCGTCGAAGCTCTTGCCTGCCGTGGCTGCGAGGATGCCGTCGATCGCCGACAGCATGTCGTCGAGGCCGTGTCGAAACTCGCGAGCCATCAGAAAACACGAATGGCCGAGTGCTCGATGCGCTCACGCAGGCGCGGATGAAGACCATCGCGGGTCGTCACGTCTACCGCCGTACCGAGCTGCTGCTCGAGAAACAGTTTGATACCAACCAGGTCGAGCGCATTGAAGCGGCCTCCAGGGTCATACTCGAGGAAGACGTCCAGGTCGCTGTCCGACCTCATCCCGTCACGGGCGGTCGATCCATAAAGATACAGCGACGTCGCGCCCATCGCACGAACGGTGTCGGCATGGGCGTGCAGTCTCGCGAGAGCTTCGCTGCGGTTCATGCCTCATCATATAGCCAATGGGTGGCCGCCGTCACCAAACGAAGCGCGAAGGCCCTTCGAGGAACAGCTCGACCACGCGGAAGGCGGGGGCGGCGGGCGGCTGGGTCGACATGGGCGGACGATAGCAGAGGAGGGTGAAGAAGGTGCTGCGGCGAGCACGCGCTCTCCTTTCCCGCAAGCGGGAGAAGGAGTCGCACACCGGCCTGGAGACGATGCGGGAGCCGGCCACGGCCAGCCGTCAGATCGCTCG
Organism: Melastoma dodecandrum; assembly: GCA_029817715.1. NCBI lineage: Eukaryota > Viridiplantae > Streptophyta > Magnoliopsida > Myrtales > Melastomataceae > Melastoma > Melastoma dodecandrum. The sequence goes on along the minus strand of JARUPY010000044.1, from coordinate 458,786 downwards.
ACCCCGGCCTTCCCAATACGGCGCGCGGAGCTTGCGCTTGAAGATCTTGCCCGAATCCTCGCGCGGCAGAGCGTCCGCGAATTCCACCACCTTCGGCAGCTTGTAGCGCGCCAGCGTCCGGCCCAGGTCCTCGCGGATCGTCTCGCGCGTCAGCCCCGGCTCGCCTTCCACATGGGCGCAGACGGCCTCGCCGTACTCGTCATCTGGGATGCCGAAGACGGCGCAGTCGCGCACGCCGGGCAGTCCCATCAGCGCCGCCTCGATCTCGGCCGGATAGATGTTCACCCCGCCGGAGATGATCATGTCGCGCTTGCGGTCGCAGAGGAAGACATAGCCGTCCTCGTCGAGCCAGCCCACGTCGCCGACGCTCACCAAGCCGTCGCGGCCGATCGCGACGCGCTCGTCGTGGCGGCCGTGGTAGGTGAACTCCGACATGGCGCAGGCACGCAGGTAGATCTCGCCGATCTCGTTCGCCGGCAGACGGCTGCCCTCGGCACCGTAGGCGGCGACCTCGGCGCCGGGCAGCGCGCGGCCGACCGTGCCAGGCTTCGCCAGCGCCTCCGCCGACGAGTGCCAGACGGGGATGCCGGTCTCGGTCGCCCCGTAATACTCGTTGATGATGGGACCCCACCATTCGATCATCGCCTGCTTGAGCGATGGCGCGCAGGGCGCGGCGCCATGGATGACGGACCGCAGCGAGGAGAGGTCGTAGCGCTTGCGCGTCGCCTCCGGCAGCTTGAGGAGGCGCGTGAACATGGTTGGCACCATGTGCATGTGCGTGACGCGGTGTCGCTCGATCAGCTGCAGCATTTCTTCGGCGTCGAAGCGCGGCTCCAGCACGATGGTGGCGCCGACGCGGACGGCGGTGAGGCCGAAGGCATTGGGTGCCGAATGATACATCGGCCCGTTCATCAGCACGACGGTCCGCGCCCCGTCGACGATTCCGTAGGCGCGCTCGGTGCTCGCGTGGCGCGCGGCGCGCTCGGCCTCCGCCGTCGGCTGGCGTTTCACGCCTTTCGGCCGCGACGTCGTGCCGGAGGTGTAGATCATCGACCCCGTCTGCGGCGCCGACGGCGGCGCCGGTTTGCCGGCCGCGGCCTCGAGCCATTCATCCCAGTCGCGGCGCTCGTTCAAGGTCGCGCCCGCGGCGATACCGTAGGCGGCGGCGATCTCCGGAGGCGTCGCCACCGCGAACACGGTGACCCCTTCGGGAATCGTGTCGCCGAGCTTGGCGAGCAGGTCGTCATGGCCGACGAGCACCGGCGCACCGCAGTCGCGCAGGATGTAGCCGACCTCGTCCGGGGTATTGTGCCAGTTGATCGGCGTTGCGTAGGCACCGATCGTCTGCGCCGCGATGGAGGCTTCGAAGAAGGCGAAATCGTTCCGCAGCAGCAGGGCGACCGATTGCCCGGCAACGACGCCGGCGCGATGCAGCGCCTTCGCGGCGAGCGCCACGCGGCGATCGAGCGCCGCGCGCTCGAGCACGCGGTCGCCGGAGAAAACGCGACTCACGCCTCCGCCTCGCGCGGGCGCGTCGCCGGCGCGTGGCGCCGCTGCGCGAACAGCCGCTGCACCGTGACATAGAACACCGGCGTGAAGATCAGGCCGAAGCCCGTCACCCCCAGCATGCCGAAGAACACGGTGGTCCCGAGCGTCTGCCGCATTTCGGCTCCCGCGCCGGTGGCGACCAGAAGCGGGAAGACGCCGAAGATGAAGGCGAACGACGTCATCAGGATCGGCCGCAGCCGGGTCCGCGCCGCCTCGAGCGCCGCGTCCCGCGCGCGCTCGCCGCGGTCCTCCGCCTGGCGCGCGAACTCGACGATCAGGATCGCGTTCTTGGCCGCCAGGCCGACCAGCACGACGAAGCCGATCTGCGCCAGGATGTTGACGTTCATCGCCCGCTGGATGAGGCCGGTCACGGCCGCCAAGAGGCACATCGGCACGATGAGCACGATAGAGAGCGGCAGCGCCCAGCTCTCGTACTGCGCCGCGAGCACGAGGAATACGAAGAACACCGACGCACCGAAGATCGCGAGCGTGGTGTTCGCCGCCGTCGTCTCCTGGTAGGCGAGGTCCGTCCACTCGAAGCCCATGCCCTGCGGCAGGCGTTCGCTGGCCAGCTTCGACATCACCTGCAGCCCGTAGCTCGACGCGTAGCCCGGCAGGGTGCCCCCCTGCACCTCGGCGCCGGGATAGAGGTTGTAGCGCGGCACGCGATAGGGGTCGGAGGTGCGGTGGAACTGCGCCACCGCCGAGAGCGGCACCATGGCGCCGGCCGCGTTGCGGGTCTTGAGGTGCGAGACGTCCTCGATCGTGTTGCGGTAGCGCCCGTCGGCCTGCGCCAGCACCTCGTAGGTGCGGCCGAGATAGTTGAAGTCGTTGATGTAGGCCGAGCCGAGATAGACCTGCATCGCTTCGAACACCGCCGCAGGCGTCACGCCGAGCTTCTCCGCGCGCTCGCGGTCGACGTCGGCGTAGATCGACGGCGTGCCGGTGGTGAACGGCGTGAAGAGCTGCGCCATGCCCGGCACCTTCATCGCCGCGCCGATCAGGTCCCAGGCCGCGCCCTGCAGCGCCTGCGGTCCGAGGGCGCGCTGGTCCTCGAGCATCATCTTGAAACCGCCGGCCGTACCGAGCCCCGGCACCGGCGGCGGCGGGATCGTGATGATGAAGGCATCCTGGATGCCGGAGAGCGCCGCGGCGACTTTGCCGAGGACGACGGGTGCTGTCAGCCCCTGGCGATCGCGCTCGTCGAAGGGCTTCAGGTTGACGAAGATCGCGCCGGCGTTCGACGCCTGGGTGAAGGTGGCGCCGTCGAAGCCGGCGAACGCCACCTCGTTGGCGACGCCGGGCACCTTCTTCAGCCGCTCGGTGGCCTCGCGGATCACCTCGTCGGTGCGCGACAGCGAGGCGCCCGGCGGCAGCTGGTAGATCGAGATGAGGTAGCCGAGGTCCTGGTCGGGGATGAAGCCCGTCGGCGCGCGGAAGAACTGCACGCCGGTCAGCGCGATCAGCCCGGCGTAGACGACGAGCATCAGCGTGCCGACGCGCAGCAGCCGTCCGACCATGCGCCCGTAGCCGTCCGACAGCCAGGCGAAGGTGCGGTTGAACAGATTGAAGAAGCCGACGACGGGGCGGGCGATCAGCGGCACGTCGGCCGCATGCGTCTCCTCGTGCGGCTTGAAGAGGAGCGCGCAGAGCGCCGGGCTCAGCGTCAGCGAGACGAAGGCCGAGACGATCGTCGAGGCGGCGATCGTCACCGCGAACTGGCGGAAGAACTGGCCGGAGATACCGGCGATGAAGGCCGACGGCACGAACACGGCGCACAAGGTCAGTGCGATGGCGATCAGCGCGCCGCCCACCTCGTCCATCGTCTTGTAGGCGGCCTCCCTGGGTGGCATCCCGAGCTGCAGGTTGCGCTCGACGTTCTCGACGACGACGATCGCGTCATCGACGACGATGCCGATCGCCAGCACCAGCCCGAACAGCGACAGGTTGTTGAGCGAGAGCCCGAAGGCCGCGAGCACGGTGAACGTGCCGATGAGCGAGATCGGGATCGCGACAATCGGGATGATGGAGGCGCGCCAGGTCTGCAGGAACAGGATGACCACCCACGACGACGAGAGCGACCGCCTCGAGGATCGTGCGCACGACCTCGCGCACCGATTGCGCGATGAAGGTCGTCGTGTCGTAGATGATGTCGTATTTCAAACCGGGTGGAAACTGCTTCGCCATCCCGGCCATGGCGTCCTTGACGCGGGTCGCCATGGCGAGGGCGTTGGTGCCCGGCTGCTGGTAGATCAGGATCGGCACCGCCTCCTGGCCGTCGAGGTAGCCGTTGGCGCCGTAGTTCTCGCCGCCGAGCTCGACCCAGCCGATGTCGCGCACGCGCGTCACCCGCCCCTGCGCGTCGGACTTCAGAAGGATGTCGGCGAATTGCGCCGGATCGGTCAGCCGCCCCAGCGTCTTCACGTTGAGCTGGAAGGCGCCTGGCTGCGGCACGGGCGGCTGGTTCAGCACGCCGGCCGAGACCTGGACGTTCTGCGCCTGCATGGCGGCCACGATCTCGCCGGCGGTCAGGTCGCGCGCTGCCGCCTTGTCCGGATCGAGCCAGATGCGCATGGCGTAGTCGTGGTTGCCGAACACCTGCGCGTCGCCGACGCCCTCGACGCGCAGCAGCTCGTCGCGCAGATGCAGCGTCGCGTAGTTCGACATGTAGAGCTGGTCGCGCGACTTGTCGGGCGAGAGCAGGTGGATCACCATCATGAGATCCGGCGAGCTCTTCTTCACCGTGACGCCGAGCCGCTGCACGACCTCGGGCAGGCGCGGCGCCGCGATCGCCACGCGGTTCTGCGTCAGCACCTGCGCGGTGTCGAGGTCGGTGCCGAGACGGAAGGTGACGGTCAGCAGCAGATTGCCGTCGCCGGTCGATTGGCTCGAGAAGTAGAGCATGTTCTCGACGCCGTTGATCTGCTGCTCGAGCGGCGTCGCGACCGTGTTGGCGATGACTTCGGCCGAGGCGCCGGGATAGCTTGCCGTGACCTGGATGGTCGGCGGCGCGATCTCCGGATATTGCGCGATCGGCAGCGAAATGTAGGCGAAGGCGCCGACGATGCTGATGAACAGGCTAACGACGACGGCGAAGATCGGCCGGTCGATGAAGAAATGCGACAGCCGCACGTCCTGCCCCCCGCTCTAGCCTTGATCCGGCGCGTCGGCGATCGTGCCCTGGCGCGGCGTGACCTTCATGCCCGGGCGCGCGTACATCAGACCGTTGATGATCACACGATCGCCGGGCTCGAGGCCGCGCTTGATGATCCGAAGCTCGCCGACCGCGGCCCCCGTGGTCACAACCTTGGGCACCACGCTGCCGTCGCCGGCGACCGTCATCACCATCGTGCGGGACTGGTCCATGCTGAGCGCGGCGTCGGGCACGAGCATCGTGTCGGCGGGCGCCGCCGTCGGCACGCGCAGCCGCGCGAATTGGCCGGGGGCGATGAAAAGGTCTGGATTCGGCACGGTTCGCGCGGGCGCGGATCGTGCCCGACGAGCGATCCATCTCGTTGTCGACGAAGTCGAGCAGGCCCTTGTGCGGCCACCCGGATTCGTCGGAAAGCGCGAAGCGGACGGTGCGATCCACCGGCTGCCCGTCGTGCGGCTGGTGCAGGAATCGTTGGTAGGCGACGTAATCGCCCTCGCCCATATCGAAGTCGAGATAGATCGGATCGAGCGAGACGATCGTCGTCAGCATCGTCGTCGTGCCGCCGGTTTGGCCGCCGACGACGAGGTTGCCGACGCTGACGCGATGCGTGCTGATGCGCCCGGAGATCGGCGCCGTCACATGCGTCCATTCCATGTTGAGCTCGGCCTGCCGAAGGTTCGCCTTCGCCTGGTCGAGTGCCGCGGCCGCGGCGTCCTGCGCCTGCGTGCGCTGGTCGAGCGTCTCGCGCGAGGCGTAATCGTTGCGGATGAGGTCGGCGGTGCGCGCGAGTTGCTGGCCGGAGAGCTTGAGCGTCGCCTTCGCGGTCTCGACCTGCGCGCGCGCGTTCTGCAAGGCGATATCGTAGGGACGCGGATCGATGACGAAGAGCAGGGCGCCCTTCTTGACGAGCTGGCCGTCCTTGAAATGGATCTCGGTGAGATAGCCCGAGACCTGGGCACGGATCTCGACGCGGTCGACCGCCGAGAACTGGCCGGTGAAGGTCGAGAACGATGCGATGTGGCGGCGCAACGGCGTCGAGACGGTGACCTCCGGAGGCGCCATCGCCATCGCGGGCGGCGCCGGCGGCGTTGTCGAGAAACGCAGGAAGAGATAGAAGCCGGCGCCGACGACGAGGAGCAGCACGACGAGGCGGACGAGGAAGCGGCGCACACGGCCCGCCCCTTCGTCGATCGCGCGCTGCCTTGTCGGTCAGGGCGTCCATCTCGTCTTCCTTATCGGCGCCCGACGATTGGACGCACTCAAACCTACCGATCGGTATGATATCCAGCGACGCACCGTCTGGTCAAGGCTCGATATCGTTCGGCATCGATCGACCGCGGTCCCGCGCCTATGCGGGCACGGGCGAGGCGGCGGCGGACCACGCGCGCAGCGCATGCGCCGTCGCGCGTTTCAGGGAGCCGCGCGACGCGCCCCCCGCGGCCTGCACGGCGATTCCGCCGGCGACGATCATCACGAACCGCGCGAGGTCGGCGGGCGATTCGTCCCCCGGCAGATCGCCGTTCGCCTGTGCGCGCTCGAGCCGCCGGCGCAGCGCCGTCTCGAAGAGCCCGCGCCGGCGCAGCAATTCCTCCTTGATCGGCTCGGCCGCGTTGGAGCAGGCGAGCGTGCCGCTCGTGCCCATGCAGCCGCCGGGCAGGTCGGGCTCGGTCGCAAGCCGCACGAACCCGGCGAGGATCTCGGCGACGACCTCGCGCGAGGTCGGCGCCTCGAGCGCGACGCGGGTGAAGCCCATGTAAGTGTCGTCGTAGAGATCCAGCGCCTTGCGGAACAGCGCTTCCTTGTTGCCGAAGCAGGCGTAGAGGCTCGGCCGGGTGATGCCCATCGCCTCGGTCAGGTCGGTGAGCGAGGCTGCCTCGAAGCCGCGCCGCCAGAACACCTCGAGGGCGCGGTGGAGCGCGTATTCGACGCAGAATTCCTTCGGACGGCCCATCTGCTCCGGCGACGTGATTTGTACCGGGCGGTAGCTAAACGCCGTCCCAGCCTGCGTCAAGCGGAGCCGCGCCCCGTCGGCGCCTCCACGGTGAAGCTCGGCATCGGCGTCGGCGTGTCGTAGAACGGATGCCGGCGGTGCAGCGCGTAGCCTGACACGCGGATGTCGAGGTCGGCGATCGTCTGCGGCAGGTCGAAGCAATAGTGGCGCGTCCAATGCTCGCCGACCGGGTGGGTGATCAGGTCGGCGTTCTTCTGGCGGCGGTGCCGCTCGTCGGTCAGGTACGCGGCGACGGGGATGCGCTCCGAGAGGCGCGCCTCGACGAAGAAGGCGTATTTGATCGGCACTGCGGCGTGCAGCTTGGCGATGTGCAGGTCGAAGCAGACGCGATCCTTGTCGCGCGTCACGTGGTCGGCCGGCTCGATGCGCACCACCGAGCTCAACGCGGTCTCCAGCACCGGCCCCAGCCGAGTGACGGCGGAATGCAGGCCGCCGAGCGTGATCACGCCGAGATAGCCGCCGAAAAGCGGCGCCGCGAGCCAGGCGACGCCGTCGCGCAGCACGCTCAATGCTCGCCTCCGATGCCGCCGAGGTTGAGCCCGAGCAGCTTGAGGAGCCCGAAGAACATGCCGGTCACGAGGGTCAGCCCGAGGCCGGCCGCCAGCCGGTTGATGTTGCGATGCGTCTTCATCATCGAGCGGAAATCCTCGCTCGTCTGATCGATATGCTCGTCGTCGATGCGAATGCCGATGCGGCGCAGCGAGCTTTCGATCTCGTGGCGCACGATCGTCTCGACGGTCCGCTCGAAGCGCGCGAGCTTGCGGTCGATCACCTCCTCGACGAGGCCGCGCAGCCGCTCGTCCTCGGCCGCGCGCGGAAGGGCGGGCGGCACCTCGGCGCGCAGCGCCTCGCGGACCGTCTCGACGATCAGCCTGACGTTCGTCTCGTTGATCTCGGTCGCCACCGGCTCCGCTCGCGTTCGAGGGTGACGGGCTCCGGCCAGGGGGTCGGAGCCCAGGGCGAGATTGCGATGTTCACTTCAGCGACCGTCATTCCGGGGCTCGCGAAGCGAGAACCCGGAACCGGTGCTCATCTCGGATGGTGGGAAGCTCACCGGTCCCGGATCTGCGCTCGCTGGCGCTTCGCTTCGTCCGGGATGACGCGTACCTAATAGGTCGATCGGCTTTATGCCGAGGTCGGCGCTGTCATGAACTTCGAGGCTTCCACCGTCTTGGTGAGGACGTGGAACGGCACCGCCGCCGCGCTGACGAGCGCCTCGAGGTCGGCGATCGAGTCGGAGACGTCCATCGCCTTCACGTCGCCGACGAGCTTGCCGGCGCGCTTGGCGATGTCGGGCACCTCGGCCACCACCTCGGGGATCAGCGGCCCGAAGGTCTCGACGAGGCCGAAGATGGAGGAGATCGCAGTCAATGCACCCATGCTGGGGCTCCTTGTCGTCGTGGGGGTGGGATCGCTCGCCGGCGCGGACGACGGGCCGCTGGTGCCGGGAGATTGGTGGGAAAGCGCCGGGGACGACGGGGCTTGGGCCCCGCGCGTCCACAGCGCGACCTCGGCGGCGCGGCGGGTGGCGAGGCCCTTCAGCGGCTTGCCGCCGGCGAAGCGGAAGCGCATCAGCTCGGCCGGCACGGCGGCATAGCGGCCGGCGTTGAGCTCTTTCAGCAGGGTCGAGCGCCGCAACGTGCCTTCGCCGACGTTGAAGACGAAGCTGACGAGCGCGTCGAATTGCCCGTCGTCGAGCGGCACATGGACGAGCCGGGCGACGGCGTCCTCCGCCGGGGCAAGATCCGCCTCCAAGCGGCGGTCGGCCTCGGGCTGGGTGATCGTCATCCCCGCGTGGACGCCGCGGGTCGAGCCCCAGCCGATGGTCCAAACGCCGGCGCCTGCATCCCGGTAGGCCGAGAGCCGGCAGCCCTCGAACCTCTTGATCGTCCTCGCGTCCCTGGGCATCGATCTGTCGCGTCATGAGGACCTCCAAGAAAACAAAAAGGCCCGCGCGCGGCGGGCCTCGGCGGGTGGAATCGGCGGCTCGCGCCAGGGGGTTCACGGAACCGGCGCCCGGCGCGTGGGAAGGCTACGGGCAACAAAAAACCCGCCTCGCGGCGGGTTCTCGACGGTCACAAAGAGCTTGGCAGGCGTCGCCGCCCGGCGTCAGGTCAGATCGGACGAAGCTGCGCGCGGCTCACGGTCCGCGTCTCGCCGTCCGCGCTCACCACGCATTGCGTGGAGCCGGGGACCGGCTCGAGATCGACGAGGATGAGATCGTGGCCGACGAGCGTCCAATCGTCGTCGATCAGCCCGACCGATCGCCATTGTGAAATTCCTCGATCGAGCGCTTCCCCGCGTCTTCCATCGTCCCTGCTCCGCTGCGGGACACCCGCACGGGTATCCTGCGATAGAAGTCGTGAACGAAACCGTAAGTTCCCGACCTCCGACGACCGGCGTAGCGCCGCGTGGCCACGCACCCTCCTCGAGGACGGCGCGGACGCTCAAATCTCCGCGGACATCGTGTAGGAGAAGAAGCACCAATTGCCCGGCGCCGCGGTCAAGAGCATGTCGACCTGAAGATAGCCGGCCGTGGACGTCGTGATCCCGCCCGCCGTGATCCCCTGGTTGTTGCCGTTCGCCTGCGTGGACACCTTGCTCGCGTTGCCGGCGGAATCGGCGATCGTCGTGGCGGGGGTCGTGCGCATCTGCACGGGGAGGTTCGCGGTGCCTCCCACGTAGGTGGAGCCGGATATCACGTAGGGCCGATAGTTGCCGACCTGGTAGTAGCGTTGGCACAGCATCAGCTCGAGCCCGAAGGGGCGTCGCTCGAAGCGCGTCGGCCCGGCGTTGGGCAGCGCCGCCTCGAACTGCACGAGGCCAAGCGTGCCCGTCGAGAACTCGATGCCGGCGATCGTGCCCGCCGTCAGGCCGGTGACGAGCAGCGCATTTACCCCGACGCCGCCGATCGTCATGGCGAGGCCGGCCGAGAACGCACCCGACGCGGAGCCTTGCCAGACGCGTGCGGTCGCCGTGCCCGTCCACGTCAGCCACCAGGCGGTCGTGGTGACGTTGGCCGCCTCGATTGCCTGGACCAGGCTGCCGGCAGTGATGGTGACCTGCGTGTCGGGGACCGTCGGCGTGAACGTGTAGGTGGCCCCGCTCGCGCCGGCCTTGAAGCGGTCGTGCGCATAGGCGCCGGCGGCGAGCGCCGTGCCCGACGCATAGGCGCGCTGGTTGATCGCGAAATTGCCGTTGATGATTTGCGTTGCGGTTGGTGAGCTGGGCGGTCGTGGCGCCGGTGAAGTCGACGATCGTCCACTTGGCCGCGCCATTGCTCGCGAGCGCGAGGAAGCCGTAGGGCGTGTTGATCACCGCACTCGCGGCGCCGTCGATCGTGTCGGATCCGGCGCGCGCGATGGTTATGGCGGCGGTGAAGGAGCAGGCGCCGCTCTCGTCGACGACGAAGAGCTGCGTACCGGTTGGGTAGGCGGAGGCCGCGGGCAGGGTCACCGTGCGCGCCGCGGTGAGTGTGGTGAAGGCAAGGGTGCGGTCGGTGGCGAGCGCGGTGTAGCTCGCGTCGGCGATCGCGGTACGGCCCACGGCGCCGAGCGCGACGAGGGCGGCGCCGGCGGACGTCGCGCCGGTGCCGCCGTTGGCGATCGCGACGAGCGTACCGGCGCCGGCCGGCGCGTCGACGATCGTCCATTTGCCCGTGCCGTTGCTCTCCAGCGCGACATAGCCGTAGGCGGTGCCGATCGCATAGGACGCCGCGCCGTTGATCGTATCGGTGCCGGCGCGCGCGACATTGATCGCGGTCGATGTCGTGCAGGCGCCGCTCTCGTCGACGATCGTCAGCGCCGCCCCGGTCGGATAGGCGGAGGCGGCGGGCAGCGTCACCGTGCGCGCGGCGGTGAGCGCGGTGAAGGCGATCGTGCGGTCGGAGGCGAGGGCTGCGTAGGCCGTGTCGGCGACCGTCGTGCGGCCGATGACGTCGGCGAGCCGCGCGGCGGGCCAGCCGCCGGCCGTCGTGCCGTCGTGAACCTGCACGCGGTTGTTGGTCGTGTCGACGAGGAGCTCGCCCTGCGCGCCGACGAAGGACGCGAGAAAACCCGCCGACTCGCGCCGGCGGCGCACTTGCACGGACATGGTGTTGGTTCCTTTAGGTCAGATCGACTCCCGCGATTGGCACGAACCAGGTCGCGACCGCTTGCAGGCGCCGTTGCAGGCCCTTGGTGAAATTGCCCCAGACCTCCCCGTGGCATGGATTGTCGGGCAATGGATCGTAGCCGATGCGCAGTCCTTCGCTGCGAAGCTGCCGCGCCTTGAAATAAACGGAGCCCATGAAGCGAGGTGTGGTCACATAGGTCCGTGGGTCCGCCCCGGTCTCGAGGGATCAGAGCTTCCAGGTCGACGGACATGCCGCCGTTGCTTCCAGAGGATGCCCTGAAAGCCTTGGACGAGATGCGTCGCGTGTCCGGCGCCGCACCCGGCACGATGTACTCCTGCGAAATCCTTCTGATGATGCTGTCCCGGTCGCTTATTCCGGCATGATCGTGCGGGACAACGCTGCCGGCGGCATCACGCGGTGGCGGATCGAGCGGCAAGCGTCGGCTCCTCGAGTCGGGCAACCCAACTCCGCAACTCGGTGAAATCGGTCGTCAACTTGAGCTCGTCCTCGGCCGACGATGCGACGTTCCGGCGCCAAGCTTCGATGCGGCCGACAGCCAAGACATCGATCTCCACATCCCAATCACGCGTGTGCCATTCGATCTGCAGGTCGCCCGAGGCGCCCGGAACGATGCTGGGGGGCGGCGTACGGGCACCGCACACCCGCGAAAGGATGTGCGCGGCCAGATCGGCGATCTCGCCGCTCACGGGACGCGCTGCATACCCGTCCCAGCCGACCGGGAGACGACGGAGATGATCCAACCGTGCCGCCAGACCGACGCCCCAGTTCGAAGTCTCAATCGATCCGCGCACGCTCACGCCTCCGGGTGAATGACGACCCTACCATATTTAAGACGCGATGACCGCATCGTCAGACATCCGGCCGCCACTGCCCGTTGGAATAGGCGATGACCGCGCCCGTCCCGGCCCCCGCCGCCTCGCCGACCTTGCGGCCGTCCGTGGCGAAGGCGAGCGCGCCGTTGAAGGCAGCCGTCGGCAGACCCGCGACCGCATAGGTCGCGAGCCCCATCAGCGCCTTGAACGCGACATTGCCGCTCGCCGGATCGGCGACGAAGCTCTGGTAATAGGTCGCGCCGTCGGGCGAGACCTTCAGCTGGAACTGGTCCGACCCCGTCGTGCCGAGCAGCGCGCGGGTGGAAAAGCTCGTCTGGAACGACAAGGTCGCGTCATTGCCGGCCGCAACCTTCGAAAAGGTGAAGCGCATCGAATCCGTCGCCGCCGCGAACAGGCAGGCGGAGCCGAGCACACCCAGTGCGTTGTTGGCATCTGCCGTATAGCCGGCGAGACCGACATGGCCCGTCGCGGGGTCGACGTCGATCGCCTGCGCGAAGTTGGCGCCCGCCATCGACACCGAGACACGGTAGCGGTCCGATGCCAGCAGCCCCGCGAGAGCGCGCGTGGTGCCGCCCGACAGATAGGACAGTGCGCCCGTGTCGCCCGGATTGGCCTTGCCGATCGCGGCGCCGGCGAGGGCCGTCAGGCTGGTGATGTCGGCGTTGGCGCCGCTGGCGGCTGCGCCGATGTTCTGCCGCGCCGCCGCCGGCGACGCGGCGCCGGTGCCGCCCGACTGCACCGCCAGCGCCGCCGCCGCCTCAGACGCCAGCCCCATGTCGAGCGCCTCCGTATAGGGATCGGAGGCGAGCCCGTAGCTGTCCGTCTCGCCGGCCGCGGCGCTGGCCAAGCCATCGTCCATCGACGCGCCCACCGCGATCTCCTGCGCGACCGGGCCGAACAGGCCCGAGCCGACCGGCGTGATCGTAGAGGCCGTGCAGGTCGAAAGATCCTGCGCCGCGCTACCGAAGACGTTGAAGCTCGCCAGCTTGAACCAGAGCTTCTGCCCGATATAGCTTTGCGGCAGCGCATATTTGAACACCGCGCCGTCGAGCAGCAGGAACGGCGCGCCCGCCGCATGCGCCGCGCCCTGGAGGCCGTAGACCCGCCGCTGCAGGCCACCCAGCGCATAGGCGTTGGCGCCGGTGAGCGTCGCTGCGGTGAAGCTGACGATCTCGGCATCGACGACGCAGAGCAGCGGGGTCGCGCCCACGGCGGCGATGGTCCCGCCGCTCTGCGCGAGGCTGACGGCCAGGGTGTCGCCCGGCAGCGCGGCCGCGGGCGTCGCCAGGGCCGCGGTGAGCGCGCCCTGGCGCGCCGGCGCGGTGATCGAGCCGATCCGTGTATAGGTCGCGTTGTCGGTCGAAACATAGACGAAGGCGCCGCCCCAATTGGGATCGCCGATGCCGCCGGTGCCGCCCGAGGCGCCGATCCAGATCTGCGGCACGCCGCCGGTGAGGTCGGACGGCGGCTCGAGCAGGAACGGCGGGTTGACCGGCGCCGGCGTCACCGTGCGGTCGATCGGCGTATTGGTGGCGCCGTCGACGGGATAGGCGGCCGCCGTCGACACCGTGCCGGGAAATTCCTCCGCCGTCACCGCGAGCAGGCCGCCGAAATCCTCCTCGACCGCGGTAATGCGCACCGGCGTCCTGGCAAGGCCGAGCCCCGCATCGGTCAGCGTGACGAGATCCATCGGTTCGAGCAGGCAATATTCCCAGGACAAACGGAAGCTGTAGGTGTTGCGGACATAGAGCCCGCGCTGCAGGATGAGCTGCGCGGAGACCGCCGCGATGCCGAGATCGCAGATGTCGTGCGCGGTGATCGTCGAGCCGATGACGAGGCCGTACAGCTCGATCGCATTCTGGTCGCGCGCCTCGACGGGTGTCGGGCTGTAGCGGTTGGCGCGATCGAGGATCTCGATGCGCTGCAGGTTCGGCGCCGCATAGGGGTCGATGCGCGAGACCAGCACCGGGTCGGCGTTGCCGTCGGATACGAAATCGTCGTCGCCGAGGTCCATCATCGGCGTGGTGCTCGGCTGGTAGGTGATCGTGCTTCCGCTCGCCAGGGTGCCCGTTGCGGGCGCGTCGCCGAGCGGCTTCACCTTGAGGCGGCCGCCCGACCAGATGGCAGTGGAATTGGTGAGCTGCAGCCAGCGCGCCAACGTCGACGACGCCGTCTCCTGGTTGGCGAGGCACGGCGACAGGGCAAGGCCCACCGCCTGGCAATAGGTCTGGTACGAACCGTCGCCCGACGCGCCGTAGAGGCTCGTCGCATCGAGGCTCGCGGCGGGAAAGCCGACGCCGTATTGCGCATTGGTGAGAAAGTCCGCGACGACGAGAGCGGGATCGGAGTCCTTTCCGTTGACCGGCGCGTTGGCGGCAAGCCGCCCGTGCACCTCGAAGGCGATCGACCCGAACGACGCGCTGGAGCCGAGATTGTAGGCGGGAGACCCGACATAGGCCGTGCCCTGGTAGGCAAGCGCGGCATTCGGATGGTTGGCCGCCAAATAGCCCCACGGCATCTGCGGCGTCGTCCCGGTGAAGACGGCGAAGGACGAATGCGAGCCATCGGAATAGGCGTTCGACTCGAAGATGCGGCCGACGCCGGCGATCGGCCCCTCGCCGAGCGCGAAGGCGAGCGCGGTCACATAGTCGTAGCCCGCGACGGCCGGCTGGCTGCCACCTTTGCCGCCCGGCGACGTGCCGTATTGCGGCACGGTCTGGAAATCGCCCGACCAGATCAGGTTCGGCGCGACCAGCGCCTGCCCGTAGACGATGGGGATCGGCAGCGCGCTCGACGCGGTCTGCAGCTGCAGGCCGGTATATTGCGGCGTGACGGTCGGCGCCGACGCCGCGCGGAAAGAGGCTCATGACTCCTCCCAGAGGCTGAAGAACTTTTTCGCCCGCGCGGGATCGCGCAGGATGGTGTTGTGGTCGACAACCTCCTCGAGCACGCAGCGCGCCGGCGAGAAGGCATGAACGATGGTGAGCGGCGCGACGCCTGTGACGATGCCGCCATGCGCGTAGCAGCGACCGTAGCGGAACACCGCGATATCGCCGGGCTCGGGCGCGGCGCGCTCATGGCAGCGGTCGACCACGAGACCGAGGTAGCGCTCCTCTCCGCGATGCAGGTGCCAATCCGGCGCGTAGGGCCGCGGATCGAACGACGGCCCGAGACCGGCGTCGACGAAGACGCGCACGAGCAGCATGCCGCAATCGACGCCGATCCCGAGGATGTCGGCACCGGGATGGTACGGCGTGCCGATCCACCGCCGCGCCTCGGCGACGACGCGGGCGCGGCTTGCAGCGGCCATGTGTGAACCTTCCGGTGAGGCGGGGCCCTCCTTCTCCCGCGTGCGGGAGAAGGTGTCGCGGCGAAGCCGTGACGGATGAGGGATCGTGCCGCTTCGATAGTGTAGACGAGGGAGGCGGCATCGCCCCTCATCCGCCCCGACTTCGCCGGGCCACCTTCTCCCGCGAGCGGGAGAAGGGGTGTCGCGTCCTTCAATACGCGCTCTGCGGCGGCGGGACGAAGGGGAAGCCGCGGAAGCTCGCGAGATTGTTGAACTTGGCCGCGCAGGTCGCGCGCGTGTGATCGCAGCCCTGGTAGGCCATGAATGCATCGCCGACGGCCGGAAGCGCCGACAGCGGATAGGTGAGCGCGAGCGTACCCGCGCCTGTACTCTTGATGCCGCACGAGGTGCCCGCGTTGACCCCCGACGTGAAGACCAGTGTCCCCTGCGCGTAGATCGCCGCCGCGCCGCTCCAGGCGATCGACGACGCCGTCGAGCCCATACCGACGGTGCCGGCGGCGCCGAACGCGCCCTTCACGAGGCCGCAGCCTGAATCGTAGAGCGTGTGCGCGCAGGTCGGCTGGTAGAAGTTGCGCGGCATGTCGACATCGAGGAGCACGAGGTCGGAGGCGACCGTGACCTCCGCGCTGGTGCGCCCGACCTGGTCGACGGACGTGACGCGGCCCTTGAACAGCACGACGCTGCCCAGCGGCGCGGCGGTCCAGCTCGTGAGAAACGCACGCTCGCGCTGGATCGCGCAACCATCGAGCAGGCCATGATGCACCGCTACGAGGAATGGTGTGCCGCCCACCGTATCGGTCGCGCGTGCCGAGACAGTGATCTTCTGCTCGTCGACGTCGAGCCCCATCGCGCATTTGAACGTAAGGCCGTCGACGAGGATCGAATTTGCGGCGTAGGTGTAGCCGTTCAGCGCTATGCCAACGTCGGCGTTGGTGTAGGTGAGCACGGTGCCGGAGCGCAGCGTGAACGTGTAGCAATCGGCCATCAGCAGCGGCGCGTCGCGCGCGCTGCGGGCCGTCGCGAGGAACGTGGTGAGGGCGGACGAGGCGGCTCTCATGTGCGCACGCTCCTGAACTTGAGGCTCTGCACCCGCCACAGCCCGCTCGCCACGTTCTCGAAATCCTCCTGGTCGTCGAGGAAGCGACAGAGGAAGCCGTAGGCGAAATCCGCCGTCACCATGGCGCCGGCGGCGGGCGCGGCGGCCAGGGTCAGGGTGTTGGGCGGCGTGAGGCTCCAACCGGATTGCGTGACGCCGGCGACGCGCACGGCGTTGATCTGCGTCACGTAGGACGCGGGCTCGGTGTAGCCGCCGATGGTGCGCGCCAGGGTGAAGCTCGTCGTCGTGCCGTCGCCGGCGCCGATGGCCTGGCCGTTCACGGTGGAGTCGGTCGGATCGATATAAAGAAACGTGCCGAGCTGCCCCTGGCACTGCAGGTAGAAGCCGAGCAGGGTCTGCAGCGATGTCGCGCGCCGAGGCCGGCGAACCCGGCAGAGGCGAGCGCATCGAAGGTGAGCTCGAACTCGTAGAGCGTTGCGGCGTAGAACGGGCTGCGCACCTCGCGGCCCGACACGTGCGGCGCAACGCGCGTCGAGAAGCTCGGCCGCTTGTGCACGGACCATCCTTGGCCGGCCAGCTGCGGAAGGAACGGGGGTGTCGTCACGTATCTCTCATGGCTTGATCGTGCGTAGCGCGAGTGTGCGCGCGGCGACGAGGGTTGCGACGAACTCTTCCGTGTCGAGCTGGTCCTCGGCGAAGCGGCACGGCAGTGTCGCGCCCTGGCCGAGCTCGGCGGCGACAGGCATCAGGAAGGGCAGCGCGCCGGCCCCGCGCGCGGCGTAGAAGCCGGCGAGCGTGTCGATGTCGCGGTTGACCGCGTCGGACAACACCTCGAAAGTGAGCGTGATCTCCCAGCTTGCCGCGGCGACGCGCCCGGCGCGGCTTTCGCTGCCTGAGACGTGCTCGGCTACGTCGGTCGTCAGGACGGGCCGATAGGTCGTTATCCAACCCTGTCCGGCGAGCGTCGGAAAGGTGGGCAACGAACCGGTTACCGGCGCCGCATCGGCGACCGCCGGAGGCCAGGCCGGACCCTTGCCGTCGATCCACGTACCGACCGGCCAGTTCGGCGCGTCGCCCCACAGGGCCAGCGCCGGGAACGCGGGGAAAGGCCGCGCGTCCCAGTTCCAAGCCGCCATGAAGGTCGGCTCGATCATCTTGACGCCGGCGGCGCTCGACGCGTTGTGGCCATCCGTCGTCCAATATTCGACGATCGCCTGGCGCCCGAGGCTCGCCTGCAGGTCGTCGCGATGCGGTCGGAACGTCGCGCCCTCGGCCGGGTCCCACAGCGACCAGTAGGGCGTGAAGCTCTCGCTCGACTTCGGATCATAGAAGACGTTCGCCTGGTTGGTGCAGCGGTCGCAGGTCGGAAACCCGTATTCGGCGAAGGTGATCGGCTTCGCCTGCGCTACCCACGCCGTCGGCGCACCGCGCGGCACCCACCCCTGGCCGTCGCCCGTGTCGTAGATCGCCTGATGCGGATTGTTCCACCACCAGCGCAGCTGCTTGTTGGCGAGGATCTGCTGACCGGCCGCATAGCGCGAGCGCGTCTGCATCAGCCGATCCCCCTCGGGCAGCGAGACCTGGAGGTCGGAGCCCGCCGGATCGAGGCCACGTCCGAGGTTCGTCGAATCGGCATAGAACCAGTCGTACTTCTCGCCGCCCTCGATGTTGGCCTGGAGGTAGGCGAGAGAGGCGAGGCTCGGCTGGCCGGAGAGTCCGAGCCCGTTCATCGTGCTCGCAGCGGGCGGCCAGCTCGTCGGCGCGGGCGCCGTCCAGTTCGCCGCGTCGAGGCCGCCGGTGCCGGTCGTCCAATCCGACAATGGCAGATAATTGTCGAAGCTGACGAGGTCGATCGAGGCGTGCGCGTAGAGCTGGTCGAGGTGCGGCCATTGCCCGTTCGCCCCCGGATGTTGGACGCCCATCCAAACCGACCAGTCGGCGGAGTAGGCGACGAGGTTGTGCAGGTTCGTCGCGTCCTTCGCCAGCCCAGCGCCGTCGAAGACCGAGCGGACGTCGTCGGCCAGGGTCGCGAGGCCGGCGACGAAGGGGTAGTCCCACGTTGTCACGCCGCCGGACACGGTACCGGCCGGCGTCCAGCCCGGCCCGCGGATCGTCTCGAGGCCGCGCAGTTCGGAGCCAATCAGAAAGAGGTCGACGCCGCCCGCCACCACGCAAAGGTTGGCGTAGTGCAGGATCATCCGGCGATAGGTGTAGTCGGTCGGGCTGCCGGCATAGCCGACGGTGAGGTTCACCGTGTCGCGCGTGAACTGCGACGGCGCCGCCGGGCCGAGGAAAGCCGCGACCGCGTTGCTTGCCGCCGTGGTGACGTCGGCGCCCGTGTAGCCGATGCGCCCGCGCCACGGATAGCCGGCACAGTCCATGAGCAGGAACGGATAGAAGGGGACGCGGAAGCCGCGTGCCTTGAGGTCGCGGATGCAGCGCACGATCGACGGGTCGGACGGCGTGCCACCGTAGACCGCGTTGCCGCCCGACGTCGATAGCGCGATCAGCCCGGGCGATGCTTGCGTCAGGCCGGAGCAGCGCCACGGCTCGGCGGACCATGTACCGCCGACCAGCGCCTCGGCGGTACCGCTCGGATAGTTGGTCGCCGGATAGACCTTGCATTGCGTCACGTCGGTCGAATTGCCGAACCAGGCCACGACCAGCGACACGGTCTTGCCGCCCGGCAGCTGCGCCTGCAGCTGGTCGATGGCGATCGAATAATCGGTGCGCGTGCCGCCGGGCGCGGCGTTGAGGTTCAGCACGGCCGGCGTGGCACCGGGCAGGGCGGCGCGGCGCGGCAGCGGATCGTAGACCCACTCGCCGGAGGCCGGCAGCAGGTTGATGCCCAACGGATCGGTCATGGCCTTACCGTAGCTTGCTGAGGCCGAGGTGCGCGCCCTTGCGCACGCTCTCGTCGATCGCGCCGAGGATGGCCTTGCCGTTGCCGCGCAGGAAACGCGACACGTCGCGCGAATCCATCGCGGTGATGTTGAAGTGCGTCTGGTGATGCACCGTGACGCCGCCGCCGGCGCCGGCCGTGGCGGCGTCGCGCAGGAGCCCGGCGGGGCCGGCCGGCACCACCATCTCGCCCTTGTGCAGCTGCGCGACCATGTCGGAGGGAAGGCTCCAGGCGCCGACGTCGAGCGAGGGCAGCGCGGCGCCGGCCGCCAGCACGCTGGCCTGCCCGGCGGCGGCCGGCCCCGCCGCGGCGGGGCCCAGCACCGGCGAGAGGAAGCCGAAGATGCCGGCGAAGGTCTCCGCGGCCGAGGCGACGATGCTCCTGGCGATCGAGGCGATCGTCGTCGCCGCGCTGGCGAGCGCGCCCGTCTCGCTCGCGCTCGTCCGCGCGGCGGACCCGGCCACGACGGCGCTCGTCTTGGCCGCCTCGCCGGCCTGCGTCGCCGTCGTCTCGGTGACGACGCCGGCAGCCCAATCGGCGACGCTGCGCAGCCGCGCCTGAATGAAGCTCTGGATGATCGAGAGCAGGATGTTGGTGACTGCCTGACGCAGGGTCTCCTGGCCTTGGATGAGCTGGCCGATCTGCGTCGAGGCGGAGGACGCGATCTGATCGAAGGTCGCCTTGTAATCGGTGTAGATCTGCCGCGAGACGGTGGCCTCGATCTGCTGGCGCTTCAGCGCCGATTGCGCGGCGAGCTCGTCGATCTGCCGCTGCACGTTGGCGAAGGCGGTGGCGTTGCCCTGGTACGTCTGCTGCAGGAAGGCGAGATGACGCGCCTCGATCTCCTCGCGCTGGCTCTCGAGGGTGAGGAGCTGCGTCAGCTCCTCGGCATGCGATATCTGGTCGAGCTGCGCCTCCTCGCGCACCTGCGATTCCTTGAGCTTGATGCCGTCGAGCAGGATGTCGGTCACCGCCTTGTCGCCGGCGCGCGCGATCGCCAGCTCCTGGTCGCTGGCCGTCTGGGTAAGCGACACGCGCTGCGCCATGCCCGCCGCATAGGCCTGCATCAGGGCGGCGTACGAGATCGACGTCTCGCTGGCGCCGGCCTTCATCGCGGCCGTGGTCTCGGTCACGCCGGCGGCCGCCTGCGACAGGGCGCTCTGCAACGCGGAGATGTCGGCTGAGAAGGTGACGGTGACGTCGTCGGTCATCAATCGATCCTTGATGCGCACAGCCCCTCCTTCTCCCGCCTGCGGGAGAAGGTGGCCCGACGAAGTCGGGTCGGATGAGGGAACTTGCCGCTTGCGATTGCGATGGGGGGAGAGGCGGCACCGCCCCTCATCCGACCCCGCTTCGCGGGGCCACCTTCTCCCGCAAGCGGGAGAAGGGAGGACCTCGCCTACCTCCCAACAGTTCCATCCGGATGCCGCGCGATCAGCGCGCCGATGCCGCTCGGATCATCGCGACTCGGCGCCGGGGCGCGCGTGATCCGGTGCACGGCGGCGAGGATCTCGTGCGTCGGCGGCTGATCGCGCCAATGGCGCAGCAGGCCGAACGCGTCCTGCGCCGGCATCGCGTCGATCTCCGCCGGCGTGTAGTGCGCCCCGGCCATCAGCCTTGCGTAGAGATCGGCCCAGTCGACGCGAGCCGGTCGGCCGGCCGACCCGCGTCCGCTTCCCCCAGCGCTTCCGTCGCAGGCAGGAAGCCGCCGAGGCGCAGCACCTGCGCCATCGCGGCGCCGATCTCCGGCGCGTCGGCCTCGATCGTCTCGAGCTCGGCCGCCGCCTCGGCGTGGTCGCGCGCGAGCCCGGCCCGCAGGATAGCGATCGCCGTCGCGATGCTCGCCGCGCGATTCTCAGCCGAACGCGTCTCGGTCGAGCCGAAGACGAGCGGCTCGATCGCCTGCACCTGCGCGATGGTGAGCGGACGCACGAGCCAGCTCTTGGCGCCGAGCGTGATGGTCTCGGGCTGACGGCGCATCACGAGGCCTCCGCGAAGGACCAGGTCATCACCGTGCCGGTGGCATCGGCGAAGCAGGAGAAGTCGAACTCCGGCACAACGAAGTCCTCGAGCTTGGTCTGCAACGAGAGCTTGCTCGAGGTGCAGGCGTTGAGCTTCAGGGACACCGCCTGGCCCTGGAAGGTGGTGAAGAACTGCGCCTGGAATGTCGGCGTGGTGCCGGTGAGCGCGTTCGTCACCACAAATTTCTGGCCGCTCGCGATCACCGTGTAAGTGTAGTTTACGAGCAGCGCCTTGCCGGCATCGGCCGCGCTCAACGTGTAGACGCCGCCGGCGAGCGTGTATTGGCCGACGGCCGGCGCGCTCGCAACCTTGGTCAGCGGCAGGCCGGTCGCCGCGTAGATGAGGCCGGCGTCGTCGATCAAGGTGGCGCTGTTGGCGGGCGTTACCGTATAGGGCGACGTGGCGGGCACCGTGGCCGCCTCGGCGAAAGCGGTGGCGAGCTGGCCGGCGACCGGCGTCACGCCGTAGAACAGGTTGGCGAAGGCGAGCCCCGAGATGCGCGCCACCTTGGCCTTGCCGGTCGTCTTGACCGTTCCCCGCGCAATGGCGATCGGATGCTGGTATTGACCGTAGAGCTCCTTCACCGTGGCCGTTTCCTCGATCGTCACTTCCTGCACCAGGCCGAAGTTGACGGGCGTCGCGTTGAGAATATCCGTGCGCGTCCCGATTAGGACGCCGGAGCCGAAACTGTACATGGTTTGATCCTTTCAGGCTTTGGCAGGCTTAGGGCGCGATGAGCAATCCAGTCGCCTCATGGTGAGGAGCGCGCAGCGCGTCTCGAACCAGGAGGCGGTCCCGCGATCTCGCCTCCTGAAACCTCGTGGTTCGAGACGCCGCTCCGCGGCTCCTCACCATGAGGGATTGAAGCAGACCCCCGCGGTGGCGGCGTCAGTCCAGCGCGCCGGCCGTATCGGCGGCGACAAAGGCGGCGAGGCGGCGCTTCAGCTCCTCCTTGGCGGCGTGGACCGTGTTCCACGTCTCGGTGGAGCGGGCGACGAGCGAGCCGTGAAAGGGCTCGAAGAACCAGTGCTCGACGAGCGCATCGAGCGCCTCGGCCGTTCGTTTGGGGTCGGACATGCCTGTCTCCTTCAGGGCAGCACGATCGTGATGGGCACGACGAGCAGGGCGTCGCCGTCGAGATCGCCGGGATCCTTCAGCGGCTTGCCGTCGATGCTGCAGCGGTAGGCGGCGCCGCCGAGCGTGGTGCGACCGAGCGTGACCTCGGCGCCCGTCGGCGCCAGCGCCGCATCGAGCGCGTCCATGATCGCGTTGAGCGCGGCGGCGCCGATCGCGGCGGGATCGCGCGCATCGACGTAGACGAAGAGGCGCGGCTCCAAGGTGCGCTTCGGCGCGCCCTCGGCCGCGTGATCGTAGGTCTCGGCGCCGCCCTCGAAGAGGAAGCAGCACGGCCGCATGGACGGCGGCACGTCGCTCCACAGCTTCAGCCGACGCGCCGGCGGCGTCGCCCAGGCATAGGCCGAGGCGACGCGCGCCAGCAGCGCGGCCACCGCCTGCTCACGGATGCTCATGGCATTTGATCTCCGGCTAAGCGGCGCCGAGGGCGTCGAGGACGGCCTCCTTTAGGCCGCCCAGAATGTCGTCGTGCAGGTCGTCGAGCGCGGATCCGAGGTAGGACCGCGCCGGGATGCGCGAGCCCGGGTGCTGGACGCGCCGCGCGAAGGCAGTGCCGCCGGCGCCGGCGAAGGCGAGCGCGCGCGCCTTGACGGGCACGATCTCGTGCGGCGCCGTCGTGCCGCCGTATTCCTGGATCGCCGCGTAGGGCACGCCGGTGCTGACGAGGCTGGCGGCGATCGTGTCGGCGTCGGCGGCGATGGTGGCGACGATGGACTGCTTCAGCGCGCCGGTGCGCTGCTGGAGGACCTCGCCGGAGAGGTTGGCCTCGACCTTGGCGAGGAGCTGCTGCTGCAGCGCCTCGGTCTTGGCGCGAAGCGCGGCGGCGACGGCGTCGGGATCGAGCACGAGACGCTCCGAGCTGGGGACGCGTGTTCCCCTCCCCCTTGTGGGGAGGGGTTAGGGGTGGGGGTCGTGCCGTGCTTCTCGGCTGGCCGTGAAGGACACCGGGACCCCCACCCCTGACCCCTCCCCACAAGGGGGAGGGGGAGCGGCAACACCGTGCCTCACGCCACGCGCCGATAGGGCCGAAGCAAACGATCCACCGTGTCCGGCATCGCTTTGACGATGAAGCTTGTCGTCTCCTGGCCGCCCAGCGTCTTCGCGCTCTGGCCGATGCGGGTACGCGCGACGTAGCGCTCGGCCACCCACTCGCAGGCGGCGCGCGACAGGTCGGCCGGCACGTAGCCGTAGCTCAAGGTCACGCTCGCGCCGGCGTCGGCCGCTGAGAACGTGTAGACGCCCGCCGCCGCCGTATAGGCCGCGCGCGCACCGATGACGCCTGTGTCGACCTGCCAGGCACCATACGGCGCCTGCGCCGATACCGTGTAGGGTGCCGTCGCCGGCACGGTCGCCATCTCGCCGAGTATCTCGTAGCCGGCGCGATAGGTGACGGCTACGCTCTGCGCGCCCGGCGGATAGACGCCGCCCTGGTAGATCAGCCGCTGCGGCGCGCCCGGCGGCGCCGCATCGGCGCCGTCGAGCAGCCATCCCGCCTGGCCCGGCACGGTCGCGGCCGCGAGCGGCACGCCATCGGCGACGCAGGTAAGGACCCGCGTCACGGGCCAATGGCGCAGCACCACCGCGCTCCCGCCCCCGCCGTCGAGCGTGTCGACATAGGTCGTGGGTAGCACCGCCGCACGGCCGAGATCCGCGAGGATCGCCTGGCTCGTCGCGGCGATCAGGGTCCCGATCAACGGATCGTCGACGGTGCTTGTGAGGCCGAGCCACGCCCTGCAATCGGCGAGGCTCGTCAGCGCATTGGTCATGGCGCCTTCCTATCGCGGGGCTTTGCGCAGCGTCTGCCGCAGCAGGCCGCGCAGCGCGCCCGCATCGGCGTTGGCCGACACCGTGACGCCGCGCGCGACGAGCGCGGCGGTGAGATCGGTCGCCGTCATGGTGCCGATCTGCGCGAGGTCGACCGGTGCCGGGTCGCCGACCGGCACGATGCCGTGCGGCGCCAGCAGATGGACCTCGCTCGGATCGAGATCGACCGAGCCGTCACCGGCGATCGTCAGCGCCTTGCCGGCATGCGAGACGCGCGCGCAACCTTGTGGGACATGAAACTTCATCGTGTTCTCCTCAGCCGTTGCCGATGTTGGTGACGACTGCCATCGCCGGCGGGAAATAATGCTGCAGCACCTCGTCGGCGTAGATGCCGTATTCGTAGCGTCGCGTCCGCAGCGGCCATTCGATCTGGTAGTAATCCTGCCGGGTGCGGATCTGCATGAGGTTGGCGACGCCGGCGAGCGGGTAGGGCAGCATCGCCGTCGTCATCAGCAGCGTGCCGGCCGGCATGTTGGGATGCACCTTGATGTCGAGCGTGGCGCCACCCTGCATCGAGAAGCGGTTCAGGTAGGTGCGCACCATGATGCCGCCGCCGACCATGTCCTCGGTCACGTCGAAGACGAAGCGCTGCGCCGAATTGGCGGCGCCGGTGACGATCTTGCGCGAGATGTTCAGCGCCTCCTGCGAGGAAACCCACATCGTATCGGGCGAAAGGCGATGCTGGTCCCACATCGCCTTCAGCACCGCGTCGATCTCGACGATACCGCCGGCACCGTCGGACGTGAGCGGCGTGCCCTGCCCCGCCATGCCTTGCGGCTGCACGATCACCGTCGCGCCGGAGCCGGGCTTCAAGGCCTGGGTGACGAGCCCGTCGAAGGCGAGCGCGTTGACCGAGTTGTCGGCCCCGCCGAGCGAGGCGGCAGTCTGCGTTCCGGTGGCGGCGGCCGTGATCGTCGTCGAGGCGATCGAGGTGATGGCGCCGAGCGTCTCGGAGCCCGCGGCGCCCCAGAACCAGGCGTAGCCGAGCGCGCCGGTGACCGGCGCCACCGAGGCGCGCACGAGATGCGTTGCGTTGCCGTCGCTCGCCGTGGTCATGGTGGCGTTGGCCGAGCGCGCCGCGGCGCCGCCCCCGAACGTGTCCGATGTACCGTCGGCATTGGCACGGGTGATCTGCCCCTGGATGCCGGAGGCGAGGCTCGCGTTCATCACGCCGTCGTGGGTGAGGGCGACGCAGACGACGCTGAGCGCGAAATTGGCGGCAAGCGCGCCGCCGGTGCCGACGTCGCTGAGCGTGGGCGTCGGCGTCGTGCCGAGCGCCAGCGAGCCGCAGCCGCCGAGGATCATCGCCTCCTCGCCCAGCATCATGGACTCGAGGCCCGTCTTGGCAGCGACGGCGCGCACGTCGTCGAAGCCCTGGCCGGCATATTGCGCCTCGAAATCGACCGAGGTCTCGACACCGATCCCCTTGTAGGCGGCCGAATAGTCCTGCGTCGCGACGGCCAGCACGCCGCCGCGATTGGCGGCGGAGACGCCGAAGCGCAGGTTCTGCGTGTTGATCGCGGTCACCGAGCGCCAGTTGGCGGCGAGGCCGCCCTTGCCGGAGACGCGCGGGATCGCGTTACGAAGCGGCGTGAGGACCGGATAGACGAACTTCGCACCGAGCTCGAGATCGTAGAACGTCAAACCGGACGTCTGGCTCATGCTCTCGGTGAAGGTTGACTTGGTGAGCATGTCGAGCGGCTTCTGCTGCGCGCTCTTGAGGCCGGCGAGGACCTCCTGGATGTCGGCTGTGGGCATGTGCGGGCTCCTTGGGAAGGACGTGCGAGGTCGATCCTTCTCCCGCTTGCGGGAGAAGGTGGCCCGGCGAAGCCGGGTCGGATGAGGGGGCTTGCCGCTCGGACTGGCGTCGAAGGAGAAGCGGCAACGCCCCTCATCCGGCGCTTCGCGCCACCTTCTCCCGCTCGCGGGAGAAGGAAGACGCGAGGCTACCGCCGCTGGCGCTGCGCCAGCTTGATCGCCAGCAGCGACAGCGTGTCGGGGTCGTCGAGCAGGCTCTCAAGCCTGTCCTCTGCGCCGTCTTCGTGTTTGGCGACGGCGCGCGCCTGCATCGCGAAGGGCAGCGGCTGCGGCTGATCTTCGATCGCCTTCAGTCGCGCCGAGAGATCGGCCAGCCCCTTGGCGAGCCCGACGCCGAGCGCATCGAGCCGCTTGCCGAGATCGTCGCCGACCTTGGCGAGGTCGGGCGCGGCGTGCACCTTGATGGCGGGACACACGGCGCCGAGCGCCACCGACGTGTCGTGCATCGCCTGGATGCGCGCCTGATCCTCGGCCGAATTGCGCGCGCCGACCTTCTCCGCGACGTCACCCGCCGCCTTGAACCCGCGCCACTCACGCGAACCGTCGGCCTTCACCATCTCGAACCGCGCCTCGGCGAGACAGGGCAGGTCGACGAGCGAGATCTCATGCGGGTCGGCCGTATATCGTTTGGCCCCCGCCTCGTCCGTCCAGCGTCTCGCATAGGCGCCGCCCTGGCTGAAGCCGGTGTAGACGCCTTCCTCGACCTTGGCCCATTCGGCGTCGTCGACCACCTTGGCGCAGATCTCGATCTGCCGCGCGTCGTCGTTGAAAGCGATCGCCGTCACCTTGCCGGCGGCGACCTGCCCGTGCATCGCGCGCAGGTTTGCCGAACGATTTTCCGCCCGACGACGTCGCGATCGCCTCCGACCAGCGCTCGTACATCGGTTTCGTCGACGCATAGTCGCAGATCTCGCCGGCGCGGTCCGGCACTTCGGCGGTGGCGACGCCGAAGACGAGCCGGCGCGCCGCATCGACCTTGGTGATAGGTATATCGAGACGCAGCATGATGGCTCCTTCGGGCATGCGGTGGCGATCCGTCTCACGCTTGCGCGAGACGGTGCTTTGTCGTGGTCAGTCGAGACTGTCGAACTTCAGCCGTTGCCGCTCAAAGCTGAGGCAGGCTTCGCTTATCGCTCGCCGAGCGAAGCGATGAGGTCTTCTTTGGTGATGAGATCGTCGCGATCGACCGTGATCTGGATGTAACCGTCAGGTATCTCATTCAGGCGATCTCTCGCCGACGGATCGGCCGCCTTCGCCAGGAGGGCGACGTGGAAGAACTTCGCGTCCATCGCCCACATCGGAAACGAGGCCATTTCCGCCTCGTAGGGAGACCCGCTCATGACGTCGTAGGCGTCCTGCTCACGGCCCAGCTTGATCAGGAGACGAGCTCTGACGTGTGTGGCATGGGCCTGGGATTTATAAAGATGACCCTTCTTTTGAAGAAGATCGAGCGCCTCGCTGTAAAGCCCCTGATCCTCGAGCGTTCCGATCCGGAAATAAAGGATGCTCAAACGTTCGTCCTGCGTAGCGGCGTTCGCTTGTGCATCGTCGAGCAAAACGTGAACGGCCGCCCAGTCCTTTTGCTCTGAAAGAGCCACGTATCGATCGAAATTGATCATGCGACACTATTTCCTCCGCATTCCGCGCTGACGAAACCCGGTGCGCAACCGCCCAGGGTGGTTTGGCCGCCCAGCAAGATCGGGAAGCTTGATGCGGCGGCTCAAAGTCTCACGATGATGGTTGCGGCTCGAAGGTGAATTTCGAATTCACCCAGCCGATCGAAAAATCGCCCTTGAGGACCGACCTGTCCACCCCTACGAGGATGTTGCCTCCCTGGGGGAGAGCGACGTCCTCATAAGCGATCTCATCGGTCGGCCTGGCGTCAATTGGCTTCACGAGCGACAAGCAGAAGCCGTCTCCGTGCTCCACGATCGTCCCATCGCGCAACGTTGAGTAGCATCGATAGAAATACCTCAGCATAGGAATCTTGCCGTCGGTCTTGCCCTCTTGCCATCGGTGAATCATGGGATCGCGAGATAGCTCGTTCAAAGCCGATGCGGTCAGGGAAATGCGGATCAAGCATGCCTCCTAGGGACCTAGAAGTGAGGGGCCGGGTGGGTGTCGGGACAAGCGAAATGTCCCTTCACTTCCAACGTAAAGGTGCGGATCGGCGTTAGGTAGGTGCAGTGGGTGATACCTTCGACCTCGTCATATCGCTTATCCATGAGTGTTCCCGAGAATGCGAGCTTTTGAGACGAACGTCCGGATTGCTCGCCGCTAGGCGCTAACCGTCCGCCGTGGTGGTCTTGATCACCTGCGAGCCATCGTGGGTGCGCATTCTCGTCCCATTCGCCGACCTTCTCGAGCTGATCGAAAGCTGGCCTACAAGCTGCGGCAAGGGGCTCCGCCGTCTTCCCCAAAGCCACATACCCCGCCCCCGTCAGCGCCATCGGCCGATCCGCGGCGGGATCGGCCAGCGGCTCGCGGCCGAGCGCGGCGCGGGCCTCGTTGAGCGTGAGGATGCCGCGGCTCGTGTAGCTCGACAGCACCTGCTCCTGTGCCTGCGGGTCGACGGTCTCAGTCGGCGTCCAGGCGAGCTCGCAGTCGGCGGCGCCGAGCTCGCGGGCGAGCACGTCGTCGACGAGTGCCTTGACCCAGGCGAGGATGGGCGCGAAACCTTCCTCCTCGGAAAGGGTCTTCTGCACCTCGGCGGTGGCGCGATTCATCTGCTGGACCAGCGCCTGCGGCGAAACGGAGAAAGCGAAGCAGATGATGCGCGCGAGCCAGTCGTCGAAGATCGTCTTGAGCTCGGGCTCCTTGGTTTGCACGAAGGTCTTCGCCACCGAGCCCGGCACGAACTTGGCGCGCCGCCGCCGGCCCGCCTCGCCCGAGAAGTCGGCGTCCCAATACTTTTGGTAGGCGCCGATCTGGTCCGGCGTCCAGGACTCGGGCACCCCGATCAGGCTGTCGGGGATGTTGCCTTCCGTGAAATATTCCAGCAGGAACAGCTGGCGGCGCAGCGCGATGTTGACCGTCGTCATGATCTGCTCGACGGGCGAGAGGCCGTAGGCCCGGTTCACGCGCGGATTGCGTGGGCGATAGACGAGATCGCGGACGGAATAGTCGACGGCGGGCAAGCCCTTCAGCACCTGCTGATAGGCGGTCGGACAGACCGTCGTCCCGCCGTCCTCGTAGGGTTGCGGCGTGCGGCCCCAGGCGTCGATCACCGGCTTGATGGTGGCGCCATCGAGCGGCATCAGCGCGGTCAGGCGCCCGGCGCGGTCGCGGCGGCAATAGAGCGTCGGCGCGTCGATGACGAACAGTTCCTCGAGCAGGATGCGCAGCCAGTCGGGCCAAGCGTGATGACCGTCGGGGCGGGTGAAGAAGGCGGTCAGCGCGTCGATGCGCGTATCCGGTCGGGCCTTGCCGCGCGGCTTGATCGACCAGGCCATGCGCGCAACCTGGTCCTTGCGTGTCTCGATCACGAGCCGCAGAAGGTCGTGGCCATCGGCGAGCTGGCGCAGGGTCGCGAAGGTTGCGGGCGCATAGGGTCGCGGCTCGAGCGAGAGGTTGTAGCCGGGCGGATAGTCCCACTGGCGTCCCGCCACCGCCGCCGGCGCGGCTGGGGCGATCGGCGTCAGCGGGCCGAACCAGTCGGCGCCGGCGTCGCTCGCCTGGCGCGCGGAAAAGGCGATGCTGACATGATAAGGGTCGAGCCCCCACGAGGCGCGACCCGCGTTGCGATCGACCATTGCGTTTGTCCTCGGACTTGTGCGTGCGCTCTCCTTCTCCCGCTTGCGGGAGAAGGTGGCCCGACGAAGTCGGGTCGGATGAGGGGACTCTCAGCTTGCGCTTGCATCTGGGGAGATGCGGCACGATCCCTCATCCGACCTCGCTTCGCGAAGCCACCTTCTCCCGCAGGCGGGAGAAGGAAGTGCCCGCGACCCTACCCCTCCACCAGCCGGCGGTAGTGCTCGATCATCGCCACGGGATCGTCCTGGCCGCCGAAGAGATGCGTCAGCGCCCAGATCGCGGCATCCGCCCGGTCCGGCGAATCGCGCCCGCCGTAGCCGACGCTCGTGAAGGCGCAGAGCTGGTCCTCCAGCTTGGCGAAGCGCCCGACGTGATGCACCTGACCGAGCGCGTAGCGCATCGACACGGGCTCGGCGCGCACCGCCTTGCCGCGGCTCGCGGTCACGAGGCGCACCGGCACGTTGGGGCCCGCGACCCGGATGTTGGCCAGCACCATGTCGCCGCCGAAGTTGCTCTCGGCGACGATGCAGTCGGCGGAGAATTCATCGAAGGCGTACACCGCGCGGCGCGCCCACGCGATCGCCGGCTCGCGGCACGAGCGGTCGGCGAGGATGTAACCGTCGCCGTCCTGGCCGCGCGCGGCGACAATGATGCCGGTCTCGTCCTCGCCGCCGCCGGACGGATCGATCGCCACCACCACGCTTTTCCGCCCGCACGCCGCGATGGCTTCCGGCGGCCGGCGGTGCTGGTCGATGATCTCGTAGGACCACAAGGCATCGTCGACCGCCTCGACATAGACGCCCTCGTAGAAGCGCTTGCGATGGCGCTCGGGCAGCGCGGCCAAGCTCGCGATGAAGGCCGGCGCCAGGTTCTCCGCGTTATCGGTGGGGTTGAGGAAGGCGCGCACGTAGTCCTGCGGGTTCTCCAGCGGCTGCTTCGAGATCGGCTCGCGCTTCTCGCCGAACAGCACGTTGGTCCAGTGCGTCTTCGTGGTCGGGTTCAGATCCACGTAGGCGCGCTGGGCGATCTTCGGCACGACCTGCGCGAGCCGGGTAAAGGCGACCAGCGCGGAATCGTAGGAGATTTGCGAGGCTTCGTTCGGGAACACGCTGGCGAACTCGAGGCCGAGGATCTTGTCGATCCGCTCGGGGTCGTCGAGCCCGCCGACCATCAGCCGCGCGTCGTTGCTCATGCCCCAGAAGCCATCCGTCTTGTAGTGCTTCAAACCGACGCCTTTGAAGCAGAGGTCGCGCACCGTCGGCAGGGTGTCGCGGTCGATCGCCGCCGCGCGCGGCGTTGGCGTGGAAGCGGAAGATCATGTGGCGCGAATCCGGCGCCCTGGTCGCCCGCTCGAGCATGGTGTGGACGATCAGGAACGTCTTGCCCGAGCGCGCCCCGCCGGCGAGGCAGGTGTAGCGCTGCGGTCCCTCCTTCAAAAGCTTTTGCACGGCCTTTTGCGCAGCAGTGAAGTTCACGGTGCGCGACACCATGCGGCGGAGATCCTCGGGATGGGATGGGATCGAATGTCTCGGGATCGCCGTGGACGCAGGTCGGGCACGGCGTACGCGCATATGGCCGTCGAAAACCGTCGCGCGTCAATCCGGCCGACGCCGCCACGATCGTGCAAATAGACACGATGCCGAGGGGGTTTTGTCGATTTGCCGCTGCGCATTTCTTCAGCGGAATGGCTCTACGGGGGTCATGGCCGGGCTCGTCCCGGCCACCCACGCCGAGAGATTGCGCGAGAAACGGCAGAAAAGGTTGCAACGTCCCGGCGTGGATGGCCGGCACGACGCCGGCCATGACCCGAGAGGGGAGGAGAGGCTGAAGCCAACGGCCGCCCTTTCGCCGTACGGCACGCGCGGTGTAGAAAGCCCCATGCAAGACACCCCCGCCCCCGCCGGCCGCCTGGCCCAGAACATCCTCCACTTCGCGCGCGCGCTGCGCGAGGCCGGGCTGCCGGTCGGGCCGGGGAGCGTCATCGACGCGCTGGCCGCCGTCGAGGCCGGGCGGATCGGCGACCGCGCCGACTTCCGCGCCACCCTGCACGCGGTGCTCGTCAAGAAGCACGAGCACACGATCATCTTCGACCAGGCCTTCGACATCTTCTGGAAGAAGCGCGGCTTCGTCGAGAAGCTCCTGGCGCTGATGTCGCCGATCGCCGACGCCAAGCGCGAGCAGGCGCAGAAGGCCGAGGCGGGCGCGACGCGCGTCGCCGACGCCCTGTTGAAGAAGCAGAACCCCGAGCGCAAGGAGGCACCCTCGCTCGATCTCGACGCGCGCTTCACCGCGAGCTCCGACGAGGTGTTCCGCGCCAAGGATTTCGAGCAGATGACCGCCGCCGAGATCGCGCGCGCCAAGGCGCTCATCGCCCGCCTGCACATGCCCGACGACGCGGTCAAGACGCGCCGCCGCCGGCTCGACGCGCACGGGACCAGCATCGATCCTCGCGCCACCTTCCGCCGCTCGCTGCGCGCCGGCGGCGGCCGCATCGACCTCGCGCTGCGCTCGCCGAAGGTTCGGCACCCACCCATCGTCGCGCTCTGCGACATCTCCGGCTCGATGGCCGAGTACACCCGCCTGTTCCTGCACTTCCTGCACGCGCTGACGGAGCGGCGCCGGCGCGTCCACACGCTGCTCTTCGGCACGCGGCTCACCAACGTGACGCGGGCGCTCAGGGCGAAGGACATCGACGAGGCATTGTCGAAGTGCTCCGCCGGCGTCGCCGATTGGTCCGGCGGCACCCGCATCTCCGCCTCGCTGCACGCGTTCAACCGCGACTGGTCGCGCCGCGTGCTCGGACAGGGCGCCATCGTGCTGCTGTTCACCGACGGGCTGGAGCGTGGCGAGGCGGATGCGCCGCACGACGTCGCCCGCGAGCTGGAACGCCTCCAGAAGTCGTGCCGCCGGCTGATCTGGCTCAACCCGCTGCTGCGCTTCGACGGTTTCGAGGCGAAAGCGATCGGCATCCGCGCGATGCTGCCCCATGTCGACGAGTTCCGAGCGATCCACAATCTGTCGAGCATGGCCGGGCTGTGCCAGGCGCTCGGCGCGCACGGCGCGGCGGCGGCCGACCCGCGCGAGTGGCTGCGCCGCGCGGCGTGAGGATATCCGCGCCTCAAAAGCAGATCGCCCCGCTCTGTCCGGCTGCCGCGTTCACCGGGCTCGCCAGGGTCACGGGGCCGGTGGCGGAGCGTGGCACCATGTAGGTGGTCTTCGTCATGCCGCCGCTGAACCAGGCGACCGCCTGCTGGAAGAATGGCGCGTAGGTGTAGGAGACGTCGGCGACGATCACGTAGGAGGAGAGGCCGGCGGTGTAGGCGTAGCCGGCGTTCTTGTTGGCGTTGATGATCGAGGCCGGGAAATTGGTCGCCGACGGCGCGGTCCCGTCGGCGACCTGGGTCAGCGGCGTCGTGCAGGCGCGCAACGTGCCGCCTTGCGTATAGGACCAGCGCACCAGCACCTGGCAGCAGACGTTGGCGCTCGTCGCCTTGATGTCGACGGCGGAGACGGTGAGCTTCAGCCCGGTCGTCGGATAGGGCGCCATGATCGCCGAGGCCGTCGTGAAGATGAGCGCGATCGTCGCGGACGGGGTCGCCGTGGTGGTCGATTGGCGCGCCACGAGATCGGAGATGGTTTCGCGACAGGATGTCGACCTTGCGGCTCGCCATGACGCCGCGCGTGACGTCGAGCGCGCCGATGTAGAGGAGCAGCATGATCGGCAGGATCATCGCGAACTCGACCGCCGCGACGCCCTGGCGGTCGGCGAGCGCGCGGGCGAGCAGGGAGGAGCTCTCCCCTCCCCCTTGCGGGGAGGGGTCGGGGGTGGGGGTCGTGGTGTCCTTCGTGATGTGCCGATAAGCACACCACGACCCCCACCCCTTGCCCCTCCCCGCAAGGGGGAGGGGAAACGGCTTCGCCGCCCCGGAATGACGCCGACGCATCGACCGCCTCAGCATCCGCTCGGTGCCGCGTAGCTCGCCTGATCGTAGGGCTCGGTCTGGAAGACCGCGGTGCCCAGCAGCAGATGCTTCCAGCCCGGATTGCCGGGCACGTCGTTGACGAGGCCGGCCGTCACCGGATGGATGGCGGCGTTGGCGACGCCGGCGAGGATGGGCACGAGCACCGGCATCGGATAGGCGACGCGCACGATGACGATCGTGCCCGGCGCGCCGGGGCAGAACAGGTTCGTCGTCGGCGTCTTGTAGAAGCCGCTCGACGTGTCGGCGGCGGCGAACGAGGCGGCGGTACGCACGTCGATGATGAGCTTCGAGCAGTCGATGAAGTCGGGCAGCACGCGCGGGCCGGTCGCCGGGCAGATGTAGGTCGTGCGGAAGGCGCTCGCGGTCGACACGTTCGCCGCCTGCGCCGTGCCGGTCATGATGGTGCGCCCGGCATCCTGGACGGCCGCCTCGAGCCCCTCGTTGGCCCAGAAGGTGAAGCCGGTCTCGAAGAGGGCCAGCAGGATGCCGAAGAACGGCACCGCGATCAGCCCGAACTCGACCGCGCTCATGCCCCGGGCATCGCGGCGGAAGCGGCGGAGGAGAGTGGACCGCGACGAGACCGCGCCTCCCCCTCGACTCATTGCGTGAGCCTCAGGCTCTGGATGTTGGTGGCGATCTGCTGGAAGGCGCCGACGATGCTCGTGCTGTCGCTCGCCTGGAAGAAGTCGCTGCTGGTGGACGCGCAGGTTTTCAGCAGGCTGAGCCCCTGGGCGTCGATCGGGTTCTGCGGCACCGAGAAGCCGATCGTGAAGATGGTGACGCCCGCCGCCTTCGCGTTGGCGCAGGCCTCGAGCGTCACATTGTCCATCTGGCAGCGGTACGACGTGCTCGTCGTCGCCAGCGTGTAGCTTGCGTTGTTGCAGTCGCCGTAGGAGGCGATACGGTTGTTCACGTAATAGCCGAACGCCTCGTAGGTCGAGCCCCACGGGCTGTAGGGGTTGGTCGTCCACGCGTTGTAGCCGTCCGTCATCAGGACGAGGAACTTCTTGTTCGCGGTTCCCGACGTCTGGACGTAGGGCTTGGGGTTCTGCTGGCCGATCGTCTGCGGACTCGCGACGGGGAACGGGGTTCACGACCGGCGAGATCGTGCGCCATGCCCACATGAGGCCGGTCGCCAGGTTGGTGCTGCCGCCTGCCTGCATCGCGGTGATCGCCGCGCTCAGCACCGTGCGGTCGGTCGTCAGCGGCGTGAGCTGCTGCGAGCTGCACAGGAAGTTCGGCCCCGTGACGACGCCGGTCCCCTCGTCGGTGCTGACGACCTTGCCGCCGTTGTACTTGCAGACCATGGTCGCGCCGCCGAGCGGATAATAGTTCGGCTGGTTGTCGGAGGGCAGCAGCGGAAGCTTGATCGTGTCCATGGTGACGGAAAGCGGGTTGAGCAGGCAGGCCAAGGTCGGGTTCACCGCACCCGTGTCGTAGATGTAGGAATTGTAGAACTGGTGGGTGTCGAGAAGGCCCGGGCCGAGCGTGCCAAGGGAGCAGCTCGTCGTGATGACCTGCGTCACCGGGTTGATGAAGAGGCAGTCGTTGACGTTGGTGTCGCCCGGATCGTCAGGCGACAGGAACGGTACGAACAGCGTATCCGGCGTGCTCGCCGAGGGCGCCGTGTCGGTCGTGATGTAGGGCGTCGGCCGCTCCTCGACGCAGCCGGCCCAGGAGGCGTTGGTCAGCGCGTTGAAGAGGTCGAGCTTCGAGTTGGGATAGAAGGTCGCGAGCGGCGGCAGCGGCGGCGACAGCAGGGGCGGCGGCCGGTGGAAGTTCTGCCAATGGATCGAGGACTTGCCCTGCGTGTCGAGGAAGGCCGCGGTCTTGCTGGTGCCGACGTTGACGACGGCGGTGAAGGGCACGATCGAGATGGCCGCCTTCGGGCTCGTCGTGCCGGCGGGGTTCAGCGTGTCGACGAGCTGCTGCGCCGCCGTCTTCAACGCGGCGATCTTGCTGGTGCCGTTCGCCGAGTCGGCCATCGAGCCGGAATTGTCGAGCGCCAGCGCCACCTCGACGCTGACCGGCGGCGCCGCGCAAGCGGAGGCGCTGACGGCCAAGGTCTTGATGTTGGCGAGCGCCATGACCGTCGTCGGCACGGTGAAGGTGGTTTTTGATACAAAGCTTGGTGTTGCCGGCGGCGAGCGTCAGGCTCGACAGGGCGGCATTGGCCATGGCGCCGCCGAGATAGGTCTGCACCGGCGGCGTCAGCGAGGCGACAGTGCTCGCGCCGTTGAGCTCGGTATGGGAGATGGCGAGAAACGGTGGCATCCGTCGCCTGTTGCAGGTTCGAGCGCTGGGCGACGGCGCGGCTGTAGTCGATCGCCGCACCGGTGATCAGCAGCGCCGGGATGAGAGCAAGCGCGAACGTCAGCGCGACCTGGCCGCCACGGTCGGCCGCGAAGCGCGACGCCCGGGCGGCGAGCCTTCGCCATAGTCCTCGCATGCACGTCCCTCGATCGGACTTCGACGGGGCAGCTTCGCGCCGCTGTCGTAAACACGCTCTTCGCGTTCCGAGCGAATGTATTAAAATGACGTTACGTCAGACACTGGCAAAAGAATATTCATAGTTTATTTTGGGTAAAGACAAGATCTATTTCCCGATGCAGAAGCGGGAGAAGACGTCGCCGAGGATGTCCTCCACGTCGACCGTGCCGATCAGCCGCTCGAGCGCGAAGCGCGCGCTGCGCAGCGCCTCGGCGAGCAGCTCGACCGGCAACGCCGGATCGCCGGCCTGATCGAGCGCGGTACGCGCCGCCTCGAAGGCCTGGCGATGGCGGGCGCGGGCGAGCAGGCCCGAGCCGCCCGCTTGCGCGAGATCGCGCGCGAAGGCGCCGAGGCGCGCGACAAGACCATCGAGGTTGTGCCCCGTGAGCGCGCTGAGCGCGATGGCTTCGCCTTCGCTGGCATTTTGGCGCAGGTCGGCCTTGGCGGCGATCAGCCAGACCGGCACCGGCAACGCCGGCGGCGCGGGGCCGTTTTCGGCCAGCCACAGCACGAGATCCGCCGCCGCGGCCCGGGCGCGGGCACGCGCAACGCCGATCCGTTCGATCGCGTCGCCGCTCTCGCGCAGCCCCGCCGTGTCGACGAGGGTAACGGGGCAGCCGTCGAGGTCGAGGTGCACCTCGATCGGGTCGCGCGTCGTCCCCGCGAGCGTCGAAACGATCGCCACCTCCCGCCGTGCCAGCGCGTTGAGGAGGGTCGACTTGCCGGCGTTCGGCGGCCCCGCGATGACGACCTGGACGCCGTCGCGTACGCGCTCGGCCGCCCGCGCGCCGGCCAGCTCGGCGACGAGGCCGGCGCTGATAGGTGCGATCAAGGCGGCGACGTCGGCATGGAGCGTCTCGCCCAGCTCGACGTCCTCGGCGAAGTCGATCGCCGTCTCGACCCGCGCCGCCGCCTCGATCAGCGCCGCGCGCCAGGGCGCGGTGGCATCCCGCATGGCGCCGGACAGCTGGCGCTGCGCTTGGCGCCGTTGCCAGGCGGTCTCGGCGTCGATGAGATCAGCGAGGCCCTCGACCTGGGCGAGGTCCATCTTGCCGTTGAGGAAGGCACGCCGGGCGAACTCGCCCGGCTCGGCCTGGCGCAGGCCCGGCTGGCGGACGAGCACCGCGAGCACGGCGGCGACGACGGCGGGACTGCCGTGCAGGTGCAGCTCGGCGCCGTCCTCGCCGAGCTCGCTGCGGGCGGCTTCGAAGACGAGGACGAGGGCATGATCGAGGGTCTCGCCCGAGGCGGGGTCGCGGAGGCGGGCGAAGGCTGCCTGGCGTGGCGGCGGCAGGCGGCCGGCGAGGGCCACGACGATCGCATGCGCCCGCGGGCCGGAGAGGCGCATGACGGCGATCGCGGCACGGCCGACGCCGGTGGCTACCGCGAAGATCGTATCATGGGCTTTGTCTGTCGCATTGCTGCTGGTCGATACAAAACCCTGCATACTTGTAACCTGGCCGAATGTTGCCAAAGCCGCCCCACACCGCTTCGAATCGGTGCCGTTGATAGTGCACAACGGTAGCCTGCCGCGGTCGTGCATGCTAGCCGTTATAATCGTTTTTACAGTTGTGCGCTAAGTTGCTTTGTCTGTTTGTCGACAAAGGGACGCAGCGGCGTGAAAATCTTTATCCTTGTCATCGTTTTATTTGTGGTGGCTCCCCTTGTGATTCCTATGGTCCACGAGCGCATGGCAAATCGCGCGTACGAGGAGCACCGGCGCGAATGGCTCGCTTCACTCTCCCAGAAATCCAGCCCGCGAGCACGCTATCTCGTGTGTCTCGACCGCGAAATGATCGCAATGTCTCAAAACGATAACGGTCAGGATATCGACGAGAGCACCAAAGTTGCGCGGATGGACGTCGCACGCGCTCATTGCCGTCCCTCGTAACGTCAGTGGGTGATCGCCCTTACCTGCTGCAGCACGCCGACAATTCCGTGCATTGGCGCCAGTGGGGCCCGAGGCGCTGGCCGAGACGAAGCGGCTTGACAGGCCGATCCTACTCTCCGCCGGCTACGCGGCCTGCCACTGGTGCCACGTGATGGCGCACGAAAGCTTCGAGGACGCGGCGACGGCTGCCGTGATGAACGCTCGGCCCAAACGACTCAGCCTTTATGTCCACTGACGTCGAAAGCCTTCATGCCGGCTCTTACCGCCGGGCGCTCGCGCGTCGCTGCCAGCCAGCGACCGAGGTTGGGGCACCGCTCCTTGGCCAGCGCATCGGCAACCGACAGTGCGATCGTCACGGCCGCAATGTCCGCTAGGGTGAAGGTATCTCCGGCCATGAACGGCGAGTCCTGCAGAAACCTGTCGGCATTCTCCAACGCTTCGAGGGATCGCCGCGCGTGCATGGCGGCAGCGGCGGCATCGCCCCCGTTCCGTTGAAGAAAAAAGGCCGCGTGGCTCGGCGCGATGACGTCGGTCACGAAATACAGGAACCGTTCGATGGCCCTGATGCGCGGTTCGGGCTTCTCGGGCAGGAGAACGCCAGGCGCGATATCCGCGAGGTAGAAGAGGATCGCATTCGACTGCGTGAGCACGAAGGAAGGCTCTTGCGACCGATCGATCAGAACAGGCACGCGACCGCTGGGGTCGAGCGCTCGATGCCGTTCGTTGCGTTGCTCGCCCCGTCTCAGGTCCAAAGCGACGGTTTGGTAGGCGAGGCCGGCCTCCTCGAGTGCGACGGCGACGCGCAGGCAGTTGCCGGTCGGGGCGCCATGAAGCTCGAAGCGGGCCGATGCGTCGTTCATGCGTCGGACATCCAAGGCCGTCTCAGCGCGCCGGATGCGCGGCTCGAGCGGAATGCTTCCAGATCATAAGACGGTCGGTCGTCGCTGGCGACCGGCATCGTTCACGTCCCTCGCGCGTTGGCCATCCACGCGCCCGAAGGACACGCGATGAACCAGCTCAAGACCGCCGCCAGCCCTTATCTGCTCCAGCACGCCGACAATCCCGTGCACTGGCGCCAGTGGAGCCCCGCGGCGCTCGCCGAAGCGAAGCGGCTCGACAAGCCGATCCTGCTCTCGATCGGCTATGCCGCCTGCCATTGGTGCCACGTGATGGCGCACGAGAGCTTCGAGGACGAGGCCACGGCGGCGGTGATGAACCGCCTCTTCGTGAACATCAAGGTCGACCGCGAGGAGCGCCCGGACGTCGATCACATCTATATGTCCGCCCTGCACGCGCTCGGACAGCGTGGCGGCTGGCCCCTGACGATGTTCCTGACGCCGGATGCCCAGCCGTTCTGGGGCGGCACCTACTTTCCGAAGGTGCCGCGCCACGGGCAGGCCGCCTTCGTCGACGTGCTGAAGGGCGTCGCCGCCGCCTATCGCGAGAAGCCCGATCAGATCGCCTCGAACACCAAGGCGATCCTCGCCCATCTCGCCGCGGACGGCGATGCGGCGCGCCCGCTGGTCACGCCGGACGCGATGGATGCGATGGCCGCGCGCCTCGCCGAGCACATGGACCCGCTGCATGGCGGTATGCAGAGCGCCCCGAAATTTCCGAATCCGCAGATTCTCGAGTTCCTGTGGCGCGCCGCTGACCGCAGCGCCGTGGCGGGCTGCCGCGAGGCCGTGCTGCTCGCGCTCGAGCGTATGAGCGCGGGCGGCATCTACGACCATCTCGGCGGCGGCTACGCGCGCTACGCGACCGACGAGCGCTGGCTCGCCCCGCACTTCGAGAAGATGCTCTACGACAACGCCCAGCTCCTGCCCCTGCTGGCGCTGGCCCATGCAGCGGCGGGCGATCCGCTCTACGCCGCGCGCGCCGACGAGACAGTCGGCTGGCTCGCCCGCGAGATGACGGCCGAGGACGGCGCCTTCTTCGCCAGCCTCGATGCCGATTCCGAGGGGATCGAAGGAAAATTCTACGTCTGGACGGCGGCGGAGATCGAGGCCGCGCTCGGCGCCGAGGACGCCGCGCTGTTCGCCCGGGCCTACGACGTCTCGCCGGAGGGCAACTGGGCGGAGGAGCCGCACGGGCCGTCCGTCACCATCCTCAACCGGCTCGATACGGGCAAGCTCGCCCCAGACGAGGAGGCGCGCCTGCCGGCGCTGCGGGGAGCGCCTCCTGGCGGCCCGTGCCAAGCGCGTCCGGCCCGGCCTCGACGACAAGGTGCTCGCCGACTGGAACGGCCAGATGATCGCCGGCCTCGTCAACGCCGCCACCCTCCTCGACCGCTCGGCCTGGCTCGATAGCGCGGCCAGGGCCTATGCCGCCATCATGGACACGATGGCCTATCGCGAGGGCGACCACCTGCGCCTCGCGCATGCGCGCCGCGGCACGGTGCAGGTGCGCCCCGCCTTCGCGCTCGACCTCGCCGCCATGGCGCGCGCGGCCCTCGCGCTCGCCGAGGCGCGCGGCGCCGCCGCGGAGCGCGATTACGCCGGCGAGGCCGGTGCGCTTCTCGACACGTTGCGTGCGCTGCACCACGATGCCGGAACCGGCCTCCTGGCGATGGCGGCGGCGGATGCCGGCGACGTCATCCTGCGGCTGAAGCCGACGCAGGACGACGCGATCCCCAACGCGCACGCGATCGCGCTCGACGCGCTGATCCGGCTCGCGACCCTCACCGGCGACCAGCGCCGGCTGGATCAAGCCGACGCCCTCTTCGAGGCCGTCTCCGGCGCGGTGCAGACGAACATCGTCAGCCATCTCGGCGTCGTGAACGCGCTCGACCTGCGGCTGCGCGGCGCCAGCATCGTGGTCGCTGGGCCCGAGCGCAGCGGCCTGCGCACAGCGGCGCTGCACGCGCCTTACCTGACACGAACGGTTGTCGATCTCGCCAAGGCGTCGGCCTTGCCGGAGGACCATCCCGCCCGCGCGCAGGCGGCGAGCGCCGGCGTGGCGGCCGCCTTCGTCTGCCGCGGCGCGACATGCTCGCTGCCGGTCCGCGACGCGGCGGCGCTCGCCGCGCAGCTCGAGGCAGGCCGGTGACGGAGCGGCGACGCCTCGTTGCCGCAGCGCACAACGTGCGCGCGCTCCTAGAACGGCGGCGTCCCGCCGCCCTCGCACACGAGGCGTGCGCGCTCCAGACAGGCACGTTTCGTGGAGTGCGAACCCGATGATGCCGGAAGATCCGTTCGACCTCCGCCGCTTCGTCGAGGCGCAGGCGCGGGTCTATGCTCGCGCCCTCGACGAGCTGCGCGCCGGCACGAAGCGGACGCATTGGATGTGGCTCGTCTTTCCGCAGCTGATCGGCCTCGGCCGCAGTCCGATGGCCGTGCTCTACGCGATCTCGTCGCTCGACGAGGCGAGGGCCTATCTCGCCCACGATGTGCTCGGGCCGCGCCTGCGCGAGGCGACGGAAGCGGTGGTCGCGGTGGAGGGTCGCTCGGCGCACGCCATTTTCGGCTCGCCAGACGACATGAAGTTCCGCTCTTCGATGACGCTGTTCGCGCGGGCCGCGCCGGAGGAGGCGCTGTTCGAAGGCGCGCTCGGCAAGTACTTTGGCGGCGAAGCCGACGAGGCGACGCTGAAGCTACTCGGCGGATGATCGTCATTGCGAGCCGAAGGCGAAGCAATCCAGGGGCGGCAGGGAATGCTCTCGCAGGACCACCCTTGCGGCCCCTGGATTGCTTCGCTTCGCTCGCAATGACGGTGCTGCGGCGCTTTACAAATAGCTCGACGCCAGCGCCGGCTCCTCGCCGAGCGCGTGCGCCATGAACTCCAGCGCCCCGCGCACCCGCTCGCGGCTCGAGGGGCCGCCGAGGCAGACGCGCACGTGTTCGCCCGGTTCGCCCGCGACCACGAAGGCGTCGCTGGCCACGACACCGATGCGCGTCTCCCGCATGTGGCCGACGAAGGCCGAGCGCGTCCACGGCTCCGGTAACGGCACCCAGAGATTGAAGCTGAGCGGATCCGAACGGTAGCTGCCCGGCGGCAGGATGCCCGCCACCATCTGCTGGCGAGCCGCCGTCTCGGCGCGGATGAAGCGCAGGATCATGTCGGCGGTGCCGTCCTCGATCCATCGCGTCGCGAGCGCCACCGTGAGCGGCGACGCCATCACGTTGGCCGCGCGCAGCGCGGCGGCGAACGGCCAGCTCGCCTTCACCTCCGGCACGACGACATAGGCGGCCCGCAGGCCCGCGCCGATGCATTTGGCGAGGCCGGCGATATGCCAGGTGAGATCGGGCGCCATCGCCGCAAGCGGATGCACGCCCTGGCTCGGAATGAAGCCGTAGGCGTCATCCTCGATGATCGGCAGTCCGTAGCGCCGCGCGACCGCGACGATCGCCGCCCGGCGCGCCTCGGGTATCGTCAGCGTGGTCGGGTTCTGCAGCGTGGGATTGAGGTAGATGGCCTTCGGCGCGCGCGTCTCGCAGGCATGCGCCAGGGCGTCGGGATCAATGCCGTCGCGGTCCATCGGCAGACCGACAAGCTCGAGGCCGAGCTGCGCGGCGATCGAGCGAACACCAGGGTAGGTGATCGCCTCGCAGAGCACCGTCTCGCCGGGCTTCGCCAGCAGGGAGAGGATGCCCATGATCGCCGGATGCGCGCCCGGCGTGACGAAGATTCGCTCTTGCTTCGGCACCAGCGCGCGGCGGCCGCGCCAG
Source organism: Melastoma dodecandrum (assembly GCA_029817715.1). Taxonomy (NCBI): domain Eukaryota; kingdom Viridiplantae; phylum Streptophyta; class Magnoliopsida; order Myrtales; family Melastomataceae; genus Melastoma; species Melastoma dodecandrum. The sequence continues at coordinate 416,254 of JARUPY010000044.1, read as the reverse complement.
GCGGTGGCGGCGTGCTTGTCGGCGGCCGTGCCGCCGAAGCCTTGATAGCGGAGCAGGAGGACGAGATCCCGCGTGACCTCGGCGCAGCCGTCGCGCATGCGGGCGATGAGGTCGGCGTCGGTCGGCTCCGGCGGCAGGTTCATCGAGAAGTCGACCGTTTCCGCGCGCGAGGCGTCCGAGCGGGCGGAGCGCAGCGCGCCGCGGACGAACGTGCCCTGGCCGACGCGCGACTCGATGAGGCCACGCCGTTGCGCCTCGACATAGCCGCGCGCCACCGTCGTGAAATCGATGGCGAGGCGCGACGCCAGCTTGCGCTGCGGCGGCAGCCGGTCTCCGCCACCGAGCCGGCCGGACCTGATGTCGGCGGCGATGAGGTCGGCGATGGCGATGTAGCGCGGCTTGTCGCTGCGCGTGAAGTCGGGGGTCCACTCGCTCATGATCATCGGCTCGCGATCGGCTTAGCAAAAGTCGATCCAGGGGCGCGGCGCATTTCGCGCGATTGACTGGATTCCCCGATCGCGACGCGCGGGCCTGTGCGCCGGTCTCGCGCTGGAATGCCCGACATCTGCGCAAGACACGGTCGTAATGCTCGCTTCGACAGCAATCTGATTATTGGACGGCTCCAAACAATTGACCGCGAAATTGACTGCGCATGTGGCGGCGCCCGTTGGTGCCTACGGCGCTGAAGCAACTGGCACATCGATTGCGATGTGACCGGCAAGCCCTGCTGCCGGGGCGGATTGCCACAGGAGTGAGATATGCCCGCCGTCACGAAGCCCGCGCACCAGAAAGGCGACTTCCTCGTCGATTACGAGGACAAGAAGTTCGAGGACGTCAAAGCGCTTCCCGGCGAAAAGGCGCTGGTGACCTTCCACACGGTGGCGTTCGAAGGCTCGATCGGCCTCGTCAACCTGCTGCAGGCCACGCGTATCCTCCGTAAGGGCTTCGAGACCAGCGTGCTTCTCTACGGCCCCGGCGTGACCCTCGGGCTGCAGCGCGGCTTCCCGACGCTCGGCGACGAGGCGTTTCCCGGCCATCTCGCGATGAACAAGCAGATCGAGAAGTTCATGTCCGAGGGCGGCAAGGTCTACGCCTGCCGCTTCGCCCTGCAGGCCCTCTACGGCCACGGCGAGGCCTCGCTGACCGAGGGCATCCGGCCGATCGGTCCGCTCGACGTGCTCGACCTCATCCTGCTGCACCGGCGGTCCAACTCCTTCGTGTTGAACACCTGGACGCTGTGACGCCTTCATGGGGCAAATGACCAAAGCTGGTGCTTTTGCCCCTGGATTGCTTCGCCTCCGGCTCGCAATGACGCGTCATTGCGAGCGCAGCGAAGCAATCCAGAGCCGCCGCTCGATCACCCCGATAGGCGTCCCTCCGATGGACACTCGTGAACGGAGCGCATGAGATGACGAAGCGAATCGTCCGCGTCGCCGCCGTTCAGATCGCGCCGGATCTCGACCGGCCGGAGGGCACCCTGGAGCGCGTGCTCAACGCCATCGACGAGGCCGCCGCCAAGGGCGCGCGGTTCATGGTCTTCCCCGAGACCTTCGTGCCCTACTACCCGTATTTCTCGTTCGTCGAGCCGCCGGCGACGATCGGGCCGGCGCATCTGAAGCTCTACGAAGAGGCCGTCACCGTGCCCGGCCCCGTCACGCAGGCACTCGCCGCCGCGGCTAAGAAGCACGCGATGGTGCTCGTGATGGGCGTGAACGAGCGCGACGGCGGCACGCTCTACAACACGCAGATCATCTTCGATGCGGACGGCGCGCTGGCGCTGAAGCGGCGCAAGATCACCCCGACCTATCACGAACGGATGATCTGGGGGCAAGGCGACGGTGCCGGATTGCGCGCGGTCGACACGGCCGTCGGACGGGTCGGTGCCCTCGCCTGCTGGGAGCATTATAATCCGCTCGCCCGCTACGCGCTGATGGCGCAGGGCGAGGAGATCCACGCCGCGCAATTCCCCGGCTCGCTGGTCGGCCAGGTCTTCGCCGACCAGATGGAGGTGACGATCCGCCATCACGCGCTCGAGTCCGGCTGTTTCGTCGTCAACGCCACCGGCTGGCTCACCGACGCGCAGATCGCCGCGATCCAGCCGAACGAAGCGCTGCAGAAGGGCCTGCGCGGCGGCAATTGCACGGCGATCGTCTCGCCCGAGGGCAAGCACGTCGTGCCGCCGATGACCGCGGGCGAAGGCCTGCTGATCGCCGATTGCGACATGGCGCTGATCACCAAGCGCAAGCGGATGATGGATTCGGTCGGCCATTATGCGCGGCCGGAGCTGCTGCAGCTGCATGTCGACGCGCGCCCGGCGACGGCGATGGTGCAGCACTTCGGCGATCGGTCCAGCACGCCGATGTCCCCGTCGCCGGTACCTGTAGGCCCGCCATCCCCGCTGCTTGCTCGCAAGGACGAAGCCGCATGAGCGTACTTTCCACGGAAACCCTCATCAACGAGCTGCAGTCCTACGGGCTGCGGCTCGTCGATTCGAAGGCCGGCGCGCAGAGCCGCCGTGGCGGCGCGGGTCCGTCCGACCACAAGGCGATGACGATCAACGGGCGCACCGTGATGGTGCCGATCCACACCGCCGCCTCGTCGGATTCGCCCTACACGTCCGGCCGCCCGGATGCGGACGGCTTCAGCATCATCGAGCGCGACGGCGTCGAGGTCGGGCGTATGTCGTTCCCGAACCAGCCGCGCTTCTACGGCCTGCAGACATTCGACGGCGTCCCCTATTCGAAGATCGCCGTGCTGCATTCGAAGGACGTGCTGGCGACGACCGTCCTGCAGACCTGCATCCGTTACCAGAGCCGCGCCAAGACCTGCCAGTTCTGCGCGATCGGCCAGTCGCTGGCCGCCGGCCGCACCGTCGCGCACAAATCGCCGGAGCAGCTCGCCGAAGTGGCGCGGGCGGCCGTGCTGCTCGACGGCGTCAAGCACATGGTCATGACCACGGGCACCCCGAACACGACCGATCGGGGCGCCGCCATCCTTTGCGAGAGCGCCTTCGCGGTCAAGGCGGCGGTGGACCTGCCCATCCAGGGCCAGTGCGAACCGCCGGACGACGACCGCTGGTTCGAGCGCCTGCACGCTGCCGGCGTCGACAGCCTGGGCATGCACCTCGAGGCGGTCACGCCCGAAGTGCGCGCGCGCATCATGCCGGGCAAGGCGAGCGTGCCGATCGAGCGCTACATGGCGGCGTTCGAAGCGGCAGTTCGCGTCTTCGGCCGCGGGCAGGTTTCGACCTATATCCTCGCCGGCCTCGGCGACACGGTGGAGGCGATCCTCGAGATGGCCGCGCAGCTCGTGGCGCGGGGCGTCTACCCGTTCGTGGTGCCGTTCGTGCCGATCTCCGGCACGCCGCTGGAGAGCCATCCGGCACCGTCGCCGGCCTTCATGCATTCCGTGCTGGCGCCGCTCGCCCGCATGCTGCGCGAGGCCGGGCTGCGATCGGACACGATCAAGGCCGGCTGCGGCAAGTGCGGCGCCTGCTCGGCGCTGTCCGCCTACGAGGCCGCCGGCGACAAGGCCACCAGGCAACCCCGGAGCCGGCCACGGCTGCGCTGCGGTTCGTGCCGCCGGCGATCGATCTCATCCTGGAGGGGGCGCGCGCATGATCGCCGAGGCTTTCGATCCCTTCGCGGCCTGCCATTTCCGGTTGAAGTTCGCCAGCGAACGTTGGGAGCTCGCCGGCGCCGCGGCGCTGCGGCGTCGCGTCTTCTGCGACGAACAGAAGATCTTCGAGGCCGACGATCGCGACGAGATCGACGCCACCGCGATCCACCTCGTCGCGCTGTCGACGATGGCGGTGCTCGCCGACGAGGTCGTCGGCACGGTGCGCATCCACGAGACCGAGCCTGGCATCTGGTACGGCTCGCGGCTCGCGGTCGATCGACGCTATCGCCGCGTCGGCGCGCTCGGCGCTGCGCTGATCAAGCTCGCGGTGAGCTCGGCGAACGCGATCGGCTGTACGCGCTTCTACGGCAACATCCAGGCGCCGAACGAGCTGATGTTCCGCCGCCTCGCCTGGGAGCGCGTGTCGGCGATCGAGTTGCACGGCCAGCCGCACGTGCTGATGCAGGCCGACCTCGCCGCCTATCCGCCGCTCGCCAACGCGCCTGACGGCTTCCATGCCGTGGCCGTCGCGAAGGTCGCGGCATGACGGGCCTTGCCGACATCGCCGCCTACGTCGTCGCCGCCCGCGGCATGGCGCATAAGACGGATATCGCCGACACCGTCGCCGCGCTCGGCATCACGGATGCGGCGATCCGCGTCGGCGACGATTGCGCGGCGATCCCCGACGGCGACGGCTGGCTCCTGTTCGCCATCGAGGGATTCCTCAACGACTTCGTCGAGGCCGATCCGCGCTTTGCCGGCTATTGCGGCATCATGGTCAACCTGTCCGACATCGCCGCCATGGGCGGCCGGCCGCTCGCGGTCGTCGATGCCGTCTGGGCGCGCAGCGGAGAGGCGGTCGATCCGATCCTCGTCGGGCTGCGCGAGGCGGCTTCCGTCTACGGTGTCCCGATCGTCGGCGGTCACACCAACACGCGGGCCGAGCGCGGCCAGCTCGCCGTCGCCATCCTCGGCCGCGCCAACCGCCTCATAACCAGCTTCGACGCGCAGGACGGCGACACGCTGGTCGCGGCGATCGACCTGCGCGGCCGCTTCCGCGATCCCCATCCCTACTGGGACGCGTCCACGGGCGCGCCGGGCGAACGGCTGCGCGGCGACCTCGCGCTGCTGCCGGGGCTCGCCGAGGACGGCCTGGCCCGCGCCGCCAAGGACATCAGCATGGCCGGCATCGTCGGCACGGCGCTGATGCTGCTCGAGTCCGCGGGCCGCGGCGCGCGCATCGAAATCGACGCCGTGCCGTGCCCACCCGACGTGCCGCTCGCGCGCCTGCTGACGGCCTTCCCGAGCTTCGGCTTCGTGCTGTCGGTCGCGCCGCACAATGTACGCGCCGTCATCGAACGGTTCTCCGCGCGCGACATCGCCTGTGCGGCGATCGGCACGGTCGATGCCTCGCACAAGATGCGCCTGTGGCGCGACGGCGAGGAGGTCGAGGTCTGGGATTTGTCGCGCCCCTTCATCGGTTGCGGCGCGCGCGAGCCGGCGAGCGTCGGCTGATGCCGGTCATGCTGTTCCAGGTGCGCTAGCCGGACGGAACGGTCGAGACGCATTATTCGCCGTCGACGGTGATCCAGGACTTCTTCGAGGTCGGCCGCAGCTACGCGCTCGCCGACTTCCTCGATCTCTGCCGTAAGGGCCTCCACGCGGCGAGCGCGCGCGTCGCCGCGGTCTACGGCGGCGCCGGCTGCTCGCGCGCGATGGCGCAGCTCGCCGCTATCGAAGCGAGAGCCGGGCGCGAGGCCGATTCCGCCGCGCCCGTACGCGTCGAAGCCTTCGTAAGCTGAACGTCGGTAGGGACAAGAACCATGGTCGACGAGATCACCACCGCGCAAAACCTGGACAGCATCGAGAGCCCTTTTCTCGCCACCCCACAACGCGGTCATGTGCCAGTCGTCATCGTCGGCGGCGGTCAGGCCGGGCTGTGCACGAGCTGGTTTCTGAAGCAGCGCGGCATTCGCCATGTCGTGCTGGAGAAGCACCGCTTGGGTCATGCCTGGCGCGAGGAACGCTGGGACACGTTCTGCCTCGTCACGCCGAACTGGCAGTGCGACCTGCCGGGCCATCGCTACGACGGGCCGGACCCGGACGGCTTCATGAGGAAGGACGAGATCGTCGCCTATCTCGAGAGCTTCGCGCGCAAGGTCGATCCGCCGATCCACGAAGGCGTCACCGTGCTCAAGGTCACGCGGGCCACGGACGGCACCTTCAAGGTCAAGACGACGATGGGCGACTGGACGACGGACCACGTCGTCATGGCGATCTCCGGCTACCACGTGCCGGCGATCCCGCGCGTCGGCGAGCGGCTGCCCCTCGACCTCTTCCAGATCCACTCGCAAGCCTATCGCAACCCGGATCAGATCCCCGAGGGCGAGGTCCTCATCGTCGGCACTGGTCAGTCCGGCTGCCAGCTGGCCGAGGACCTGCACCTCGCCGGCCGCAAGGTGCATATCGCGGTGGGCAGCGCGCCGCGCTCGCCACGTAAGTACCGCGGCAAGGATTCGATCCGCTGGCTCCACGAGATGGGCTATTACGAGATGACGGTGGACACCCACCCGCTCGGCACCGACGTCCGCAAGAAGGCCAACCACTACTTCTCCGGCCGCGGCGGCGGCCGCGAGATCGACCTGCGCAAGTTCGCGGCCGAGGGAATGAAGCTCTACGGCATGCTCGACCAGGTCGACGGCGACATCGTCACCTTCAAGCCGGACCTCGCCAAGAACCTCGGGGCGGCAGACCAAGTGTACCTGCGCATCCGCAAGATGATCGACGACCATATCGCCAGTAACGGCATCGACGCGCCCCCCGCCCCGCCGTACGCGCCGCCGTGGCAAGTCGAGCAGGAACCGACGCATCTCAGCCTGAGCGAGTCGAACATCAAGGCGGTGATCTGGTCGACGGGCTTCCGCGCCGACTTCTCGCTGGTCGACATCCCGGTCTTCGACGGCGCCGGCTATCCGGGCCATCACCGCGGCGTCACCACGGTGCCGGGGCTCTACTTCCTCGGGCTCGGCTGGTTGTGGACCTGGGGCTCCGGCCGCTTCTCGGGCATCGCGCAGGATGCCGAGCACGTGGTCGAGGACATCGCGCGGCGGTTCTGGTCGCTCGACCTGTCGCGCGCGCCGCGCCAGAAGGTCGCCTGACGACGCCTCAGTGGTGCGTGTCGGGATAGCTGACGGCGAGCGAGAGCGAGGCGGTCGCCACCGTCCGGTTCTCCTCGTCGCGCACGTTGATGATGGCGCTCGTCAAGCCGGTGCCGTGCAGCACCACATCCGCCACGACCCGATGAAGCTCCATGCCCAGCAGCGATGGGTCGGCAAGTTCGTGCCCGGCCTCGTCCTTGTGCGTCTTGCCGTCGAACACGTCGAAATAGAACCGCGGCATCCGATCCTCGAACCGGCGTGAGGGGACGCCGACAAGCCCATATCTTCCGTAACGGAAGCATACCTCCATTTCCGACGCGTCGTGATGAATTTCCCGTTCTGATCGTCGGCGGTCTGCGCTTCGTCGATATGACGCAAGGCGGGTCGCGCGTTTCGCCGAGGAGTGTGTTGCCGATGTCACAGACAGCGCCAGGGCGGCTTGCTACACACGTCGTCAAGCGCTGACCGGCTGACGAAGCTTCTTCGGGGGAAAAAGCTTCCATGACCCGGCAGGGTTGAGGGGTAAAAGGCCTGGCGCGTCTTCGGATGCTGCCGGGCCTTTTTGCTTTCGGCGGGCCCCGTTTCTCCGCCGCAGCAGTTGGCGAAAAGCGCGCGGGAGTGTCGCTAATCCCCCGCCTTCACGACCTTCAGCAGCACCGCGCCCTCGGCCACCTGCGCCCCCTGCGTCGCCTTGACATCGGCGCAGACACCGTCGAGCGGCGCGACGAGCGCGTGCTCCATCTTCATCGCCTCCAGCACGACGAGCCGCTGTCCGCGCGCGACCTTCTGCCCGTCCTCGACCAGGACCTCGATGATGCGCCCCGGCATGGGCGCGAGGATCACGCCGTCGGAGGCCGCCTCGCCGGCGGCATGCCCCGCCTTCGGCGGGCCGAAGGTCCAGGCGTCGCCGTCCAGAAAGAGCACCCAGGTCGTGCCCACCTCTGCGGCGTGCCCTCGTGTGGGCTCTTCGTTCAACGTCACCATGTGGGTCGCGCCGGCGACCTCGACGGCGACGCGCGAGTCGAGCGCCGCGTTCGTGCGGAAGCCCCAGAGCGCGGTCCAGGGGTCGCACCAGGCGTCGCGCTGGGGCGGAGACCAGACGGCGCTCATCTCGCGTGGCACCAGCGCCTCCGCGGCGGCTTGCAGGGCTTCCTTCGGGGGCTCGGATGGCGGCACGAGTCGTGACGCGTGGCGTTCGATGAAACCGGTATCGATGCGCGCGGCCAAGAAATCATCGTCGCGCGCGGCGCGGGCGAGGAAGCCGGCGTTGGTCTTCACCGGCCACACCTCGACGGCGGCGGCGGCCTCGGCGAGCCGTCGCGCGGCAGCCTCGCGCGAAAAACCGTGGGCGACGCGCTTGGCGATCATCGGATCGTAGTGCTCGCTGATCGCGTCGCCTTCGGCGACGCCGGCGTCGACGCGGATGCCGTCGGGCAAGCGCAGCCGCGCGAGCCGTCCGGTTGAGGGCAGAAAACCCGCCGCCGGGTCCTCCGCATACAGCCGCGCCTCGATCGCCCAGCCGTTGATCGCCAGCTCGTCCTGCCGCTTCGGCAGCGGCTCGCCGCTCGCCACGCGCAATTGCCATTCGACCAGATCGACCCCGGTGATCTCCTCGGTCACCGGATGCTCGACCTGCAGCCGGGTGTTCATCTCCATGAACCAGATCTTTTCCGCCACGAGCCGCCCGTCGACGGGCTCGGCGATCAACTCGATCGTTCCGGCGCCGACGTAGTCCACGGCGCGGGCGGCCTTTACGGCAATCGAGCAGATCGTTTGGCGGGTGGCGGGGTCCATGCCGGGGGCGGGGGCTTCCTCGATCACTTTCTGGTGGCGGCGTTGCAGGCTGCAGTCGCGCTCGAACAGGTGGACGACGTTGCCGTGAGAGTCGCCGAAGACCTGCACCTCGACGTGGCGCGGGTCGCGCACGTAGCGCTCGAGCAGCATGCGCTCGTCGCCGAAGGCGGCCTTCGCCTCGCGCCGGCAACTTGCCAGCGCCTCAGCGAAATCGGCCGGTGCGTCGACCTTGCGCATGCCCTTGCCGCCGCCGCCGGCGACCGCCTTGATCAGCACCGGATAGCCGATGCGCAGCGCCTCGGCGGCGAGGCGGTCGGGATCCTGGTCGGCGCCCATGTAGCCCGGCGTCACCGGGACCCCGGCCTCTTCCATGAGCCGCTTCGCCCGGTCCTTGAGGCCCATCGCACGGATTGCCGCGGGCGGCGCGCCGACCCAGACCAGACCCGCGCCGATCACCGCCTCGGCGAAGTCGGCGTTCTCGGAGAGGAAGCCGTAGCCGGGGTGGATGGCGTCGGCGCCGCCGGTCTTCGCTGCGGCCAGGATGCGGTCGACGGCGAGATAGCTTTCCGACGCCGCTGCGCCGCCGAGGCTGATGGCCGCGTCCGCCTCCCGGACGAAGGGCAGGCCGGCATCGGCGTCGGAATGGACGGCGACCGTCGCGATGCCGAGGCGGCGCGCCGTGCGGATGATGCGGCACGCGATCTCGCCCCGGTTGGCGATGAGGAGCGTTCGGATCATCGCCATCCTGTCGAGTTCGTACGATGTGCGCCGTGGGATCCCCCTCCCCCTTGCGGGGAGGGGTCAGGGGTGGGGGTCGTGCCGTGCTTCTCGGCATCCGCATAGGACACCGGGACCCCCACCCCCAGCCCCTCCCCGCAAGGGGGAGGGGAAGCGCCCACACTGTCGAGGCTTGATGGAAACATCGCCATCACATCCGGAACACGCCGAAGCGCGGCGCGTGCGGGATGGGGGCGTTGAGCGTCGCGGCGAAGGCGAGGCCAAGGACGTCGCGGGTCTGCGCGGGATCGATGATGCCATCGTCCCACAGCCGCGCAGTCGCGTACCAGGGGTTGCCCTCGTCCTCGTATTTCTGGCGGATCGGCGCCTTGAAGGCTTCGACCTCCTCGTCGGTCCACTGGTCGGCGTCGCGGTGGACGGTCGCCAGCACGCTCGCCGCCTGCTCGCCGCCCATCACCCCGATCCGCGCATTGGGCCAGCTGAACAGGAAGCGCGGGCCATAAGCGCGGCCGCACATGCCGTAATTGCCCGCGCCGAAGCTGCCGCCGATCAGCACAGTGATCTTCGGCACGGTGGCGGTCGCGACCGCGGTGACGAGCTTCGCGCCGTGCTTTGCAATCCCTTCCGCTTCATAGCGGCCACCGACCATGAAGCCCGAGATGTTCTGGAGGAACAGCAGCGGAATGCGCCGCTGGCAGGCGAGTTCGATGAAATGCGCGCCCTTCTGCGCGCTCTCGCTGAACAGCACGCCGTTGTTGGCGAGGATCGCGACCGGCATCCCCCAGATATGCGCGAAGCCGCAGACCAGCGTGGTGCCGTAGAGCGGCTTGAACTCGTGCAGCTCGGACCCGTCGACGATCCGCCCGATCACCTCGTGCACGTCGTAGGGCGCGCGCACGTCGGTGGGGACGATGCCGTAGAGCTCCTCCGGATCCAGCGCCGGCGGGCGCGGCGCGCGCAACTCGATGTCGATCGCCTTGGGCCGGTTGAGCGTCGAGACGATGTCGCGCACGATCGTCAGCGCATGTTCGTCGTTCTCCGCGACATGATCGACCACGCCCGACTTGCGCCCGTGCGTTTCCGCGCCGCCCAGTTCCTCGGCGGAGATCACCTCGCCCGTCGCGGCCTTCACCAGCGGCGGCCCGGCGAGGAAGATCGTGCCCTGGCGGCGCACGATGACGCTCTCGTCGCTCATCGCCGGCACGTAGGCGCCGCCCGCCGTGCACGAGCCCATGACGATGGCGATCTGCGGGATGCCGGCGGCCGACATCTGCGCCTGGTTGTAGAAGATGCGCCCGAAGTGGTCGCGGTCCGGGAAAACCTCGTCCTGGTTCGGCAGGTTGGCGCCGCCGGAATCGACGAGGTAGATGCAAGGCAGATTGTTTTGCTCGGCGATCTCCTGCGCGCGCAGGTGCTTTTTGACCGTCATCGGATAATAGGTGCCGCCCTTGACCGTGGCGTCGTTGGCGACGACCATCACCTCGCGGCCGGAGACCCGGCCGATGCCGGCAATCATTCCGGCGCCGGGGGCCTCGCCGTCGTACATGCCGTTCGCCGCCAGCGCGCCGATCTCGAGGAAGGGCGAGCCCGGATCGAGCAGCCGGTCGATGCGGTCGCGCGGCAGCAAGCGCCCCCGCTCGACATGGCGGGCACGCGCGCGTTCCGATCCGCCAAGCGCGGCCTCGGCGGTCGCCGTTCGCAGGGCCTCGACGAGCCCGCGATTGTGCGTCGCGTTATCCCGGAAGGCCGCGCTCGCCCGGTCGACGAGGCTGGCGATTGTCGTCAAGAATCTCTCCGCGCGAACCGTTGGGCATGGCAATGTATTTGTGAATGGCGAAGAGTCGAGGCAGTTGCGCCCGACCGCGACCGCTCCGGGAGGCCGCATGCTCGATTTCACCCGCCTCGACCTCGGGCTCGACCACGGCCTCGACGAGACCCACCTGATGCTGCGCGACAGCGTGCGCGCCTTCGTCGCCCGCGAGATCGCCCCGCGCGCCGGGGACATCGACCGTGACAATGCCTTTCCCGCCGACCTCTGGGCGAAGCTCGGCGCGCTCGGTGTGCTCGGCATGACGGTCGCTGAAGAATACGGCGGCAGCGACGCCGGCTACCTGGCGCACATCATCGCGATGGAAGAAATCTCGCGCGCCTCGGCCTCGGTCGGCCTGTCCTACGGCGCGCACTCCAACCTGTGCGTCAACCAGATCCGCCGCAACGGCAACGAAGCGCAGAAGCGCAAATACCTGCCGAAGCTCGTGTCCGGCGAGCATGTCGGCGCGCTCGCCATGTCGGAGCCCGGCGCAGGGTCCGACGTCGTCTCGATGAAGCTGCGCGCCGACAAGAAGGGCGACCGCTACGTGCTGAACGGCAACAAGATGTGGATCACCAACGGGCCCGAAGCCGAGACCCTGGTGGTCTATGCCAAGACCGACCCTGAGGCCGGTTCGCGCGGCATGACCGCCTTCATCGTCGAGCGCGGCTTCAAGGGCTTCACGGCCGGCACCAAGCTCGACAAGCTCGGCATGCGCGGCTCCAACACCTGCGAGCTGGTGTTCGACGATTGCGAGGTGCCGGAAGAGAACGTGCTGGGCGAGGTCGGCCGCGGCGTCAACGTGCTGATGTCGGGCCTCGACTACGAGCGCGTGGTGCTGTCCGCGGGGCCGCTCGGCATCATGCAAGCCTGCATGGACGTGGTGGTGCCCTACATGCATGAGCGCAAGCAGTTCGGCCAGCCGATCGGCGAGTTCCAGCTGATCCAGGGCAAGCTGGCCGACATGTACAGCCGCTGGCAGGCTTCGCGCGCCTATGTCTACGCGGTGGCGCGCGCCTGCGACCACGCCGCCGATCCGCGCGCGCTGCGCAAGGATGCGGCCGGGGCGATCCTGTTCGCAGCCGAGAAGGCCACCTGGATGGCCGGCGAGGCGATCCAGGCGCTGGGCGGCAACGGCTACATCAACGACTATGCGACCGGCCGCCTGTGGCGCGACGCCAAGCTCTACGAGATCGGCGCCGGCACGTCGGAGATCCGCCGCATGCTGATCGGCCGCGAACTGTTCGCCGAGTCGGCGCGACGCGATGGCCGGCCGCACCTTCGACCAATGGCATGAGGGCGACACCATCGCCCATGAGATCCGCCGCACCGTCACCGAGACCGACAATCTGCTGTTCACGACGATGACGCACAACCCCCAGCCGCTGCACCTCGATGCCGAGGCGGCGAAGGCCAGCGAATTCGGCCGGATCCTCGTCAACGGCACCTTCACCTTCGCGTTGATGATCGGCCTGTCGGTCGGCGACACGACGCTCGGCACCCTGGTGGCCAACCTCGGCTACGACCAGGTGGTGATGCCGAAGCCGGTGTTCCTCGGCGATACGGTGCGCGCCGAGAGCGAGGTGGTCGGGCTGCGCGCGAGCAAGTCGCGGCCGGACGCCGGGCTCGTCACCTTCGCGCATCGGCTCCTCAACCAGCGCGACGAAATCGTCTGCGCCTGCCGGCGCACCGCGTTGCTGAAGAGGTCGTCATGAGATTGCGCACGCTGCTGTTCGTGCCCGGCGACCGGCCGGAGCGCTTCGACAAGGCCTGGGCCAGCGCCGCGGATGCCATCATCCTGGACCTCGAGGATGCGGTGGCGCCGGCGCGCAAGGACACGGCGCGCGAGGCCGTTGCCGGTTTCCTGGCGGAGCGGGAGCGGGGTGCGGTCACGGTGCTGGTGCGCATCAACCCGCTCGACCTCGGCATGGCCGATCACGACATAGCGGCCGCGCGCGGCGCCGATACCGTGATGCTGCCGAAGGCCTCCGGCGGCGGCGCGATCGACACGCTCGCTGCGCTGCTCGGCGACGATCCGGCGACGATCCTGCCGATCGCCACCGAGACGCCGGCCGCCGTTTTCACGCTCGGCACCTATGCCGGCCGGCCGCGCCTCGCCGGCCTGACTTGGGGTGCCGAGGACCTGCCCGCCGCCATCGGCGCGACCGCGAGCCGCGAGGCCGACGGCGGTTTCTGCGCACCCTACCAGGTGGTGCGCGCGTTGGCGCTGTTCGGCGCGCATGCCGCCGGCGTGCCGGCGATCGAGACGGTGTTCGCCGATTTCCGCGACCTCGACGGGGCCGCCCGCCAGGCCGCGCGCGGCGCCCGCGACGGATTTTCCGGCATGCTGGCGATCCATCCGACGCAGGTCGCGCCGATCAACGCGGCCTTCACGCCGTCCGAAAAGGCCGTGGCCGACGCGCGCGCCATCGTCGAGGCCTTCGCCGCGGCGCCCGACGCCGGCGCGCTGAACCTCGGCGGCCGCATGATCGACGCCCCGCACCTGAAGCAGGCGCGCCGCATCCTCGCGGCGGCGGGACGATAACGTCGAGAAGAAGAAGCGTCACTCGATCTCTTCACGCAGGGCGTTGACGATCTCGATCGTTACGATCGCCCCCTGATCGTGCGTTGGCAAAAGCGGAATGCCGTTTTGCGTCGCTGAGTTATTGCGCGGCTTATTCAGCGGTTGCCGGGCCAGGTCCGATAGAACCTCACCGATCGTTTTCCGCTGAGCCTGCGCGATCGCCTTGGCTGCGAGGAGGACGTCATCGGCAATCGAGAGTGTCGTGCGCATCGTCATATCAGCCGTGATGTGCCGAGCACCGTCAATCGATGACGATGTTCCCCTCCGTCAAGTCATGTCATTGGCCAGACTTCCCCTTTCGTCGCCCGCGCGAGGGACGTAGCTGGCCGCCTGCTGCAGGCGCAGCCCTTTGGCGTCGAGGAAGAGGATCATTCGGCCGGTCAAAGCCAGGACGCGGGGTTCTTGGGAAGACGATTGTTCGGGTCGAAGACTTCGACCTTATGCGGCTCGGCGGCACCCCATTTCCACAGGACCAGATTGCGAGCGCCTGCCGCAGCCCCACGCGCGAAAGACGGAACCAGGAGACCGGCGGCATCGTCTCCGCGAAATCGCTCCGCGATCATCCAGGATGCCGGCGTCCGCCCCAGCGAAACATCATACGCCCAATCGCAGGCCATCGCCGCGAGATCGACCCTGGCCGCCGCTCGCTCTGCCTCCGACGACAGGTCGATGATATCCGCTACGTCGACTCGGTAGCAGCATACGGTCAGCGGCTCGAGACGATAGGCGAAACCGTGAGCCATCTCGGCAAACATGCCGTCGATCGAAAGCGCGAGATACAGCGTCTCGACCCCTATCGGATTGAAGCGGCCGCCTTTGAGCTTCGCACCCTCACCGGACAGCGGCGTCCAGGACCATCTCGGATCGTGCGCCCGAAAGCAGACCCCTTGCCATCTCACGCAAAGCCGCCGGTGGCGATATGGTCGAGATAATCCCTGACGGCGGCGGCCTTGCCTTCCTTCACGAGCGATTCGGCGGTCCGTCCCCCGAACCCGGCAAGCGGTTCGGCCCTATACCAGGCGATGGCCTGCGCTTCGCCGCCTGCCCAAGATCGTATCCGATGCACGATCTCCACCATCTCGGCGGCTCGCGATCGGGCGGCGGCCGTTTCCCCCGCGAGACCGGAAACCCGTAACCCCAGCGTATCTTCGAGTTGCCGCTTCGACATGCCGAACACGTTCATGACCCGCGAGGCGGATATCATCCCGTTCTTGGTGTAGAAGCGGGCGACACCCTCCTCGGCTTTCAGCGAGGTGGCCCGTCGCGAAGAGCGCGTTCCGACGCCGGAGCCACGAGCGGAGGGAGCACGCCTCGACATCTTCGATTTCCTTGGATCAGCCCCAGGCAACATAGCGTTGCCGCCGCGCGAAAACCATGCTGTCTGCCCGCATGACCACAGAGCGCTACAACGCGCGCGAAGCCGAGCCGCATTGGCAGCGGATCTGGGACGAGCGCGGCATTTTCCGCACGGGCAACGCACCGACCGATAAGCCGAAATACTACGTGCTCGAGATGTTCCCGTATCCATCCGGGCGCATCCACATGGGGCACGTCCGCAACTACACGATGGGCGACGTGGTGGCGCGCTACAAGCGGGCGCGCGGCTTCGATGTGCTGCACCCGATGGGCTGGGATGCGTTCGGCATGCCGGCCGAGAACGCCGCGCGCGACAACAAAAGCCACCCGGCGACCTGGACCTACAAGAACATCGCCACGATGCGCGGTCAGCTCAAGAGCATGGGCCTGTCGCTCGATTGGTCGCGCGAGATCGCGACCTGCGACCCCTCCTATTACAAGCACCAGCAGCGCCTGTTCCTCGACTTTCTTGCCGCCGGCCTCGTCGCGCGCAAGAAATCGAAGGTCAACTGGGACCCGGTCGATCACACCGTGCTCGCCAACGAGCAGGTGATCGACGGGCGCGGCTGGCGCTCGGGCGCCGTCGTCGAGCAGCGCGAGCTCACGCAATGGTTCTTCCGCATCGGGCGGTTTGCCGACGATCTCCTCTCCGGCCTCGACACGCTCGAGCGCTGGCCGGAGAAGGTCAAGCTGATGCAGCGCAACTGGATCGGCCGCTCGGAGGGGCTGCTGGTCCGCTTCGCGCTGGAGAGCGAGGCGTTTTCGACCCGCGAGGTCGAGGTCTACACGACGCGGCCGGACACGCTGTTCGGCGCCAAATTTTTGGCGATCGCCGCCGACCACCCGCTCGCCACGGCCGCCGCCGAGAACGACCCCGAACTCGCCGCCTTCATCGCCGAATGCCGGTCGGTCGGCACGTCCGTCGCGGCGATCGAGACGGCGGAGAAGCGCGGCTACGACACCGGGCTGCGCGTCACGCACCCGTTCGATGCCGGCTGGCACCTGCCGGTCTATGTCGCGAACTTCGTGCTGATGGACTACGGCACCGGCGCGATCTTCGGGTGTCCGGCGCACGACCAGCGCGACCTCGACTTCTCGCGCGCCTACGGGCTCGGCGCGACGCCGGTGGTCTGCCCGCCCGGCGTCGACCCCGTGACGTTCACCATCGAGGACGAGGCCTACGACGGCGAGGGTCGGCTCATCAACTCGCGCTTTCTCGACGGCATGGCCATCGCGCAGGCCAAGGACGAGGTCGCGCGGCGGCTCGAGAAGACGACCTTCGACGGGCGTCCGGTCGGCCGGCGGCAAGTCAACTACCGCCTGCGCGACTGGGGCATCTCGCGCCAGCGCTACTGGGGCTGTCCGATTCCGGTGCTGCACTGCGAGCACTGCGGCATCGTGCCCGTGCCGGTCACCGACCTGCCGGTCACCTTGCCCGAGGACGTCTCGTTCGACCAGCCGGGCAATCCGCTCGACCGGCATCCGAGCTGGCGCGACGCGACCTGCCCACAGTGCGGCGGCAAGGCGCGGCGCGAGACGGACACGATGGATACCTTCGTCGATTCGTCCTGGTACTTTTTGCGCTTCACCGATCCGTGGAACGCGGAGGCGCCGACCACCGCCGACGCCGTCGCGCGCTTCATGCCGGTCGACCAGTATATCGGCGGCGTCGAGCATGCGATCCTGCATCTGCTCTACGCCCGCTTCTTCACCCGCGCGATGGCCGAGACCGGCTGGGCCGGCGCCGGCAACCGCAAGGTCGAGGAGCCGTTCGCCGGGCTGTTCACGCAGGGCATGGTGACGCACGAGACGTACCGCGATGCCGCCGGCGGCTGGGTTGCCCCGGCCGAGGTACGTTTTGAAGGGCCAGCCGACGCGCGTCAGGCGATCCGCATCGCCGACAGCGCATCACTGACCATCGGGTCAATCGAGAAGATGTCGAAGTCGAAGCGCAATGTCATCGACCCCGACGAGATCATCGAGAGCTACGGCGCCGACACCGCCCGCTGGTTCGTGCTGTCCGATTCCCCGCCCGAGCGCGACGTCATCTGGACCGAGGAGGGGGTAAACGGCGCCGCCAAGTTCGTGCAGCGCCTGTGGCGCCTGGTGCACGAGCTCGCCGGCGTCGCGGCGCCGGTCGGCGCCAACGTCCCGGCCAAGGTCGGCGCGGCGGCGAGCGAGGTGCGCAAGGCGACGCATGCGGCGCTGCTCGGCCTGCAGGACGACATCGAGCAGTTGCGCTTCAACAGCGGCATCGCCCGCATCTACGATCTCGCCAACAAGCTCTCCGCCGCTATCGGCGCGATCGAGGCGCCGGCGATCGGTGACGACCTCGCCTTCGCCTTCCGCGAAGCGGCGGACGTGCTGGTGCAGCTCTTCGCGCCGATGATGCCGCACCTCGCCGAGAGCTGCTGGCAGGCGATCGGCCGGATGGGCCTCGTCGCAGAAGCGCCCTGGCCGGTCGGCGATCCGAAGCTCGTCGAGGAGGACACCCTGACCCTGCCGGTTCAGGTGAACGGCAAGAAGCGGGCGGACGTGACCGTGCCGCGCGACGCGGGCAATGCCGCGATCGAGACGGCGACCCTGGCGCTCGAGGCGGTACAGCGGGCGCTCGACGGAAGGCCGGTGAAGAAATTCATCGTCGTGCCCGGGCGGATCGTCAATCTGGTGGTGTAGGCTCGCGGGCTATCGTCCGTAGCGGGATCCGCTTTACCCGCGTGCGGCCTTTTCGGCGTGGCCGGACTGCGCGGTGCGCCGTTCGAGCTCGGCGAGAACGTCGGTGAGCGGGATGCCGAGGCTCTCGAGCAGCACCAGCAGATGATAGAGCACGTCGGCCGTCTCGGCGACCGCCCCTTGGCCCTCGACGGCGGCGATCACCAGCTCGACCGCCTCCTCGCCGAACTTTTTCGCCACCCGCGCCGGACCCTTGTCGAGCAGCGACTTCGTATAGGAGGCCTCGGCGTCGCCGCCACTGCGGGCGCGGATGATCGCCGCGAGGTCGTCGAGAGTGAAGCTCATGCGCGCTCCTTCGCCGCCCGCTCCTTCGCGAACGCCGCGAAGGCGTCGATGACCAGGCGGTTCGCCACCTCGCCGCCGATGCTGAGCCGCAGGCATTGCGGCAGGCCGTAGGCGCCGACCATACGCAGGATGAGCCCGCGCGACGTGAGGAAGGCGTCCGCTGCCTGCGCCTCGGCCGGATCGCGCAGGTGGATCAGGATGTAGTTCGCCGCGCTCGGCGTTACCGGGAAGCCGAGCGCGGCGAACTCGCGGGTCAGAACCTCGCGCCAGCGCGTATTGTGGGCGATGGCGGACTCGACATGCGCCTCGTCCTCCACCGCGGCGATGCCGGCGTGCAGCGCCGGATCGCTGACGTTGAAAGGGCTGCGAATGCGGTTCATCGCATCGCAGATCGCGGCGGGCGCGTAGCACCAGCCGAGGCGCAGACTCGCGAGCCCGTAGATCTTCGAGAAGGTGCGCGTGACGACGACGTTTTCCCTCTCGTGCACCAGCTCGAAGCCGCACTCGTAGTCGGCCATCGTCGCGTACTCGGCATAGGCGGCGTCGAGCACGAGCAGCACGTTCGGCGGCAGGGCATCGGCGAGGCGCGCGATCTCGGAGCGCGGGAGGTAGGTGCCGGTCGGGTTGTTGGGATTGGCGACGAACACGATCCGCGTCCGCTCGGTGACGGCGGCGAGGATCGCGTCGACGTCGACGGTGAGGTCGCGCTCGCGCACGACCACCGGCCGCGCGTTCGCGGCCAGGATCGCCACGCGATACAGGAGGAATCCGTGCTCGGTGTAGATGCCCTCATCGCCGGGCTCGCAATAGATGTTAGCGAGCATGTAGAGGATCTCGTCCGAGCCGGCGCCGCAGACGATGCGCGCAGGGTCGAGCCCGTGACGGCGGCCGAGTGCCTCGCGTAGCGGCGTGGCGCTGCCGTCGGGGTAGGACGGCAGCCTGTCGATCGCCGCGCGGAACGCGGCGACGGCGGCCGGCGAGGCGCCGAGCGGCGTCTCGTTGGCGGAGAGCTTATGCACCGTGCCGGCGAAGCCCGGGGCCTTGCTCTTGCCGGGCACGTAGGTCTCGGCGGCGAGCACGCCGGCATGCGGGCGGGGACGGAGCGGTGTGTCGGCGGCGGTCATGCGGGAGTACCGGTCATGCTGGAGACTTGGCCTCGAAGCGCGCTGCGTGCGAGCCGATTGCGGCGATGTTGGCCACGTGGGCGGAAAAGGTCCTGGCCACGTCCGCCGCGCCCAAGCCCTCCGGCGCCGTTACGACGAGGGTCAGTCCGGAGTCGGTCGTCCGCCACGCGACGATCTCGACCGGCGCCTTGGCCCGCGGGACGCCCGAGCCTTCCAGCGGCATCGCCAAGTCGACGGCAAACAGCTGCACGTCGGGCACCGCCGCCTCGCGCACCGGCTTCGCCACGACATACAGCGGCAGGCCCGCCGGATGATCGGCGCGCTCGACGAACGGCAGCCGCGCGATGATCTTCGGCGCGTCGGGCGGTGCGAGATCGGCCCACCAAACAGCGGACCTGTCTTCCGCGCGCACGAGCCCGAGGTCGCCCGGCCCCGCCGCCACCGCCGCGATCACCGCGCGCGCGCCGTCGTGGACGGCGAGCGGCACCGTGAAGCCGAAATGGAAGCGCTCGCTGTCGCGAACGGCCGCGTCGCCGCCCGCGACGTCGGCGTGCACCGTGTAGGGCGCCTGCACATAGGTGAACGTCGAGATGATGACGCGCCAGATGCTCTCGACAGTGTCGAGCGGCAGGATGCCGCGATGGCGCTGCACGAGGCGGCGCATCATGTCGGCCTCGCGCGCCGGCCGGAACGCCGAGCCGCCGCCGGCCCGCGCCTTGACGGCGATGAGCCGGTCGATGATCTCGCCGCGCGCGATGAGGCCCGCGTGGAGATCGCGGTCGATGCGGTCGATCTCCTCGCGCAGGTCTTCGAGGCTGGAGGGGGTCGCGGGCTCGGTAACGGTGGCGTCCATGGTCGGCGTCTTCTTAGGCGCGCGGCGGCCCTGTGGCAAAGGGCCCTGCCGTAATGCCTGCCCCGCCTCAGAAGACCGTCGCCGGGCACGCGACCTTACGGGCGGCAGCAAGCTGCTGGGGCTCTAGACGCCGTAACCGACGACTCTCCGCAGCTCCCGAACGAAGCGATATTTGCCCGTTCTCGCGTGTGATACATCCGCCACGCCCGCCTGCAAATGATGTCGTGGCTCTGTCGGACAACCGGCGTTGCATGCATAAATGGTACACGCGCCGTGACGCGCGTGGATACTCGTCTATTGATTTGGTTTTTGGCTGTCGAGGGGGCGTACAAGTGGCGGTGTCACAGGAAGAGTCGATCCAAATTTCCGGTTACGATTCGTCGAACCAGACTGTTGTCACCGCCTATCTCGACTCGTCGGCCAGCACGGCGCCTGGTGCCGCAACCCTCCTCGCGTCGACATCGCATACCGCCGACACCGACGTGAACGGCAACAATTACACGCTCAACTTCACGCTCAATCCGACGCAAACGGCGTCATATACGAGCGGTGACTCATTCATCGTCGTATATAATGCATCTCGGTCCGGCCAATCGATAGTCTTCAGCGACGGCATCGGAAACCAATCATCCGGTGACTTCGTTTCGAAACTCCCGACCGTAAACCAGACGATCTTCAACACGACGGGCCCGACGGGCGCCACGGGTGCCGGAACTACCGGGCCCACGGGCCCGACCGGCACCACAGGTGCGACCGGGGCCACCGGCGATGTCGGTGCGACGGGCGCTACCGGGGCCACCGGCAACGTGGGTGCGACGGGCGCGACCGGAGCCACCGGCAACGTGGGTGCGACGGGCGCGACCGGAGCCACCGGCAATGTGGGCGCGACCGGCGCGACCGGAGCCACCGGCAATGTGGGCGCGACCGGCGCGACCGGAGCCACGGGCGCTGTTGGTGCCACAGGAGCGACCGGCGCGACAGGTGCCGCCGGCTCGACAGGGGCGACAGGCGCCACTGGCCCGGCCGAGTGCTTTGCCGCCGGCACGCGCCTCGCCACCCCGAGCGGCGCGCGGGCAATCGAGACCTTGGCGCCAGGCGATCTGGTCGCCACCGCGACCGGTACCGCGACGATCGTCTGGGTCGGCCGTCGCCGGCTCGACGTCGCGGCGCATCCGCGGCCGGCCGAGGTGCGGCCAATCCGCATCGCCGCGCATGCCGTCGGCGAGAACCAGCCCGCGCGCGACCTCTGGGTCTCGCCCGGCCACGGCATCGCCGTCGGCGACGCGCTGATCCCGGCGGCCCTGCTCGCCAACGGCACGACTGTCACGCAGGTCGAGGTCGCCCGCGTCGACTATTGGCACGTCGAGCTGACGCACCACGACCTCGTCCTCGCCGAAGGCCTGGCGACCGAGAGCTACCTCGACTGCGGCAACCGCGCCGCCTTCGAAGGCCAGGGCCCGGCGCTGCTGCTGCATCCGAGCTTCGGCCCGGCGCCGGCGGCGCTGGCGCACGAGGCCTCGTGCCTGCCCTGGGTGGTGGCTGGCCCGCCGCTGGAGCGCGCCCGCGCCGCGGTCGCCTGCCATGCGGCACGCTTCGGGAAAGGCCGGGACCACGCGGCCTAGAGCAACGTCAGCTCGAGACCGCCGCGCTATTTCAGGATCTTGAGCGAATGCTCGATGGCGACGCCGCGTGCGTCGACCGGGCCAGTCTGCTGCTCGAAGACCAGGAAGTCGCCGGTCTCGATCTTGAAGAGCGCGATCTCCATGTCGACCGGCTTGCCGTTGAGCTTGGCGCCGAAGGTCTGCACGACCTTGAAGGGCTGTAGCGTGGGCTCGGGCGCCGGCGCAGGCGCCGTGCCGGTCGCGCCGACGTTGCCGAAATTCTGGCCGACGGTCGGCGCGCCGGAAAACGTGTTGGGGGTGATCGTCAGCTGATCCGGCGCCTTGGCGAGCAGGGTGCGCGTCGGCTTGCTCTTGTCGAACTTGGTGCCGGCGGCGACGAGCTTCGTTCGCGCGTCCTTGGCCCACGCCTCGACGGCCCGCTCGTTGCCGGCGACGATGCCGACGAGAACATGCGCGTCCTTCTCCGGCGAGGTCAGGACGAGGCTTTGCGCATCCGTCGCGACGGCCCAGGTGTCCGGCACCTGCAGGGTGATCCGGGGCGCCGACGCCGGAAACTTGACCTCGGTCGCTTCGGCCGTGCCGGCGAGCAGCACCAGCAGGGCGCTTCCGCCGGCCAGCGCGGACAGGCGCGGATTGGCGGTCTCGCGACGGAAGCGCATCATGAACCTCCCCGATCGGGCCGGCCTCGCGGGCCGTTGCTCGAACGAACCCGTGAAAGTGCGGTGTGGCCAAAACAAGTCGGCGCCCCCCGGCGAGACCATCACGCCCGCGCCCTCGGCAGGAAGGCTGCCGCAAGACCGGCCGATGCGACGAGCATCGCGACCGCGACGGCGGCCGAGCCATGCAGGCCGGCGACCACATGCGCCGGCCCCTCGCCGGCGAGCGCGCCGAACAGCGCGACGCCCATGGCACCGGCGGCCTGGCGGGCGGCGTTGAGGACCGCCGACGCGACGCCGGCGCGCTCCTTCGGCACGCCGGCCAGCACCGCCTCGGTGGCGCCCGGGATGCCGCTGCCCATCCCGGCCGGGATCAGCACGAACGGCAGCAGCATCGCCGCGTAGTGCGACTGCGCATCGAGGCGCAGCAGTAGGGCGAAGCCGGCGGCGTCGACGAGCGCGCCCCAGACCATGGACGGGCGCGGGCCGAACCTGCCCACCAGGGTGCCGGCGGCGACGTTGACGACGAAGAAGGTTGCCGTCAGCGGCAGGTAGGCGAAGCCCGCCTGCGTGGCGCTGTAGCCGAGCCCTTGCTGGAGGTAGAGGCTGAGCACGAAGACCATGCCGTAATAGGTGAAGTTCGCGGCCATGCCGTAGACCACGCTGATCGAGAAGCCGGGCGCGTGGAACAGCGCCAGCGGCAGCATCGGCGTCGCCGCTCTCGCCTCGGCGGCGACGAAGCCCAGCGCCGCCAGCAGGCCGGTCGCAAAGCCGGCGAGCACGAGCGGATGGGCGAGGCCGAGCGGCTTCGCCTCGATGACCGCGCCGACCAGCGCGCCGAGGGCGACGATGCCGAGGATCTGGCCGAGCGGATCGAAGCCGCGGGCGGCGCTCTTGTCCCGCACGGTCTCGGGCACACTGAGCGTGAGGGCGGCGCCGATCGCGCAGACGGGCAGGTTGACGAGGAAGATCGCCCGCCAGCTCGTGACGCCGAGGATGAGGCCGCCGACGATCGGCCCCAGCGCGATCGAGATCGAGCCCGCCGCCGTCCACCAGCCCACCGCCCAGGCGCGCAGCGCGGAATCGTGGCCCGAAGCGTGGTTCAGGAGGGTCAGCGAGGCGGGCAGCATGGCGGCGGCGCCGATGCCCTGGACGGCGCGCCCGGCGATCAGGGTGCGGGCATCCGGCGCCAGCCCGCAGCCGAGCGAGGCGAGGGCGAAGAGGCCGAGCCCGGCGAGATAGACGCGCCGCGCACCCAGCCTGTCGCCCAGGAAGCCGGCCGTCAGCAGCAGCGCGGCGAAGACGAGCGCGTAGGCGTCGACCACCCATTGCAGCCAGGCGATGCCCGCCTGCAGCTCGGTGCCGATGCGGGCAGGGCGACGTTGACGATGGTCACGTCGAGCTGCACCAGCGCGAAGCCGAAGCTCGTCGCGGTGACGACCTTGCGTATGGTCTCGCGTGTGCCGAGGGCGGGCGCGGCGGTCATGGCGATCTCCTTTCGGAGGTTCGCTATCACGCGCGCGGTCGAGGATGTTTCGGCGTGCGCCGAAGCGTTTCAGGCCGAGGGATTTCCCTCCCCCGCAAGGGGGAGGGGAGAGGCGGCGCGGCTCAACGCCGCGCGATGATCTCGTGCTCGGCAGCGAAGCTCGTCGCGAGGCGCGCCGTGTCGCCCGCCTTGCGCCGCCGGGCGAAAGCGGAGCGGCGCGAGGGCTTCGCCCGTTTGGTGCGCCGCCCGATCGGCACGCCCATGGCCACGCAAGCCTCTTCGATCGCGACCGGCTGACCCAGGACATGGCCCCAGGCGCGGGCCTTGCGGGCGAGCGCGACCGCCTCGCCGATGCCGAGCGCGACGTCGAGCTCGCGGTCCTCGTGGCGCAGGATCAAGGTGGCGTAGCCGGTGGGCTGGCGCACCTGCAGCACGAGGCCGCGATAGGCGGCGACCGGGACGCCGACGCGCATGCGTACGCCCTCCAGCACGCGCTCGATGGTGATCGCGGTTGCGCTGACATGGACGGTGCGGCGCGCCCCGTCGGCGCGCGGATCGACCGCGTGGCGGGTGATCGAGAAGGTCTCGATTGCAAAGGTGTCGATGGCCGTCTGGCTCATGATCCGCGAGGGCTCCGTTGCGCTTTCCCGCACGATGGCCGCGGGCCCGCGCCGAACCCCTAACCGGGCTGGTGAATCCGGCCTTAAATGGCCGGCATCGCTCGCCTTTTCGCCGGCGTGCTTGCCCCGCGGCGAAGCCGTTCGATAAAATTCGAGGCAATGCGCGCATGCCTTGAAGGGGCCGCCGCCGCTCGCTATGGCTCGGGGAAGCCTCCCTTCACCTTCGGCGGATCCCTGTCGCTTGCCCCCACCATATCCGCGACCCGGCTCGCGGCGATCGCCGCGGAGGCCGGTCGCATCGCGATGGGCTATTTTCGCCCCGGCGCCGAGACACGGGCCGAGGTCGAGTGGAAGGGCGACGGCAGCCCGGTCACCGAGGCGGACTACGCGGTCAACGCCTTCCTCGAGACGGCGCTGCGGGCCCTGTGGCCCGATGCCGCCTGGCTCTCGGAGGAGAGCGCCGACGATGCGGCGCGACTCACGGCACCCCGCGTCATCGTCGTCGATCCGATCGACGGCACGCGCGGATTCGCGCGCGGCGATCCGCACTGGGCGATCGCCGTCGCGCTCGTAGAGGCCGGGCGGCCGATCCAGGCGATCGTCCACGCGCCGGCGCTCGGCGAGACCTATGCCGCGACCGCCGGCGCCGGCGCCACCCTCAACGACGCGCCGCTCGCCCTGCGGCCCGCGAGCGGGCTGCGGCCGGACATGCGGATCACCTGTCCGAAGGTGCTCGTCCGTGCGCTCGAGGGTGCCGGCATCGCCTTCGCCTTCCAGCCGAAGATCGCCTCGCTGGCCCTGCGCGTCGCCAAGGTCGCCTCGGGCGAGTACGACGCCGGCTTTACAACCGGCTCGTCGCACGACTGGGACATCGCCGCCGCCGACCTGGTGCTGACCGAGGCCGGCGGCATCCTCGCCGACGGCGCCGGCGCGCCGGTCGTCTACAACAGGCCCGATCCCGTGCACGGCGTGCTGACGGCCACGCCGCGGCGCCTGCTGCCGTCGTTCCGCGCGGCCCTCGCGCAGACCCCGTTCGGCCGGGAGGGAAGGTGATCCTTCCCGATTCGCGCGGCGCGTCCGGCCCCCCTCTTGGCGCTGCGATTCGCGAAGCCTTATGCTCCCGCCGACCGATCATCCGGCCGCGAATCGACGGGGGACATCCATGAGCGAGACGCCCGCCAAAGAGCCCGCCAAGCAGCTTCTGCATCTCGTCTTCGGGGGCGAGCTCGACAGTCTCGACGGGACCACCTTCGTCGACCTGAACGCGGTCGACATCGTCGGCCTCTATCCGAGCTACGCCGCGGCCTACGCGGCCTGGAAGACCAAGGCGCAGGCCAGCGTCGACAACGCCCACATGCGCTATTTCATCGCCCACCTGCACCGCCTGCTCGACCCCGCCGACTGAGGCGTGATGCGGCGACGCTCGATCCTGCTGCCGCTCTACCGGCTGACGAGCAGCGGCGCGCGGCCGCTGGTGCCGGCGCTGCTGCACTGGCGGCGGCGGCGCGGCAAGGAGGACCGCAACCGGCTGCGCGAGCGCATGGGCGTGCCGGGCCTGCCGCGGCCGGAGGGGCGGCTGGTCTGGGTGCATGCCGCGAGCCTCGGGGATGGGCAGACCCTGCTGCCGCTGATCGACCGGCTCGGCGCGCGCGGCTTCCACGTCCTGATGTCGACACGCACCGTCGCCTCCGCCAACGGCTTGAAGCGACAGCTGCCGGGCGGCGCCTTTCACCAGTACATGCCGGTCGACGTGCCCGCCTATGTCGGGCGCTTCCTCGACCATTGGCGGCCCGACATGGTGCTGCTCGCCGGCGCCGAGCTATGGCCCAACGTGCTCGTCGAGACGAGCCGGCGCGGCCTGCCGATCATCTTCGTCAATGCGCGACTGACCGACCGGGTCTACGGCTATTGCCGGCGCCTGCGGCCGTTCATCGGCAGCCTGATGCGGCGCATCGACCTCTGCCTCGCGCGCAGCGACCGGGATGCCGAGCGCTTCGTCGAGCTGGGCGCGCCCTCGGTGCAGACCGTCGGCGACCTCGTCTTCGACGTGCCGAGCCCGCGCGCCGACCCGAAGGCGGTGAGCGCCTTCGCGGCACGGGTCGGCGCGCGGCCGATCTGGGTCGCGGCGCTGACCGACCCGGACGAGGATGCGTTGATCCTCGAGACGCACCGCTTGCTGCTGGCGCGCTTCCCCGATCTCGTGACCGTGGTGGTGCCGCGCCTGCCGCGCGACGGCGCGACGATCGCGGAAGCCGCCGCCAACCGCGACCTCGCAGTGGCGCTGCGCTCGCGCGACCGGCTCGCCGGCACCCTGCCGAACCTCTACGTCGCGGATGTGAGCGGCGAGCTCGGCCTGTTCTACCGCGCGAGCGACATCGCCTTCGTCGGGCGCTCGCTCGCCGGCGGCGGCCACAGTCCGGTCGAGGCGGCGAAGCTCGGCTGCGCCATCCTGCACGGGCCGAGCGTCGAGCGCTTCACGGCGATCTACGACGCGCTCGACAAGGCGCAGGGCGGCGCCACCGTGAAGGACGCGTCGATGCTCGTGCGCGTGCTGGCGCTTCTCTTCGACGACGGCGCCAAGCTGCGGCTGATGCAGCGCAACGCCACGCAGACGATCGACACGCTGTGCGGCGGCACGGTCCGCGTGATGCGGGCGATCGAGCCGCAGCTCGTGCAGATGCTGCTCGAGCGGTGAACGCCTCGGACTCGCCGCAGCCCAACGTGCTGGCCGCGCCGGGGCACGCCGCGTTCTCGGCAATGTTCTGGGCGCTCGTCGCGCTGACGGGCGTCGGCACTGGGCTCGCGGCGGGCCTGCTCATGAAGCTCCTGCGTCTCGTGCAGCACGTCGCCTGGCGTTACCACGCGGGCGATTTCCTCGATGCGGTCCAGCATGTCGGCCCGGCGATGCGCGTGCTGGTGCCGGTGAGCGCCGGCCTTCTCGCCGCCGTCGTCCTCTATGCGATGGGCCGCGTGAGGAGCGAGCATTCGAACGACCTCGAGGCGACGATCTGGTTCCGCAGCGGCCGGCTGGCGCCGGTGCGCACGGTCCTCAAGGCGGTGCTGTCGATCCTCGTCGTCGGCCTCGGCGCCTCGCTCGGCCGCGAGGCGGCGCCGAAGCAGATCGGCGCGCTTTTCGGCAGCCTGCTCGCAACATGGCGCGACGTGCCGCCGACCCAGCGCCGGCTGCTCGTGGCGTGCGGTGCCGGTGGCGGCATCGCGGCCGTCTACAACGTGCCGCTCGGGGCGGCGCTGTTCGCCATGGAGGTGCTGCTCGGCTCGCTCGCCCTGCCGCTGGTCGCGCCCGCTCTCGCGACGAGCCTGATCGCCACGGTGACCGGCTGGCTGCTGCTGCCGAACGCACCGACCTATCAGGTGCCGAGCCTGCCGATCAGCGCCGGCCTCGTCGCCTTCGCGATCGTCTTCGGCCCGCTCGCCGGGATCGCCTCGGCCGGCTTCGTCAAGCTGATCGCCTTGGCGGCTTCGCTGCGGCCCAAGGGGCTGCGCGTGTTTCCGGTGGCGTTGGCGGTCTTCACGGTCCTGGGCTTGCTGGCGATCCCGTTTCCCGGCTTGCTCGGCAACGGCAAGAACATCGTCGAGCTCACGGCGCTGGACCAGCTCGCCCTGCCGATGCTGCTGGGGCTCATGGTGCTCAAGCCGCTCGCCACGGCCGCGTGCCTCGGCACGGGCGCGCCGGGCGGCCTGTTCACGCCGACGCTCTCTTGCGGCGCGCTGCTCGGCGCCATGCTGGGCCACCTGTGGCTCGCCGCCTGGCCGGGTACGCCGCTCGGCGCTTTCGCGATCGTCGGTGCCGCCACCCTGCTCGCCGCGACGACCAAGGGGCCGATCTCGGCGCTCGTGCTCATCACCGAGATGACGCGCCACATCGACGGGCTGATGGTGCCGATGCTGATCGCCATCGCCAGCGCGGTCACGGTGGCGCACCGCATCGACGCGCGTTCGACCTACACGAGCCGCCTCGCGGCGCCAGGCTCGCTGCGCGATTGCGTGGTGAAGGCGGGGCTGGCGCCGCCCGACACGCCGATCGAGGCGGTGTCGGCGGCGGCGCGTTACGTCGACCTGCTGCGGCTCTGTGCGCCGGAGCACGACGCGGTCCCGATCTACGTGGTCGACGACGGGGGCGCGGTGGTCGGCACGATCCGCCGCCACGACATCGTCGCGCCGTCGCCGCGCTTCATGCCACTGGAAAGCGCCACGGCGGTGGATTTCGTGCGGGCCACGGGGACGACGCTCAACAGCCCGTAATCCGAGTGAACGCCAGTCGAGCTATTTCTACTCGCCAGCCCGGTTGTTCACGTTCTGTGAACATGCTAACGCTTGCCATGCGTTTGATCGCGAAAAGCAATGTCAGAAGCTTTTGGGAAGAGCACCCCGAAGCCAAGACGCCGCTAGAGCGATGGGTCACCGCGATCGAGGATGGCGACTGGGGTACGACGGCCGAAATCCAGGCCAGCTTTCCGAAGGCCAAGGTTCTCAATCGAGAGCGAATACGATTCGAGATCGGCGGTGGCGATTTCAGGCTGATCGCGAGTTTCAAATTCGCGAGCCGGATCGCGTTCGTCAAGTTCATCGGCACGCATGCGGCATACGACCGTGACGATGCGCTCACTGTGTCAATTTACTGAACGGAGGCGTCAGTGGACATCCGCCCGATCCGCAATGACGACGATCATCGTGCCGCGCTTCGCGAGATCGAGCGTCTCTGGGACTATCCCGACGACAGCCCGGAGAACGACAAGCTCGACGTGCTCGCGACACTCGTCGAAGCCTACGAAAAGCGCCGATGGCCGATCGATCGTCCTTCGCCTCGCGATATGCTCGAATATGCGATCACCGACATGGGACGATCGCAGAAGGAGCTGGCGGATATTCTTGGCTCCCGCTCGCTAGCCTCGGCATTGTTGAGCGGCAAACGAAGAATTTCCCTGCAAGCGGCATTCAAAATAAGCTCGGCGTGGAAAATTCCAATCGCATCGCTGATCGCACCTCCGGGACTTCCGAGCGCACAAGCGGATAGTCGCCGTGCGAAAGCCGTTGCGGAAAAGCGGATGTCGGTTTCGCCGCAACGACCGGCCGGGACGCCGAAGGGCGCGGCCCTTCGGCGATAGCGCGCATCACGCGTTTTCCGTCTCAAGCTTGTCCTGCGTCCTCAACTCGAAGTCGCTGGCGTCGTGGCGCTCGTGAAGCTGCTCCGCGGGATCGCCGCGCAGGCGGTTCACTTTCCGTCCGCGCTTCACCGCCGGGCGCGCGGCGATGGCGTCGGCCCAGCGTCGCAGGTTCTTGTATTCGTGCACCGACAGGAACGTCGCGGCTTCGCCGTAGGCCACCCCGTTCATCAGCCCGCCGTACCAGGGCCAGACCGCGATGTCGGCGATGGTGTATTCGCTGCCGCCGAGGTACTCGGTCTCGGCGAGGCGCCGGTCGAGCACGTCGAGCTGCCGCTTCACCTCCATCGCGAACCGGTCGATCGCATATTCTATCTTGGTTGGTGCATAGGCGTAGAAATGGCCGAAGCCGCCGCCAAGGAAGGGGCCGCTGCCCATCTGCCAGAACAGCCATGACAGGCAGCGCGCCCGCGCCGCCGCTTCGGTCGGCAGGAAGGCGCCGAACTTCTCGGCGAGGTGGAGCAGGATCGCGCCCGATTCGAAGACGGGGAACGGCTCCTTCCCGCTGCGGTCCACCAGCGCCGGGATCTTCGAGTTCGGGTTGACGTCGACGAAGCCGCTGCCGAATTGCTCGCCGTCGCCGATCTTGATCAGCCACGCATCGTATTCGGCGCCTTTGTGCCCGAGGGCCAGCAGCTCCTCGAGGAGGATGGTGACCTTGACGCCGTTGGGCGTGCCAAGCGAGTAGAGCTGCAGCGGGTGCTTGCCGACCGGCAGCTCCTTGTCGAACTGCGCCCCGGCGGTGGGCCGGTTGATGCTGGAAAATTCGCCGCCGTTGCCGTCGCCCTGGTTCCAGGTCCAGACCTTTGGTGGGGTGTAGGGGGATTCGTGGGTCATGTCGGCTCCTAGGGGTGTGGCCGACATATAGGTCGCCGGAGCCGATGTGCTGAGGCTCCGCAGCTTGAGCGCCTCAAAATCCGGCAGCCTTCTTCAAGACCTCGCCCATCCTGGTTTCCCACCCTTTGCCCGTCGCCTTGAAGTGGTCGACCACGGCCTTGTCGAGATCGAGCGTAACCTTCGCCTTCGACGGTGCTCGTCGACGGTGGTCTTGCGCCAAGGATGCGGCGAGCTCTGGCAGGAAATGCTCCAGCGGCTTCGCATTCGCGAGTTCCTCGTCCGTCCATTCGGGATTGTCAGCGACCTCCCGCATATCGTCGTCAGTGTAGCCGCGATCCTTAGTCATAGAAGCATTCGCTCTTTCGAACTGGCTGGACGCAAGCTTATCACGCCGATGGCCTCGGAGCCCAACGGCTTGAAGATCATGGCGACTGGACGGCCCTTCAGGGTGCCGATGGCCTTGAAGCGGCCACCTCGTGCGATCTGGACGATACCGGCATCGAAGATCGAGGGCGTTACCTCGGCCAAGTCGAGTCCGTGCTTATCGAGATTGGCTCGACGCTTCGTTTCGTCCCACGTGATCTTCAATGGAGTGGCATTGCTCGAAGTCGCTCATTGGCGTCAGCTTAGACCAATCGATTGAGAATGGAGCTACCGCACCTCGCGATGCAGCACATCGCGCACGTCGCGCTTGCCGCCGGCCCAGGTGACCTCACGCGTGAACCAGGCGCGCGCCCAGGCGGTCAGCCGCACCGCGTCGCGGCCGAGAAAGGCCCCAGGCGTCCACGGCCGCAGCTCCCAGCGCTTCCACGCCGTCACTCCCACTTCGATTGCATACCATCCCACCAGCGTTCCGGCGAACGTCACCCACCCCGCCAGCCCTACCAACGGCGCCGCCAGCGCTGCGGCAAGCGCCGCCGGCAACGGGCAGGCGACGGGCTCGAACGCGAACGTGCCCGGCTCCTCCGCGCGGCGTATCACCGCCCAGCGCGCTTGGCGGCCGTAGACGGCGGCAAACGTGCGCGCGCCGATCTCCTGGTCGACCGTGTTCTCGGCGAAGACGGTGCGCAGGCCGACGCGCGCAAAACCCTTCGACAGCGCCGAATCCTCGGCGATCGTATAGCCGATCGCCCCCACCCCGCCCGCGCGCACAAGGTCGGCGCGGCGGAAGGCCATCACCTTGCCCACTCCATAGCCCTTGCCCGACGCCGAGGCGGTGAGCAGCAGCCGCGCGTCGCGATTGATCAGGATCGCCTCGATCGCGCCGGCGAAGGTTTCGGCGCGCACGGCGACCGGCACCGCCACCACCATGCCGACGCCGGGGACGAGGCTGCGCAGCATCACCCGCGCGGTGTCGGGCGAGAAGGTGATGTTGGAATCCTTGGTCACGACGACGTCGTGGGCGGCCACCTCGATCGCGCCGGCGAGATTGTCGAGCTTCGGGCTCGTCGCGCCGATGCTTTCCGCGCGAAGCACCCGTGCCGGCACCCGGCTCGCGGCCGCCAAGGTGCGCATCCGGGCGAGCGCCGGCGAGGCCTCCTCGGCGGCGGCGACGATCACCTCGTAGCGGGGCAGGTCCTGCGTGAAGGCCGAAGCCTGCGCGCGTGAAAACCCCGGGTCGACGAGCTTGACCGGCAGGATCAGCGACACGGGCGGCGGATCGACCGCCGTCGCCCGCCTGCGTTGGATGCGCGGCTGCAACAGTGCCCCGAAAAGCGACGCCGCGAAGGTCGCCAGCGCGGCGACCCACCACAGCGCGCCGAGCCAGGCGATCAAGGTCGAAACGTTCAAGTCCCCGCCCGCCTTTCCCTGTCGCGCGAGGGAAACCGCCTAGCCCGCCGGCGCCGGGAAAGCGAGGGCGGGCGCGGCACGGGCGACCCGCCTCCTCGCCGCCTGATAGGAATCGAAACAAAAGGTGAGAGCACGCGCCATAGTCGCGGCCGGGAGGCCGGGTCTAATCCTGAAACATCGGTTGAGCGGTGAGAAGGGGCCCGAGCATCCGTACGTCCGCCACCATCCGCGCGCGAAACCCGCGCCCCGCCGGTCCCGGCGCATGAGCGACCGCCTCGCCGATCCGTCGCGCGCGGCGCGGCGCAGCACCTCCGAGGTGCTGCGCGCCATCCCGCGACCAGCCCCCGACCTCGGCAACACGACGCTCGCCGACAAGTACGATCTTTCCAGGGACCGCATCTTCGTCAATGGCGCCCAGGCCGTCGTGCGCACCCTCCTGATGCAGCGCGCGCTCGACCGGCGCGCCGGCCGCCGCACCGCGGGCTTCGTGTCGGGCTATCGCGGCTCGCCGCTCGGCCGGCTCGATTCGCAGTTCCTCGGCGCCAAGGCGCTGCTGGATGCGGCCAACATCCGCTTCGAGCCGGGCCTCAACGAGGACCTGGCGGCTACCGCCATCTGGGGCGCGCAGCAAGCCGAGATGCGCGGCGAGGGCCGGTTCGACGGCGTCTTCGGGCTGTGGTACGGCAAGGGGCCGGGCGTCGACCGCTCGGGCGACGTGCTGCGCCACGCCAATCTCGCCGGCACCTCGCCGCTCGGCGGCGTCCTCGCTCTCATGGGTGACGACCACGTGGCCGAATCCTCGACCACCGCGCATCAGAGCGAGTTCGTCTTCGCCGACATGATGATGCCGGTGCTCTCGCCGGCCGGCCTCCAGGAGATCGTCGACTACGGGCTGATGGGCATCGCCATGAGCCGGTTCACCGGCACCTGGACCGGTATCAAGTGCGTGAAGGACACGATCGAATCGACCGCCTCGATCGAGGCGCCGCTCGATCGTTTCCCGCCCGTGCTGCCGACTGATCTCGTCCTGCCGCCCGGCGGCCTCAACATCCGCACGCCCGACGGCATACTCGATCAGGACCTGCGCCTCACCCGCCATAAGCACGCGGCGATCCTCGCCTTCCTGCGCGCGAACCATCTCAACGCGCCGATCTTCTCCGGCGGCCACCGCGCGAGACTCGGCATCGTCACAAGTGGCAAGGCCTACCTCGATACGCGCCAAGCGCTCGACGATCTCGGCATCGACGAGGTGAAGGCGTCGGCCTTCGGCATCCGTCTGCTCAAGCTCGCCTGCCCCTGGCCGGTCGAGCCCGAGGGCCTGCGCGCCTTTGCCACCGGCCTCGAGACCATCATGGTGGTCGAGGAGAAGCGCGCGCTGATCGAGACGCAGGTGCGCGAGCAGCTCTACGACCTCGCCCAGCGCCCCGCCTGCATCGGCAAGCGCGACGAGCAGGGCGCGCCGCTGTTCCCGCCGCACGGCGCGCTCGACACCAACGAGATCGCCATCGCCATCGGCCGCCGCGTGCTGCGCCACGCGCCGAACGAGGCGCTGGCGGCCCGCGTGCGCAAGCTCGAGGACGCGCAGGCGCGTGCGGCGATCCTGATCGACGGCGGCGCGCGCACCCCGCATTTCTGCTCCGGCTGCCCGCACAACACCTCGACCCGCGTGCCCGAGGGCGCCCGCGCCTATGCCGGCATCGGCTGCCATTTCATGGTCCAGTCGATGGAGCGCGGCACCGAGGGCTTCACCCACATGGGCGGCGAGGGCGCCAACTGGATCGGCGAGGCGCCGTTCTCGCAGCGCGGCCATGTTTTCCAGAATCTGGGCGACGGCACTTACAACCATTCCGGCGCCTTGGCCCTGCGCTGGGCGATCGACACCAAGACCAACGTCACCTACAAGATCCTGTTCAACGACGCCGTCGCGATGACCGGCGGCCAGACGATCGAGGGCGGCCTCACGGTCGAGCGCATCGCCGCGCAATGCGCCGCCGAAGGCGTCGCCGCGATCGCCATCGTCGCAGACGATCCGAAGAAATATCCCAAAGGCACGCGCTGGCCGGCCAGCACGACCGTCGATGCGCGGGAAAACCTCGATTCGGTGCAGCGGCGCCTCGCGCAAGTGCCGGGCGTGACGATCCTCGTCTACGACCAGGCCTGCGCCTCGATGAAGCGCCACCGCCGCAAGACCGGCGCGCTTGCGGAGCCCGACGTGCGCGTCGTCATCAACGAGGCCGTGTGCGAGGGCTGCGGCGATTGCGGCCAGGCGTCGAATTGCGTCTCCGTGCAGCCGCTGGAGACCGAATTCGGCCGCAAGCGCACGATCGACCAGACGGCGTGCAACCGTGACCTCACCTGCGTCTCGGGCTTCTGCCCGAGCTTCGTCACGGTGACGGGCGCCAAGCCCCGCAAGGCGGAGCCGGCGGCGCTCGACGGCCTCGCGCCGCTGCCGCCGCGCATCGTGCCGGCGCCGATCGGTCCGACACCCTTCTCCATGATCGTCACCGGCGTCGGCGGCACCGGCGTCGTCACCATCGCGGCGATCCTCGGCATGGCGGCCCACCTCGAGGGCAAGGGCGCCGGCATCATGGACATGGCCGGCCTCGCCCAGAAGGGCGGCGTCGTTCTCAGCCACATCAAGCTCGCCGAGCGCCCGGCCGACATCAACGCGATCCGCGTCGCCGCCTGCGAGGCCGACCTCGTGCTCGGCTGCGACCTCGTTGCCGCCGGCTCGCGCAAGGTGATCGCCGCGATGCGCAAGGACGAGACCGCGCTGATCGCCAACACGGCCGAGCTGTTCCCCGGCGAGATCACCCGCAAGCCGGATCTCGACTTCCAGAGCGCCCGCCTGCGCAAGCTGCTGCGCGAGAGCGCCGGGGCGCATGCGCGCTTCATCGACGCCACGCAGGCGGCGAATGCGCTGCTCGGCACCTCGCTCGGTGCCAACCCGCTGATGCTCGGCTACGCCTGGCAGGCCGGCCTCGTGCCGCTCGCGGAGGAGTCGATCCTCAAGGCGATCGCGCTCAACGGCGAGGCGGTCGAGATGAACACGCGCGCCTTCGCGCTCGGCCGCCGGACGCAGGCGTGGCCGGCCGAGGTGGCGGCGATGGTCGCGGCGGCGCGGCCGCAGGCGCGGCGCGAGGCGCCCGCCCGTGCGCTCGAGGACATCGTCGCGCGCCGGGTCCGATACCTGACCGCGTACCAGGACGCGGCCTACGCCCAGCGTTACCGCATCCTTGTCGAGCGGGCGCGCCGCGCCGAGCTGCTGCACGCGCCCGGCGCCAAAGGGCTCGCCGAGGCGGTTGCCAGGGGCTATTTCAAGCTGCTCGCGATCAAGGACGAGTACGAGGTGGCGCGGCTTTATGCCGACGGCGCTTTCGCCCAGCAGATGAGCGAGACCTTCGACGGCACGCTTGCGGTCACCTATCACCTCGCGCCGCCGGTGCTGGCGCGCCGGGACAAGAATGGCGTGCCCGTCAAATCGAAGTTCGGACCGTGGATGGCGCGGCTGTTTCCGCTGCTCGCCAAGGGCAAGCGGCTGCGCGGCACGCGGCTCGATCCGTTCGGCTACACGGATGAGCGCCGCATGGAGCGCCGGCTCGTCGCCGAATACGAGGCGCTGCTCGACGAGCTGCTCGCCGGCCTCGCGCCCGACAACCACGCAACCGCCGTCGCGCTGGCGGCGCTGCCGCAGACGATCCGGGGCTTCGGTCCTGTCAAGGAGCGCAACCGCGTCGCCGCCAAGGCCGAGGAGGCGCGGCTCCTCGCCGAATGGCGCGCGGAGGCGCCGCTGCGCCTCGCCGCGGAATGAGCTCCGCGACGCCCGCGCCGCACGCCGACGAGCGGTGGCTCGCCGGCGCCTCGCCGGTCGAGCGACTCTCGGCGACGATGGCGGTCTTCGTCGCCGTTTCGGTCGCGATCCACGTTGCGATGATGGCGATGACCTTGATCGGCACGCGTCCCGTCGCGCCGCCGCGGCAGGAGATCGCCGTCGAGATCGTCCAGGAGGTGCCGAAGGAGCCCCCGGCGACCAAGCCGGCAGCCGCCAAGGCGGAGACGGCCAAGCTCGAGCCGCCCAAGCCGGACGCCATGAAGCCGGACGCCGTGAAGCCGGACGCCGCGAAGCCCGAGCCGCCGCCCGCCAAGGTCGAGCCGGCATCCGCGCCGCCGAAGCCGGTCGCTCCATCCGTCGATGCCGCCGCCGAGGCGCGGAAGGCCGAGGCCATCAAGGCGATGGAGAGCGAGCTTGCGAGCCTCAAGGCCCAGCAGGCCGCGCTCCAAGCCGAACGTGAAGCCGCCGAGAGGGCCGCCGCCGCCGAGCCCGCGGAGGCGCAGCCCGCCGCGCTGCACGACACGGGGCTCGGCCCGCTGCCGCAATCGTTCCAGGCCGTCGCGCTGCCGTCTTCGGCCGACGGCGCCGGCGAGGCGGTCGGCTATCGCGACATCGTCTTCAGTGCGCTCGCCAAGGCCAAGGAGATCGGCGGCACGATGGGCCTGCCGGGCAGCGCCGGCGTCCATTTCGAGATCGACGCATCGGGCCGGCTGATCAGCATCGCGCTCGTTCATCCGAGCGGCGTCGCAGCACTCGACGCGCAGGCGCTGGCGATCGTGCGCAAGGCCGCGCCCTTCCCGCCGCCTCCGCAGGGCGCGCAGCGCAGCTTCGACGCCAACGTCAGCTTCGTCACTGCGAGCGGGCGATGAGGCGCGTCCGGCGCCGCGCCGGGGCCGGACTCCTCGTTGCGCAGTCGGGGCGCAAGCCGTGACCGGGATCGTCGTTTCGCCGCGGCTGGTGCCGCGCGTGGCGCTGCCCCGCGACCGGGCCCTGCCGCTGATCATCGCCGGCTCGTTGCTCCTTCACGTCCTGGTGCTGCTGCCGCTGCTGCGGCGCGACAAGGTCGAGCCTACGCCGATCGAGGTCCCCGTCGAGCTCGTCCAGCTACCGGACAAGGCCCCCGAAAAGCCGCCCGCGCCGCCGGCAAAGGCTCCCGAGAAGCCTGCGACCAAGCCGCAGGCGAAGGCCGTCCCACAACCCAAGACCTCGCAACCCAAAGCCGCCCCGCAACCGCCGAAGGCCGCCGCGAAGCCGCCGCCGAGGCCGGCCGAGCGCCCGACCCGCCACGCCGCGCGGGCGCCCGCGCCACAGCCCGCGATGCGCTTCGTGCCGCCGCCGGCCCAGCCGCCGCGACCGGGCATGAGCATGGCGGAGCGCCTAAAGGCGATGATCGGGCCGATGCCGGTCCTCGCCCTGCCCGGCGCGAGCGCGAACGGGACGGATGCCGTCTCCTATTCCCAGCTTGTCCTCAGCAAGCTCGCCAAGGCCAAGAAGGAGGGCCGCTATCGCGGCATCCCCGGCCAGGCCGGGGTCGCCTTCAGCCTCGGCGACAACGGCGAGGTCGTCCGCCTCGAGCTGGTGGCGCCGAGCGGCGACCCCTCGCTCGACGCAGAGGCGATCGCCATGATCCAGCGCGCCGCGCCCTACCCGCCGCCGCCGCCGGGCGGCCGTCGCGACTACGCGATCACCTTGCGGTTCACCGCGATCTGACGGCGCTCGAAGGCCTCACGCTCAGTGCTCGGCAGCTTGTCGCTTGAAGACATAAATTCGTTGTTCGGCATCGTCCGATGCATTGAAATCCTCACGGACTTCCAACGAGAATTTTGCGGCGTTCATCGCGTCGACGATCTGCTGCTCGGACAGGTCGTTCGTCCAGCCGCGCGCACGGCGCACCGGCTGACAATCGGGATGGCGCGGCAGGCAATAAGAAAAGACGACGGTTTGCGTCACGTTGCAAACCCGGCTCAGGGCCGCAAGGGGATCGTAAAGATACTCGAGCACGCCGAGCAAGACGATCACGTCCCAAGGGCCGGGAGGGGCCGGATCCTTCTCGATATCGAACGTGAGCGTGAGGTCGTCCAGCGGCTGCAAATCGGCGCCCGTGTAGCGGCATCGAGCCGCTACGAGGTCTCGAAATTGACCCGCCCCCGTTCCGATCTCGAGCAGGCGGACGCCATCGGGGATGTGCTTGGCGGCCTGCGCGCCGCGTTCCCCCCATTCCGCCTTGTAGCTGCTCGGCGCGCCCCATCTCTGGCGGTCGGACGCCTTTGCCAGCATCAATCTCTCGAACCGCTCGGGATCCCGCATGTAGTCGTAGGAACCCTCGGGCGCCGAGACGGCGATCGCCTCGGGCGGCGCGAGACCATGGGGGCGCGGCGAACGGAGAGGTCCCCAGGCCTTCGCCTTCTCGAAGAAGGCATCGAGGAGCCGAAGCTTCAGCGCGCCCACATCCGGCGTGTACCCCCGCCAGTCGACTTGTGCCGCTTCGGAGAGCCTGAACACGCGAACGATCTCGGAAAGCGAGGAGAAGCGCTCGAGGTCCGATTGATGCCGGCTCCCTTCGTTGGGCGGCATGAAGACGACGACCGGGATGCCCATCGCGATTGCCGGCAACGCGCAATGAAGCATCGTGGTGACGATCAACTTCGCGCGCGTCCTGTATGTATCGAGTAATTCGGACGCCTTTGCCTTGTTCGCAGGGAAATCGTTTGTCTCGGAATATTGGCTCCAATAGGTGAACGGGCCGAGCGACGCGGGAAGGTAATCGAGGATCCGTTCGTCTTGCGACACGACGAAGACTTCGGTTTGGGTATCGACATTGGCCAGCCGGCGCGGAAAGATCAGGCTCAGGCAATGGCTCAGGAAGCTCTCGATGCCGCGTGAGCGGAGCAGCGAGAGCGTGTATCGATCACGGCAGCCGATCGGCTCATGCGCGGCGTAGTGCTCGAGGGCTTCCGCCGAGACGAGGCTCGGCGCCAGGAACAGTCTGATGTGGAACCCGAGATAAATCGGCTTGTAGGCGGCGTGCGGCGGCCATTCCGCGGCATTGAATTTGAACCACCCATTCATGAGAATGCCGGCGCCGCCTTCGCCTTGAACGGGAGGCGGCTGGGCGATCTCCTCGTCGCGGTCGACGAGGAACGAGGGTTGAAAGCCGGCGCGCCGCAAAAGGGTTTCGGCTCCCAGAATCTGGATGTGATCGCCGACATTTCCGGTGTTTGTCTTCATCAGCCCGACAGGCAATGCCGGCGACTGCTCGCGGGCACTCTCGAGGGGCTCGCGCGGCGGCGTGTCGTATCGGTCGGTGAGCCGACGAACCAGACAGTTGGGTCCACACCTGTCGCGATTAAGCGCGGGGATGAGCTTGAAGACCGGTGTCGTCCAATCTATCCGATCCTTGGCGCTCTCGTAGTCCTCGTACAAACCAATGTGTTGGATCGCATGCGGGCCACCGGCGCTGATGCGGGGAACATCTTGCCATGCGCGCAGCGCGTCCCGGTCGCTGGCGCAGAGCTCACCGAACTGATGATGGAGCCAGAACGGGTCGCGCGTGATTTTGCGTCCGCGCCAATAGGCGACGGCGCGGCGCGCCCATTTGGCGAGCAGCGCGTTTCCTGGCCACGCGGCGAGGAACCAGCTTGCAAGCTCCCGATCCTCGCTCGGCCGCGCAAAGGCGAAGAACCCGGTTTGAGCGGCGGACATCAGCCATTCGGCGAGCGGCGCGTTGCAAAAGGTCGTCGCATCGACCCATACCCCTCCGTACTCGTGGAGCAACAGCAAGCCGATGATGTCGTTGAGCGAGGCCGCATCCATCGGCTGCCCGGAGAGATCGAGGTCGACGTAACGCGCGAGAGTGTCTGCGTCGAGACAGCGAAGATCCCAGTCCGGGTTCTGCGATTCCCAACTGCTGATGCACCTTTGGACGAGCTCGGGCGCAAGCGATCGTTCCTGAAACCAGAACGTCCAGATGATCTTTCGCAACGGAGCCTCTGACGCTATCTGTTCTTCCGGCGAGACGACCACAGCATGGGCGATGGCGCGGTTGCAAACTCGCGCGATCGGTCAGGCGATCGATCGCCGAGGACGCGACGGTCATCGCTCACTTTTCGAAGATCCGCGTGAGCTCGTCGATCCAGCGTTGACGGAAGACCTCGTAGGAATAATCGCGCGCCGTCAGTCGGCCGGCCTCCGACATCGCGCGTCCTGTCTCCGGCGAGTCGAGCAGGGCGATAAGGCGGTCGGCGATGGTCTCGATCTCGGCGTAGGGGGCCACGGCGCAATTGACCCCGGGCCGCATGTAGTGACGTCCGCCAAATCCGTCATAGCCGACCACGACCGTGCCCATCGCCATCGCTTCCAGCGGCACGAGCGGCAGGCCTTCCGCCGCGGAAAGCGTGAGGCAGTAACGGAATTTTCCGATCGTTTCGAGCAGTTGCGCCTGCGGCATATATTGGCCGCCGAAAAGAGGCTCGGCAAAGACCGCATGGGGCGCTCGTTCTCCCACCAGAGCGCGGAGTCGTTCGAAGGAGACGTCCCAGATTTCCTGGATGCCCTTTTGAAAGGGTATGATGCCAAACGGTGGCCGATCATCCCATGGCGACGAAGGCGGCATCTTCTCGAGGTTGATGAAGGCCGGAATGAGCGGCGCCTCGATCGAATAGACGTTGCGCAAAAAGCGCTGCACGAAATCGCTCACGGCTATGTAGTGATCGAAGCGCCTGTCGAGCACCTGGTAGGTGCTGAAGCCTTGCACATAGCTGATCTTGAGACCCGGCAATTTCCAGCCGAGCAGATTAACCGAAAAGCTCGGGTTTA
Source organism: Melastoma dodecandrum (assembly GCA_029817715.1). Classification (NCBI taxonomy): domain Eukaryota; kingdom Viridiplantae; phylum Streptophyta; class Magnoliopsida; order Myrtales; family Melastomataceae; genus Melastoma; species Melastoma dodecandrum. The sequence continues at coordinate 375,359 of JARUPY010000044.1, read as the reverse complement.
CGATCAAGACGTCGTTTGCCGTCATCGTTTCGGCAAGCTGATCGAACCGGATCGTCGGCATGCGCAGGTCGTAGACGTGGATACCTGCCTCGGGGTTTTCCTCCCCAACGGTTACCGCAACGGCCTCAAGTCCGAAGTCGAGCTGCAGGATCCTGCCAAGGTGGTAGGCCATGTAGGTCCCACCGTTGGGAACGTACGCGCCGACCACGAAAGCCCGCGCGAAGCGTGTGTGTCCGCTCGTCACGGGGCGTGGACGCGCCGGGTCGGCAAGCGGGCAAACTCTCCGCCTCGACCTTGGATCGTGACAGAGACCCGCTCGCGCGAGTAGGACAAAGTTCGGATCGGTCGCAGTCTGTAGAGTCCGCTGCGCGCAGGAAGGCGCCGCCTTGACCGCGGATCGCAGCAGAGAAACGCGTACGGATCATCCGTCAACGAGAACCTCTCGTGCCTATCGTCCCGCGCATGCAAGCGGGAGTAGCACGAGCGACAGCGAGCCTGCAAACTCGCGTTCGCATGCCCGCCACCGTCACGACATCTTTGACCCGATCACTCGCCGCGAATGACAAACGAGCAGCCGATACCAGTATCGATCTATTTGAACCCGTTCGTCAGCGTGAATGCTGCCGCCGGCGACGTCACGTTGCTCGGCCCAAACGACGTTCCGAACGCTCCGCTGACCAGGTTCAAGCTCGTCGGGCTGCCGGTGAGCACGCTGTTCGCAACGCCGAATCCATTGCCGCTTCCCGTTGCCTGCAATGCGAAGCCGACGTTGCCATCGATCGTCGTGCGGATGATGCTGGCGGCATTGCCCGTCCCGTTTCCTTGAACGTTCACACCACCGTGGGTTCCGTCACCATTGGTATTGATCATCGAATCTTGGATGAAGAGCCTCGAGCCCGACGTGCTGCTCGCCATGTTCACACCGTTTTGGGTGAAGCGTCTTATGGAGCAGCGCAGAACGTAGACCGACTTTCCCGCGAGTACGGACACTCCGTTGAGGCCGGTGCCGACACCGTCAATGTCGAGGCCCTCGAGAATGATTGTGTCGTTGACCCCGGCGTTGACGATGATCCCGTTCGTCCCGCTCACGAGAACGCCGGCCTCGATATGATCCGATCGGATCGTGATCGACTTGGTGATCGTCACAGTGCCGAAGCCGCCGGGATCGAGAACGCTGATCTCGCCGCCGGCCGCGGTCTTGGAGATCGCACCGGCGAAGGTCTTGCAGGGCGCCGTTCGGCTGCAGGGATTGGCGTCGTCGCCGACGCCCGAAACCCAGGTCCGCGTCGCCTGCGCGCTGCAAGGCGAAGCAAGACCGATGCAGGCCACGAACAGGGCCGCGAGCCACAATGTAAGTCGCATATTTGATACCCCATAGTCTTCGACCGGCATCGGATGCCGGAAGGCGCTGAAAATCCATCGCATCCAGCGTCTTGGCAAGAGACAAGACATGTATCGTTTGGCGTTCCGAAGTGATTTAGACTTAGACTTTGGTCGCTGATCTCAGACTTTCGTAGGGATACAGAACACGCAATTCAATTGAACGCGACGCGCCACCGCACACGCGAGCGCGGCGCCTTGCCAAGCCTTGGGAGCCGCCTTACCAAGCCCGCGCAGAAGCGACAGGTGAGGCCGTGATGAAGAAGGTATTCCCGGACGCGAAGGCGGCGATCGCCGACGTCGTGAAGGACGGCATGACGATCATGGCCGGCGGCTTCGGTGTGTGCGGCGTGCCGCAGGTGCTGATCGAAGCCGTCCGTGACTCCGGCGTGAAGGATCTCACGTTCGTCTCGAACAATGCCGGCGTCGACGGGTTCGGCCTCGGCCAGCTGCTGGAAACCCGGCAGATCAAGAAGATGATCAGCTCCTATGTCGGTGAGAACAAGGAGTTCGAACGCCAATACCTCGCCGGCGAGCTGGAGATCGAATTCAATCCGCAGGGAACGCTGGCTGAGCGCATCCGTGCCGGCGGCGCAGGCATCTCTGCGTTCTTCACCAAGACCGGCTACGGCACCATCGTTGCCGAAGGCAAGGAGACCCGCGAGTTCGAGGGCGACGCCTATGTGATGGAAACGTGGCTGCGCGCCGATCTCGCCATCGTCAAGGGCTGGAAGGCCGACACCACCGGCAATCTCGTCTACCGCAAGACCGCGCGCAACTTCAATCCGATGATGGCGACCGCGGCCGAGACGACGGTGGTGCAGGTCGAGACGATCGTCGAGAACGGCGCGATCGACGGCGACCTGATCCACACGCCGGGAATCTTCGTGCACCGGATGATCGCGCTGCCGGGGTACCACAAGCCCATCGAGAAGCGCACCGTGCGGCCGCGGGCGGCGTAGGAGCGCGCACGCCTCGTGCGCGACGGCGCCGACGAGGCATCGCCGCTCCGGGCCTGGGTCCGTTCCCCTTCCAGCTCGGCGTTGTAGGCCGCGTGCCGTTGCCGCGCGACGGCATAGGCGGCCCTGATCGTCTCGCGCGAGACATCGTGTGCGGCGCCGAGCCGGTCGAGCGTCTCGAACACGCAATCGCCGAACAGCGCGCGCACGAGATGCCCCGGCCCGTCGCCGGTCGCGAGCATCGCGAGGATGTCGGCATCCGAGACCGGTACGCGCGACGAATTCCCGACCGCGTTGCGGGCCGTCATCATCACGTCGCGCCTCATGCGTCGACACTCCGGCTCGCTTGTCGCGAGCGGTTTGAAGGTCTAACCCACGCGCGAGCAGGGAGCGAGCCGATGACCGACGAGAGAGGCTTTCGCGTCGTGCGCGAGGGCGCGCCGTTCCGCGGCAAGCAGGGGCATATCTACCGCCCGGCCATCTCCGCGGAGCGCACGGGGTCTCGCGCCCTGCACATGCAGCTGCTCACGATCCCCCCTGGCGAGCGCGCGCATGCGCACAAGCACGCCGCCCACGAGACGGCGATCCATGTGCTCAAGGGCGTCTCGGGCTGCTTTTGGGGCGAGAAGCTGGAGCATCACGCCCTCGCCGGCGCCGGCGACTTCGTCTACATCGCCGCCGACATGCCGCACCTGCCCTACAACAGGAGCGACGCCGAACCGGTCATCGCCGTCATCGCCCGCACCGATCCCAACGAGCAGGAAAGCGTGGTGCTGCTGCCGGAGCTGGAGGACGGGGTGGATTGGGCGCAGGCCAAGTAAGCCTGGAAGCGCCCAACGATGCGCCGAACGACCTCGACATCCGCCATTTTTCGATTGAGCATTCATTGCCGTAAGTGCATGATGAATTGACCAGTCGATTTGACCGGTCATTTGCGAGACGATCATGCGAGAAATTCAGGCCTCCGACGCCAAAGCCCATCTGCCGAGCCTGCTCGACGAGGTGGAGCGTGGCGAGACTCTTGTCATCACACGTCATGGCAAGCCCATCGCCCGTATCGTTCCCGAGGCCGACCGTCGCCAGGAGGAGATCGACCGGGCGATCGAAGGCATTAAGGCACTACGCCGGCGCACCGGTAGGATCACGGCAGACGAGTTGCTCTCGGCGAAGCACGAGGGGCACCAATACTGATGCCGTTTGTGCTCGATGCCTCGATTGCCGCGTGCTGGGCCTTCGACGACGAGGACCACCCCGTTGCCGCACGGGCCTTGGAGCGCATTCGCACCGACGAAGCGTACGTGCCAGCGCTGTGGTGGTTCGAGGTTCGCAACACACTCGTGGTGAACGAACGCCGGAAGCGCCTGACCGAGAGCGACACGGCCGGCTTTCTCCGCAGCCTCGCGCGCTTGCGCCTCACCGTCGATCGGGAGCCCGACGAAGCCAGCCTTCTCGCGCTCGCGCGGCGTCACAAGCTCACGGTCTATGACGCGGCCTATCTGGAATTGGCCCTGCGAGACTCCCTTCCGTTGGCGACACTCGACACGGCTCTGGCGCTCGCCGCGCGGGCGGAAAGTGTCGCACAGATCGACACGGGCGCGGCATGACAATCTCGCCCAGACGATCGGCCGCGTCGTGGCGAAGAGCGCATAGCCGTACGAATAAAGCGTCTTGTCCGGCGCCGCGCGACACTCTACGGACGGGCGCAGATTTGCCGGGGAGGATGTAGCCCATGCCCTGGACCCGCGACCAGATGGCCGAGCGCGCTGCGAAAGAGCTGCGCGACGGATTTTATGTCAACCTCGGCATCGGCATTCCGACGCTGGTGTCCAACTACATTCCCGAGGGCATGTCGGTGCAGTTGCAGAGCGAGAACGGCATGCTCGGCATGGGGCCGTTCCCGTTCGAGGGCGAGGAGGACCCCGACCTCATCAACGCGGGCAAGCAGACCATCACCGCCCTGCCGTCGACGAGCTATTTCTCCTCGGCCGACAGCTTCATGATGATACGCGGCGGCCATATCGATCTCGCGATTCTCGGCGCGATGCAGGTCAGCGAGAACGGCGACCTGGCCAACTGGATGATCCCCGGCAAGATGGTCAAGGGCATGGGCGGGGCGATGGACCTCGTCGCCGGCGTCAAGCGCGTCGTCGTCGTCATGGAGCACTCGGCCAAGGACGGGCCGAAGCTGCTGCACCGCTGCAACCTGCCGCTGACGGGATCGAGCGTGATCGACATGGTGATCACGGAGCTCGGAGTCTTCGAGATCGACAAGGCGGCGGGCGTGATGGTGCTGGTCGAGCTCGCCGACGGCGTCACGCTCGAGGAGATGCAGGGCAAGACGGAAGCGACCTACACGGTCGCCGAGGGGCTGCGGGCAAAGGCGGCTTAAGCACCGCGCTCGTGCAGCAGCAGGGCGACGGCGGCGCGCAGCTCGGCGATGCCCTCGCCGGTCTCCGACGACGTGAAGACAAGCTCGGGAAACGCCGCTACGCGCCGGCGTAGTTCGGCCAAGGTCGCGTCGATGACCGCGCTTTGCTCGGACAGCTTGACCTCGTCGCGCTTGGTCAAGACGACCTGGTAGGAGACGGCGGCCTTGTCCAGCAGGTCGAGCATGTCGCGGTCGGCCGCCTTCAGGCCGTGGCGGCTGTCGACCAGCACGAAGACGCGCGCCAACGGCGCCCGGCCGCGCAGGAACGCGTGCATGAGGCTCGTCCAGCTGGCGATCTTCTCCTTCGAGGCGACGGCGTAGCCGTAGCCCGGCATGTCGACGAGGCGCAGGCGCTCCGGCGCGCCGAGCGCGAAGAAATTGAGCTCCTGGGTGCGGCCCGGCGTGTTCGAGGTGCGCGCCAGCGCCTTGCGGCCGGTCAGCGCGTTCACCAGCGACGACTTGCCGACGTTGGAGCGGCCCGCGAAGGCGATCTCGGGCGGCCCGGCCGGCGGCAGCCCGTCGGCGCGCGCGGCCGCCCAGATGAAGCGGCACTCGGCGGCGAAGAGCAGACGGCCGACTTCGAGGAGGTCCTCAGGCACGCGCGACTCCCCTTCTCCCGCAAGGGGACCGCTTGCGGGGGAAGAACGGAGCGCGCACGCGCCGGGGCCTACCGAAGCGACGCGCAGAACCGCTGGATCTTGCCGCATGCCTCTTCCAGCACTTCCGTCGCCGTCGCGTAGCTGAGCCGGAAGTTGGGCCCGAGGCCGAAGGCCGTTCCCTGGACGACGGCGACGCCCTCGGTCTCGAGCAACGCCTCGACGAAGTCCTGGTCGCTGTCCAGCACCTTGCCTTCCGGCGCCTTTCGCCCGATCGCCTCGGCGCAGGACGGATAGACGTAGAACGCCCCCTCCGGTGTCGGGCACTTCAGGAACTTGGTCTGGTTCAGCATCGAAACCACGAGGTCGCGCCGTCCCTCGAAGACCTTGCGCGACTCCGGGATGAACTTCTGGGTCCCGTTCAGCGCCTCGACCGCCGCCCATTGCGCGATCGTGCAGGCGCCCGAGGTCTGCTGGCCCTGCACCATGTCCATCGCCTTGATGAGTTCGGCCGGTCCTGCGGCGTAGCCGATGCGCCAGCCGGTCATCGCGTAGGCCTTCGAGACGCCGTTCATCGTCAGCGTGCGCGGCTTCAGGGCGGGCTCGATCTGCACCGGCGTCGTGAATTCGAAGTCGCCGTAGGTCAGGTGCTCGTACATGTCGTCGGTCAGCACCCAGACGTGCGGGTGCTGCATCAGCACGTCCGTCAGCGCCTTGAGTTCGCTGCGCGTGTAGGCCGCGCCGGACGGGTTCGACGGCGAGTTCAAAAGCAGCCACTTGGTTTTCGGCGTGATCGCCGCTTCCAGATCCTCGGCGCGCAGCTTGAAGCCGTTCTCCATGCGCGTCTTCACCTCGACGCACTTGCCGTCGGCGATCGCCACCATGTCGGGGTATGACACCCAATAGGGGGCGGGCACGATCACCTCGTCACCGGGGTTCATCGTCACCAGAAAGGCGTTGTACAGGATGTGCTTGGCGCCGGTGCCGACGATCACCTGCGTCGGCTTGTAGTCGAGGTCGTTCTCGCGCTTGAACTTGGCCACCACGGCCTGGCGCAGCGGTTCGATTCCGGCGACGGGCGTGTATTTGGTTTCGCCGCGCTGGATGGCGGCGATCGCCGCTTCCTTGACGTTGTCGGGCGTATCGAAGTCGGGTTCGCCGATCGTCAGCGGAATAATGGTCCGGCCCTGCGCCTTGAGATCGCGCGCCTTCTGCGTCGCGGCGATGGTGGCGGACGGCTTTACGCGCAGGAGCGCGGCTGAGACGATCGACATTTTCGGGCTCCTTGCCGGAGGTGCGGGGATCTGCCCGCCACGGCGGCGCGGACCATATGTTTGCAGGTGCGAGAGGGCAAGATGGTTCGGACGCTCGAGCGACGTGCCGCGCCGTCACGGCTCTCGCCATGCGTCCGCCAGAGACCTCATCTCGACACCAAAAAAAGCTGTGGGTGCGGGGCGGCCCTCGCTTCAATAAGACTAAAGTTGATATTTACTATAGAGGGCAGCAACACAATTCTGCGATTTGCTGTCCAAGAGACCTAAGATGCCTCATTTAATTAATATCATCCGCAACGGAAATGATTTCTCTTGCACGGTGGACTCTGGTCCATCCTTCTTCGTGGGTCGTCGCGTGCCCTACGAAGGCAACATAGGCTTATATAATGTATTTATAGGGAGCAAAATCGAGAAACTGAACTTTGCGTCCAGTGCCTTCACGGCCGCGCATGGGTTCTGGGCCGAATTCATCGAGCCGACGATCTCTTGTGAGGGCCGAAATTTCCTGACCCTCAACACATATGACCGTGCGGCCTTCACCTTCGGATGCGGCCAATTCGCCGCTCATGTTCCCGACGGTGATTTCGTGAAGTACTTTCGAGCCATGCTTTCAATGCCGGAAGGCAAAGACTATTTTCCGAACCTGGAGATCGTAAACGGCCGCATATTTCGCGTCGATGATCAGAATACGCCCTTGGAGACAAAAGACTCCACGGCAGCCTTGATGCATTATCTCAATCCGGACCTGAACGAAGTGCAGGACGCGGAAGTGATCGCAGCCGCGAAGTTGATCCACTGGACCAGCCAGTCCGCCGCCGCCAGGGATGCGCAGGTGGCGGAGATGATGGCGACGTTCAAAGGCTTCATGCTGCAGGCGGACGCGCGGGTCGGGATCGATGGGCGGCCGGCGTCCCAATGCTGCGTCATCGCCGACGTTTCTGCACCACGGCCGCGGCGGCAAGATGACTTGGCCGCTGATCGATGCGGCGCTCAAAAGCAACAAGCCCTACGAATCCCTCGTCGCGATCGGCGCCCCGAAGTGGGATGGACGAAAGAAAACACTCAAACGATCCATAGACTCCAATGCCAACTTCAAAGCGAAGGCTTGGAAGCGAGCGACTCAGGACTTCGTATAAAAGGCTGAGGCGTCCATCACGTGCCCGCCGAAACGAAAAGCGCCCAATCCCTGGGGCGTCGCGCAGCAGTGTAACTGATCCTGTCGTCTGCCGGGCTGGCTCCTTCCTGCATGAAATCTAAGCCTGCTTGCGCCCGGCGCCGGCCGCCGCCTCGGCGAGCAGGCGCTTCAGCTCGGGAATGCACGAGCCGCAATTGGTGCCGGCCTTGAGCGTCGCGCCGATCGCCTCGTGCGTCGCCGCGCCCGCGGCGATCGCGGCGACGATGCGGCCGTGCGGGACGCCGAAGCAGGCGCAGACGTTCGGCCCCTCGTCGGCCGCGCCGTCGAGCCGCTTGCCGGAGAGGATGACGCGACGCAGCGCCTTGTCGATCGCCTCGGCCGACCAGGCCTCGGAGAGGATCGACCATTTGGGCACCCGCTCGGCCGGTGCCAGGAACAGCGCGCCGACGAGCCGCCCCGCCGCGATGAAGGCGACGCGCGATAGGCCGCGCGCTGCCGGTCCTCGTAGCGCAGCACGTCGGCCTCGCCGCAGGTCGAGGCGAGCGCGGCGAGCAGGTCGTCGCCGTCGCCGGCAGTCTCGATGCGCGCGGCATAGCCGTCCTGGATCGCGGCCCAGGCCCAGTAGCTCGAGCGCGGCAGCGCAAAGCGGCGGCGCGCCAGAATGAAACCTGCGTTCGCCATCGCGAGCGGCGCGATCGCCACCGGCGTCGCCTTCGAATCGGGCTGGCCGGACAGCGGATCGACGATGGCGTGAACCAGCGAGCCTGTGCGGGCTTGGCTGGCGGTCTCGTCGTTCCAGTGCATCGGCACGAAGACCGCGCCGCGGGGCTGGTTCGATGTCGCCGTCACCCGGTAGGTCGCCGCGCCGTGGTGGTTCGAGAGCCGCGCCAAGCCGCCGTCGGCGAGGCCGAAGCGGGCGACGTCGTCGGGATGCACCGCGACGAACGGCTCGGCCACGTGGCTGCCGAGGCGCGGCGATAGGCCGGTGCGCGTCATCGTGTGCCACTGGTCGCGATAGCGGCCGGTGTTGAGCAGCAGCGGGAAAGAGGCTGAGACCTGCTCGGCGAGACGCGGGGGCTCGACGGCGACAAAGGCGGCCTTGCGCGAGGGCGTGAAGAAGCCGCCGTCGGCGAACAGCCGCGGCTTGATGCCGGCGTCGCCGGCCAGGGGCCACTGCGTCGGGACCAGCGCGTCGTAGCCCGCGCGGTCGAGCCGAGAGAGGGCGCCGATGTCGAAGTCGCGCGCGCCGCCGTTCTCGAAGGCCGAGAGCGCCGCATGCTCGGCGAAGACTTCAGCCCCGCTCGCATAATCGAAGCCCGCGAAGCCGAGGCGCTGGGCGACCTGGCTCACCGCCCACCAGTCGGGCCGCGCCTCGCCCGGCAGCGGCAGAAACGCGCGCTGGCGCGAGATGCGGCGCTCGGAGTTGGTGACCGTGCCGTCCTTCTCGCCCCAGGCGGCGGCGGGCAGCACGACATGCGCGCCGCAGCGCACGGTGTCGTTGGAGGCGACGTTCTCGGAGACGACGAGGAGGTCGAGCTTGCGAAACGCGGCGCGCACGTCCTCCGCCTGCGGGAGACTGACGGCCGGGTTCGTCCCGATCACCCACAGCGCCTTCAGGGTGCCGGCCTCGATCGCCTTGATCATGTCGTTGATCATCAAACCGGGCTTCGTCGCCATGCGCGGCGCGTTCCAGAAGCGGCGCACACGGTCGACCTCGCCCGGCGCGAAGCCCATGTGCGCGGCGAGCTGGTTGGCGAGCCCACCGACCTCGCGGCCGCCCATCGCGTTCGGCTGTCCGGTGAGCGAGAACGGCCCCATGCCCGGCTTGCCGATGCGGCCGGTCGCGAGATGACAGTTGAGGATCGCATTCACCTTGTCGGTGCCCTGCGCGGACTGGTTCACGCCCTGGCTGTAGAGCGTCACGACGCGCTCGGTCGTGGCGAAGCGTCGAAAGAACTTTTGGACGTCGTCTACCGACAGACGCGTGCGCAGCGCCGTCTCGCTGATCGTCGGCGCGATGTCCCGCGCACGCGCCAAGGCGGCGTCGAAGCCCTCTGTGTGCGCGTCGATGTAGGCGCGGTCGAGAAGCCCGTTGTCGGCGAGATGGACGAGCAGGCCGCAGAACAGCGCGGAATCCTGGCCGGGCGCGATGGTCAGCTGCTGCGCGGCGTGCTCGCCGGTCGCCGTCGTGCGCACATCGATCGTGACGATGGCCGCTCCGCGCTCGTCCTGTGCCTTGACGATGCGCTGGAACAGGATCGGGTGGCACCAGGCGGTGTTGGAGCCGACGAGGACGAAGAGGTCGCCGTCGTCGAGATCCTCGTAGCAACCCGGCACCGTGTCCGAGCCGAAGGCGCGCACATGGCCCGCGACGGACGACGACATGCAGAGGCGCGAATTGGTGTCGACGTTGGCCGAGCCGATAAAGCCCTTCATCAGCTTGTTGGCGACGTAGTAATCCTCGGTCAGCAGCTGGCCGGAGACGTAGAGGCCGACGGCATCGGGGCCATACGCGTCGATGGTTTGACGGAAACCACTTGCGATCCGGTCGAGCGCCGCGTCCCAGGAGACGCGGGCGCCGGCGATCGTCGGGTAGAGCTGGCGTGTCGCGAGATCGAGCGTCTCGCCGAGCGCCGATCCCTTCGAGCAGAGCCGGCCGAAGTTGGCCGGATGCTCCTTGTCCCCGGCGATCACCGCGCCGCCGCGCCCGTCCGGCGTCGCCAGCACGCCGCAGCCGACGCCGCAATAGGGGCAGGTCGTGCTGACGGGAGCGTTCATGCTCGGCTACCCTTTCTCCCGCTTGCGGGAGAAGGTGGCCCCGCGAAGCGGGGTCGGATGAGGGGATTCGACGCTTGCTCCCGTGTCGAAGGAGACGCGGCACCGCCCCTCATCCGACCCCGCTTCGTCGGGCCACCTTCTCCCGCAAGCGGGAGAAGGAAGAGGCCGAGGCCAAACTTGTTCATCAATACACGTCGGCCTGATAACGGCCGTTTCTTCTTCATCGCGGCGATGAAGCTCTTTGCGGTCGCTTCGTCCTGGCCACCTTCGCGCGCGACGATCTCAGTCAGCGCCTTCTCGACATCGGACGCCATGCGCTTGGCATCGCCGCACACGTAGAAATGCGCGCCGCGCTCGAGCCAGCTCCACATCTCGGCAGCGTCCTCGCGCATCTTGTCCTGCACGTAGGTCTTCTTCTCGGCGTCGCGCGACCAGGCGAGCGACACCTTCGACAGCGTGCCGTCGTTGAGGAAGGTCTCGATCTCGTCCTCGTAGAAGAAATCGGCGGCACGGCGCTGATGGCCGAAGAACAGCCACGCGCCGCCCTTTGCGTCGACGGCCTTGCGATCGTGCAGGAAGGCGCGGAACGGCGCCACGCCGGTGCCCGGCCCCACCATGATGATCGGCGTGTCGGTCGATTGCGGCAGGCCGAAATTATGAGCCTTCTGCACATAGGCCTTGATCTTCGAGCCCGGCGGCAGGCGCTCGGCGAGCCACGACGAGGCGACGCCGCGCCGCGTGCGCTCGCCGACGAGATAGCGGACGTGGTCGACCGTCAGCGACACCCGCCCCGGCGTCGCGTTGTGCGACGACGAGATCGAGTAGAGCCGCGGCTGCAGCGGATCGAGGCACTCGATGAACGCCTCGGGGTCCGGCCGCAGGTTGGGGAACTTCTCGAGCACCGCGAGCACGTCGAGCGTGTGGACGTCGCCATCCGGGTCGTCACCCTTGGCGAGAAGCTTCGCCTTGGCGCGGCGCTCGCCGCCGGTGATGTAGGAGACGAGCTCGAACAAGGTGTCGGGCGCCAACCCCAGCGAGACCTCGGTGGTGAGGTACTCGACGAACGACTTGTTGCCGATAGGGAAATCGCGCGGCGCGCCGATCGCCGCGATCACGAGATCGACCAGTTCGGGGTCGTTCTCGGGAAAAAGGCCGAACGAATCGCCGACCGTGTAGGTGATGCCGGCAGCGGAGAGGTCGATGTCGACATGGAAGGTCGACTTCTCCGAATCCGTCTTGTTAAGCCGGCATCGCCCTTCGAAGACGACGTCGACCGGCGTCGCCCGCGAATAGCCGCGCGGTCCCTCGTCCATCGGCGCGACCACGGCCTTCGCCGCGCCGTCCTTCGCCTCGGGCTTCGCGTCGGCGACCGGCGCACTCCCCAGCTCGGCCGACAGTTCCTTGACCTTGCGCGCCGTCTCCTTGCCGCCGGGCACGCAGAGATTGAGCTTCGGCTCGGTACCGTCGGCGATCGCCTTTGAATAGTTGTGACAGTCGTAGCCGCACTGACCGCAATCCTGCTGCGCCATCGCGGCCATGAGGCGGCGTTGGATCGGCTTGCCCTCGGCGAGCTTCATGCGCTCCTCGATTGGCATTGCCGGATCGTGCCAAGGGGCGCCGTCGTCGTCCTCGCCGCTCGAAGCAGCACTTCCGCCACCCCCGCCGCCGAGCGCTTCCTCTAGGCTGATCGGCTGCAGGTCGTCGGTCTGCTGCGACAAAAAGCCGGCGAAGAAGCCGTTCAGCCAGTCGCGCTGCTCGGGCGTGAACGGCGCGTTCTCGGGGACGATCGGCGCGACGGTCGGGATCGGCGCCTCGAAGCTCATGCCACCTTCTCCGCAAGCGCTTTCAAGTCCTCGATCTCGTGCCTGACGGAAAAGGCCTGGAACGTCTCGTCGGGACTCGAACGATGGGCCATGTAGCTTTTGAGCAGTCCTGCGACGTGGCGCGGCGCGTCCTCCGCCTTCACGCCAGGATAGATCGCGCGGCCGATCGACGGCTTGTCGGCGAAGCCGCCGCCGACGAAGATGTCGTAGCCGTCGACCGTATCGCCGTCCTCGTTGATCGGCACGCGCGCACCGATGAGGCCTATGTCACCGATATAGTGTTGCGCACAACTGTTGGGACAGCCCGTCAGATGGATGTTGACCGGCTGGTCCAGCTTCACCTTCGGCTCGCACCAGTCGGCGATCTTCATCGCGTGCACCTTGGTGGCGGCATTGGCGAATTTGCAGCCCTGCGAGCCGGTGCAGGCGACGAGGCCGGCACGGATCGAACTCGCGCGCCACTCGAGCCCCGTCGATTCGATGCGCTGCTTGGCCTCCTCGACCTTGGCGTCCGGGATGCCGGAAATCAGCAGGTTCTGCCAGACGGTAAGGCGGATGTCGCCGTCGCCGAGATCTTTCGCGATCGCGGCGAGCTCGTACATCTGCTCGGTCAGGATTTGTCCGACCGGCAGCACGATCCCGATGTAGTTCAGGCCTGCTTGCTTCTGCGGATGCACGCCGACATGCGCCTGCCTGTCCTGCGCCGGACGCGGCGCAACGTGCTCGGCCGCGACCCTCAGCATCCGCTTGCCGAGCTTCAGCTCGACCGCGGCCAGAAACTTGTCGAAGCCCCAATCGTCTAGAACGTATTTGAGCCGCGCCTTGTTGCGGTTCGTCCGGTCGCCGTTGTCGATGAAGACGCGCACGATCGCATCCGACACCTTCGTCGCCTCGTCCAGCTCGAGGATAACGCCCGTGTCTCGGGCGATGTCCTTGTGCCCGGTGATTCCGCCGAGCATCAGCCGGAAGTAGACGCCGGGCTCGATTCCGCCGCCCGTCACCACGACAGCCTGGAAGCCGATGTCGTTGGTATCCTCCAGCACCGCCACCCGCCCGCCGCCGTCGAAGGCGATATTGAACTTGCGCGGCAGGCCGTAGAGGACGCGGCTGTTGAGTATGTGGAAGTGCCAGTCCTTGGCATAAGGGCGCGTGTCGATGAGCTCATCGGGCGCGATACCGGCGGTGGCGTCGCCCGTCACGTTGCGGATGTTGTCGGCGCCGGAGCCGCGCGAGGCGAGGCCGAGGTCGACGATGCGCTCGATCACGGTGACGGAATGGCGCGCCGGGATCTGGCGTATCTGCAGGTTGGCTCGGGTCGTCACATGCGCGTAGCCGCCGGCGCAGCGCTCGGCGAGGTCGGCGATGCCGGCGAATTGCCAATGCGTGAGGATGCCATTGTGGATGCGCAGCCGGCACATGAACGAGTCTTGGTTCGGCGCGGTGTAGAAGAGGCCGTAGAACTTCCAGCGGAACGTGTCCGCGGCTTTCGGGAACTCGTCTTTCGCCGCTTGATCCTTCAGCCGCTGGTAGGCATCGAACGGATGCTCGTCGCGCTTCCATTTCTCTTGATCGACGAGCTTCTTGCCCGCCGCCTCGGCCTTCGCCTGCGCGACGAGGTGCGGCGCGTCGGGCCCGCTCGGCGCCGGCGGCCCGGCGGGCGCGGCCGGCCCATGGCCGGCGCGCGCACCCGCCCGACCTGGATGCCCGACGTGAAACCTTCGAGGTAGCGCTTCTGTTCGGCCGTGAATTCGCCGCCCATCACTCTCTGTCCCTGATCGGTTCGATTATTCGGCGGGGACGGGCGACGCGGCGCCCATCTCGCGCGGCGCCGGCGCGGCCATGCGCTCGGCATCGGCGTACCAGTAGGCGACGCCCATGAAGAGCGATCCCGAGACGATGTTGCCGAGCGTGACCCAGAGCAGATTGTAGCCCATGCCGGCGAGCGTCACGGTCGCCGGATGGTTGCCGAGCAGCGCGACGCTGAACACCGTCATGTTGGCCACGGAATGCTCGAAGCCCGACGCGATGAACGCGAAAAGGCACCAGAAAATGATGATGCATTTGGCCGCGTCGCTCGTGGATCGCGCCGAGCACCAGAGCGCCAGGCAGACGAGCCAGTTGCAAAGCATGGCGCGGGCGACGAGCTGCAACGCTGGGGCTGTCATCTTGGCGGTCGAGACCTTGAATATGAGGTCGGACCCCTCTTTCAGGATGACGCCGCCGCCACCGAGCTTGAAGATCGCCGCCAGCAGCGCGGCGCCGATAAGGTTGCCGACCCAACTGTAGACCCACAGGCGGAGCAGATCGACGCCGCCGATCTTTCGTTCCAGGATGCCGAGCGTGCTCGTCATCGTGATGCCGGTGAAGAGATCGGCGCCCGCGAAGACGACCAGGGTCAGGGCGATGCCAAAGCAGCAGCCCATCACGAGCGCGCGGTAGTTTGGATCGACCGTTTGGCCCACGCCGAAGATCAGGATGATGCCGATGCCGATATAGGCGCCGGCCATCATCGAGGAGACGAGGAATGCCGCAGGGCTTGCCTTGGCGACGGCGGCGCGCCGGGCGGCGAGATCGGAAAGGGAGTCGATCGTCTTGGTGAACATGGCTATCGGCTTCACGAGGGAGACACGGCGCGCGTCGATCGCGCACCGCATCGCAAGACACATGCCGCTTGATGCACTGCCGCAAGCGTTTGTTTTTTTGAGATAATCCGTGGCGGTTGATGATCAGGCTGCCGCGGGCTCTGCCTCTTTCATAGCCAATGTGCGGCCGAAGATCAGGTCATCGCGCATCGCGCCGATCGGCGCGCCCGACTTGATGAGGTCGAGGTACCAAAGTCCGTCGATCGTATCGCCGAACAGCACCGCGCCGGTGACCTTGTCCGCCTCGATCACCAGCTTCTTGTAGACGTTCTCGGCGCGGTCCTCGTAGACCAGCGTCTCCTTGCCCTCGCCGAGGTGATCGCCGGCCGAGAACAGCGATACGCCGGACACCTTGAGGTTGGTCGCTAGGACCGAGCCCTGGTAGGCCGCGTCGGCCTCGCCCGTCAGCGCGCGCGCCAAGGTCGCCGCCTGCTCGTAGGCGGGCTCGACGAGCCCGTAGGCGATCCCGCGATGCTCGGCGCATTCGCCGAGCGCGAAGATGTCGGGGTCGGAGGTGCGCATCCCGTCGTCGACGAGGATGCCGCCCTTGCAGTCGAGCCCGGCGGCGCGGGCGAGATCGGCGTTCGGCCGCACGCCGACGGCGCAGACGAGGAGGTCGGCCGGGATCAACCGCCCGTCGGTGAGCTCAATCGCCTCGACCCGCCCGGCGCCGTGGACGCGCGCAGTGTCAGCGTCGAGGAGGACCTCGCAACCCTTGCTCTCGATCGCCGCCTTGAGAAGCCGCGCGGCCGGCTCGTCGAGCTGGCGCTCCATCAGCCTTGCGGAAAGATTGAGCAGGGTGACGCGCGCGCCGGCCTTGGCTAGGCCGTAGGCCGCCTCGAGGCCGAGCAGGCCGCCACCGATGACGACAGCCGGGCGACCGGGCCGCACGCCGCGCAGCATCGCGTCGACGTCGCCCATCCAGCGGAATGTGATCGCACCGGGCAGGTCCATGCCGGGCTTCGGCAGGCGGATCGCGTGCGAGCCGGTGCAGAGCACGAGCTTCGAGTAGGCGAGGCTGGTGCCGTCGTCGAGCGCGAGGCGTTTTTTGCGCGCGGTCGATCGCGATGGCGCGACGGCCGAAGATATTGGTGATCCCCTGCTTCGCCCACCAGCCGCGCGGCTTCAGTTCGATGTCGTCGGCGCCGACCTCACGGGCCAGCAGCGACGATAGCAAGACGCGATTGTAGGCGCGCCGCGGTTCGTTACCGATGAGAATGATGGAATAGCGCCCGAGCGCGCGGCGGCTCAACTCCTCGGCGAGCTTGGTGCCGGCCATGCCCTGGCCGACGATGACGAGCGGTTCGCTCATAAGCGCATGTTCGTTGCCACGACGTGCGCCGCAGCAACCTTCGTGCCTAGAGGCGCCTCAACGGAGTGGCGACTGTATCAGCCGCCGACGCGCACGGACGTCGCGCTCCGAGCCTCTAATCGGCGCTCTGCTGCATGCCCTGGCTGAGCGCGTCGAAATTCTTGATGACGAGCTGGATGTTGCCGGCCGGCGGCTGCGCCGAGCCACCGGTTCCGAGCGCGGCGTTGAGCTCCTCCAACGCCTCCTTCTTCTCCTTGGGCGGCATCGCTTGGTCGGCCTTCACCTCGGCGATCTGCTTCTTCAGCACCGCTTGCGGCCCGATGTAGGTCTTGGTGGCGGGATCGATGCCGGCCATCACGATGCCGATGCTCGAGCTGACGTCGGCATATTCGGCGAGGCCGGAAAAGCCGTTCTTCTTGGCGATCGCGTCGAGCTTGGCCTCGGCCTTCGGATCGGGCTGGCCGCCCTGCGGCAGCTTGGCCTCGATGGCCTGCATCTCCTTTTGCGCCGCGAGCACGCCGTCGACCTGCTTCTGCGTGAGGGCGACCTGCTGCGGCTGGGCGCCCCCGCCCTGCTGCTCCTGAGCCTGCGCCACG
Organism: Melastoma dodecandrum; assembly: GCA_029817715.1. NCBI lineage: Eukaryota > Viridiplantae > Streptophyta > Magnoliopsida > Myrtales > Melastomataceae > Melastoma > Melastoma dodecandrum. Next base: position 358,436 of record JARUPY010000044.1, on the reverse strand, counting down.
TTGCCGGGCACGAGCGTCAGGGGCAGGGCGAGACCGCCGATCGAAGAGGCCGCCACGGCGAGGCGTACGAGTGCGCGCATTGGTTTCCATCTCCGCTTCTAGTCCAAGCTCCGGATCTCGGCTCCGGATCTTGGAGGCGGCCCTTCTAGCCGCTCGGCCGCTCTATGTCGCGCCTCGTGTCCGCGTCCACGCAAAAGCCTCGTGATCAGCTCGAGCGCTTCGGTCGTCCGCGGGGCGCCTTGGGCGCGTCCTCGATGGCGGCCGGCTCTTCGGCGGGCCTGGCGATCTGTCCAAGCCCAGAATCCTTGGCCAGCTGCGAACGCGTCTCCGAATACGCCGGAGCCACCATCGGATAATCGCTGGGCAGGCCCCACTTCGCCCGGTAGGCGTCGGGCGTCAGATTGTGGAACGACGTCAGATGGCGACGCAGCGACTTGAACTTCTTCCCGTCCTCCAGACAGTAGATGTGATCGCGCGTGACCGACTTCTTGATCGGCACGGCGGGCGCCTCAGGCACGGCCTCCACTGGCACCGCCGGCCCGTGCGCCAGCTGTCTGATGGAGGCATGCACGGAGGCGATGAAATCCGGCAGATCGGACGCCCGTAGCGAGTTATGCCCCACATAAGCGGCCACGATGCTCACGACATTGTGAAGCGTCGCCTTGGCGGATGCTTCGATGTGTGCCGCGCCGGCAGCGGACTTGCCTTGATCTTCTTCGCTCAATTTATGCCTCTCCGATTTCCGGCAATAGTTTATGGCGCGTCTATTTAGAAGAAACAACGCGCGAATTCAAACCATTCGTCGATAGGGGACACGCCATCACCGGCGACGTAGCGCTTTCGCCGCCATTTCGCTGACCATGGCGAAACGCACCCGCGCCGTGCCATCATGCGGGATGCGCCGCGAGAGTCGAAGCCTTTGATCGAGAGCCAGTTCTTCGACAGGGGTGCCGTCGCCGCGCCGCACGCCGCGGCCGTCGAGACGGGCCGCGCCATCCTCGCCGAGGGCGGCGGCGCGATCGAGGCGATGATCGCCATGGCGGCAACGATCGCCGTCGTCTACCCGCACATGAATGCGCTGGGCGGCGACGGCTTCTGGCTGATTCGCGAGCCGGGTGGGCGAGTGCGCTCGATCGAGGCGTGCGGCCCCGCCGGTGCCCGCGCGACGCCGGAGCGCTACCGCGCGCTCGGCCACGACTCGATCCCAGGACGCGGCCCGCTCGCCGCGGTCACCATCCCCGGCACGGTGGGCGGTTGGGGGCTCGCACACGATCTCGCACAGGCTGCGGGCGCCAGGCTGCCGCTGCGGGATCTGCTGGGCGACGCGGTGCGGCTGGCGCGCGAAGGCTATCCGCAATCGCCCTCGCAGGCCCGCACCCAGCCGCTCGAATGGGCCGCTCTGAAGGAAGCGCCCGGCTTCGCCGAGGCCTTCCTGGTCGACGGCAAGGTGCCCGCCGCCGGCACGACGCGGCGAGCCGAGGCGCTGGCCACGACGCTCGAGCATCTCGGTCGCGCCGGGCTCGACGATTTCTATCGCGGCGATGTCGGCCGCGAGCTCGCCGCGGACATGGATCGCATCGAGGCGGGCGGCACGCGGGGCGACCTCGAGTCCTACCGCGCCGTGCTGCGCGAGCCCCTCGCGCTGCGCCTGCCGGGCCGCACCCTCTACAATGCGCCGCCGCCGACCCAGGGCCTCGCGAGCCTGATCCTCCTCGGTGTCTTCGAGCGACTCGGCGTGACGCACGCGGAAAGCTTCGCCCACATCCACGGGCTGATCGAGGCGAGCAAGCGGGCGACCGCGATCCGCGACCGCGTCTGCACCGACTACGAGCGGCTTCTGCATGTGCCGGCGGACTTCCTGACACCGGAGGCCCTGCGGCGCGAGGCCGAGGCGATCGACATGGGCCGGGCCGCGCCGTGGCCGCTGGCGGCCGCCGCCGGCGACACGATCTGGATGGGGGCGATCGACGGCGAGGGATGCGCCGTCTCGTTCAGCCAGTCCATCTTCTGGGAATTCGGCTCCGGCTGCGTCCTGCCGGCCACCGGCGTGCTTCTGCAGAACCGCGGCTGCTCCTTCTCGCTGGAGCCGGGCGCGGTGAACCCGCTGATGCCGGGCCGCCGCCCATTCCACACGCTCAACCCGCCGCTTGCCGTGTTCGACGACGGTCGCGTCGTCTCCTACGGCTCGATGGGCGGCGACGGCCAGCCGCAGTTCCAAGCGCAGGTGCTTACGCGCATCCTGCTCGGCGACGGGGTCGCAACGGCGCTCGACAGGCCGCGCTTCCTGTTCGGCAGGGGCTGGGGCACGCCGAGCAGCACCCTGAAGCTCGAGGCGCGCTTCGACGACGACCTCGCGACGGCGCTCGAACGCGCGGGGCATGACGTCGAGGTGTCGTCGCTGCCTTATGCCGACGCGTTCGGTCACGCCGGCGCACTCGTGCGTCGCGCCGACGGCAAGCGGATCGAGGCCGGCCACGATCCGCGCTCGGACGGCCGCGCGGCGGGCATCTGATCAGAAGCGATGCCAGAGCCCCACCAGCGGCCCCGTCTCGCGGACGATGTCGCGGCCGGCGATGGTGCGAAAGGCACCGAGCTGCACCGACCAAGTGCGCGAGATGTCGTAGACGAAGCTGCCCTGCGCCTTGAGGTACGCCATCTTCTCGATCGGCGGATTGGCGGCCGGCGCCAGGCAGGCGAATTCCTGCAGCAGCACCATGAGCTTCGGTGTCAGATGCACGCCGAGGGTCGAGTCGAGGCGGCCCTCGTCCGGAAAGGGATCGGCGCGCAGGCGTCCGCCCGGCTCGATGTCGATGAAGGCGGGCAGGCCGAAAAGCGAAAAATCCCGGCCATAGAGGAGGCGGACGTCGGTCGCCAGCGCGTGGACGCCGCCGTCGGAGAGCTGGGCCTGCCAGCCCTGGTCGCCGAACGGCGGCTGGACGAGCGCCTGGATCGCCAGCACCTGGCCGGGCGCGGCGAGAAGCTTCAGGCGCGCGCCGAACGCGCTCGAATCCGAGCCCGTCACCGAATTGAGCGCGGCCGGGTCGTGCTCGCGCGCCAAGGTCGGCGCGGCGACGATGGTCAGCCAAGGCGTGAGGCCGTATTCGAGATAGCCGCTTGCCTCCGCTTTTCGGAACGCAGGTGTCGGCACGGCCTGGCCTGTCTGATCGAAACGCCGCGTCGCCGCGGAGTAGCCGACGCCGGCGATGAACTGGCCGGTGCCTTCCGGCAGCATGAACGCACCGGCGCTCGCCGACGCGGCGGCGGCGAGGCAGCAAACGAGGAAAAGCAAGAAACGCGACACAACCGACACGGACGCAACGCCACGACAGCAACTCTATTGAGAAACCCACACAACTCACGCAGTTCACAGCATCCGGCGGTTGCGCGAGCGGGAAAACCTCCTCTGTTGCGCAACCGACGCATTCCGCGCGATGACACCGCGCCGCCGACGCGGCCGGGAGAGCCGCGCCTTGATTTATCTGTTCATCGCCGTCGCCGGCTTCGCGGCGGGCTTCATCAACGTGCTCGCTGGCGGCGGCTCCTTCATCACCTTGCCCGCGATGATCGCCGGCGGCCTGACCGCGCTCGGCGCCAATGCGTCCTCGACCGTGGCGCTCTTCCCGGCCCAGGCGATCACCACCTGGCTCGCCCGCAAGGACATGGTCATGCCCGACGAGATGGGCGGCATCAGCATCAAGGCGCTGGCGGCGATCAGCATTGTCGGCGGCTTCTTCGGCGCGCTGCTACTGCTCGTCACGCCGCCGGGCGTGTTCTCGCATATCGTGCCCTGGCTGATCCTGTTCGCCACCGCCGTCTTCGCGCAGGGCAGCTTCGGTGGCGGCCTTTTCCGCGGTCGCTCGCTGCTCAGCCGCAATGGCGTTTACGCGGTGCAGGGTCTCGTCTCGATCTACGGCGGCTATTTCGGCGGCGGCATCGGGATCCTGATGCTGGCGGCGCTCACCCTGTTCGGCCTCACCGACATGCGGGTGATGAACTCGATCAAGATCCTCCTGTCGATGCTCATGAACATCGCCGCCGTGGCGACCTTCGTGATCGCCGGCCTGGTGCGCTGGCCGCAGACCATCGTGCTCTGCGCGGGTGCCGTCGCCGGCGGTCTGGTCGGGCTCGTGGCGGCGAAACGGGTGCCGGCGCTCTGGGTCCGGGTGTTCGTTATCGGCGTCGGGCTGGTGCTGACGGTGGCGTTCTTCTTCAAGGTGGGGTTGGGATGAGGTCCCCGCTTCCGAAGAGTCTCCGGCGTCATTCCCGACGAAGCGAAGCGCCTACGACGGCACCGGCCGGCGCTTTACCAGCTCGTGCCGGACGCCTCGTTCACGGCGCCGGGCCGGGTCGCGGCCTGCGACAAATCGGTGTTGGACTGCGCATCGTTCGAGGACGTCGCCGTCTCGGTCAAGGCAGCGGTCTCGACGCCGTTGATCATCGGCCCGTCGCCCTGGATCATCGGCGCCGCGGACGTGGCGGTCGACAGGAGCGTCGCGGTCGCGAGCGCACAGGCGGTCGCGGTCCATCGTCCCCGAAGCTCGAGCATGCTGTCCCCCTGGATCGGCGCAATCCGTGCCGCGCGAGCCCGCACTATGCCCGATCCTTCGCGGCGTTCCTTGGGCGGACGCCGGGGCGGACCAGCCGCGCGCAACGAATGCCGCGCGCCGTGCTCTTTCGGCAACAGCTTCGGCGAGACGGAGAAATCCCGGCTTAACCGGCCGCGCCTAGGGTGACGGCTCGCGTCCGAGCGCCTCGCCTTGCCCTTTCCCGCCTTCCCCGCCCTGCGCGACGGACACTGGCTGACGCCGGAGCGCCTGCGTGTCTACCCGGCGATGCTCGGCGGCGCGCTGGCGCTCGCCATCGCCGCGCTCGTCGCGACGTCGCATGGCGCGCTCGACCATTGGGGCCGCCCGCTCGGCATCGATTTCAGCGGCGTCTGGGTCGCGGGCGGGGAGGTGCGCGCCGGCCATCCCGCCATGCCCTACGACAACGCGGCCCATGCCGCCGCGCAGGCCAAGGCGTTCGGCGCGTCCGATTCCTTCCTGCCGTGGCCCTACCCGCCGTATCTCCTGGCGGTTGCGGCGGTGCTCGCTGGCCTGCCCTATCTCGTCGCGCTGGCCGTCTGGCAGGCGGTGACCCTGGCCCTCTACCTCGCGGCCGTGCTGCGCCTGGGCCGCGGCCTGCCCCGCCGCATCCTCGTCGTCGGAGCGCTCGCCTTTCCGGCAGTGGCGATCAACCTCTGGCACGGGCAGAACGGATTCCTCTCGGCCGGTCTGCTCGGCCTCGGCGCCTCGCAAATTGGCGACCGCGACTTGACACGGCGCCCCCTCCTTGCCGGCCTGCTGCTCGGCCTGCTCGCCTATAAGCCGCAATTCGCCGTCGCCGTGCCACTGGCCCTGCTCGCCGGACGCCATTGGCGCGCGCTGCTCTCCGCAGGCGCCACCGTCGCGGCGTTGACCCTGGCGACGTGGCTCGTCTTCGGCGCCGCTCCCTGGCCGGCTTCGTCGCGAGCCTCGGCTTCACCCGCCACACGATCCTCGAAGGCGGCGGCCTGGAGAGCTGGAAGCTACAGAGCGCCTTCGCCGCCGTCCGCCTGCTCGGCGGCTCCGTCGCGCTCGCCTACGCGGTGCAGGGCATGGTCGCGCTGGCCGCGCTCGCCGGCCTGGCCTGGCTGTGGCACGGGAAAGGCCGACATGCGCGCGAAGGTCGCCGGTCTCGCCGTCGCCAGCCTGCTCGCGACGCCCTACGCCGTCGACTACGACATGGTGATGCTCGGCCCCGCGCTCGCCGGCCTCGCCGCGCTCGGTAATGAGCGCGGTTTCGCACCCTGGTGCAAGACCCTGCTGGCGGCGGCGTGGCTGATGCCGCTGCTCGCCCGGCCTGCCGCGATGGCCCTCGCGCTGCCGCTCGGCCTGCTCGTCATGGCCGCGCTCTTCGCGATGGTGCTTGTCGAGGTGCGGCGTGCCGGCGCGCCCGCCGGCCCGGTCGCACCGATTTTTCGGGGCACGATGCGATTGGTCTGAAAACTGTTTCCGATATGTCGCGTTTTCTGCAGTGAGATCATCGGTCCGGTAGCCGCGTTCGCGCGTCGGAAACGGGATTTTCGGAAATTGGAGCGACACTCGCGACATCGAGTGTGGTGGAGTTGAGTATGTCGATCGCAGATCATTTCGAGCGCGCGCCCGACGCCGGTTTCATTCGCAACTACGATAGCGGATCGGCGCGTCGCCAGTTCAATCTCTCGCTCACACTCATCGTCGTGATCACCGCCGCGGCCACCGCGCTCGGGTTTCTTGTGCGCTTCGACGGCCCCACGTCGCAGTCTGGTGTCGCGCTGTCGTCGCCGCCAGCCTACGTCGGGCACCTCTGAGCGCTACAACTTCGCGACATATTTTGCGACGATCGCCCTGTAGGCGTTAGCGTTGGACCTTTTGTAGGTGCAGCGCTGAATTGCGGTTTCCGCTACCCGGCAACGCGACGATCGAGCGCCCCTCCCGCCAACGCGGCTGGACATCGCGCGGGGCCCTAGGTTAAATTACCTGACCGGCGCCGACCCCGCACGCTGGGACCGCGGGCCGCAGGATGTCGGCGGGAGCCCATGACCCTCACCATGCCGAAGGCCGAGGCGGCGATCCTCGAAAAGCGGGCCGAGATCGTCGCGCGGCTCGGTGCGATCGTCGGGGCGGACAATGTGATCGCCGACGAGCGGCGCATGCGGCCCTACGAGTGCGACGCCGTCACCATGTACCGCCAGCTGCCGCTCGTCGTCGCGCTGCCGGAGACGGTGGCCCAGGTCTCGGCCATCATGGCGCTGGCGCAGGAGCTTTGCGTCAAGGTCGTGCCGCGCGGCGCCGGCACCTCGCTGTCGGGCGGCTCGATGCCGCTCGAGGACGGCATCCTGCTGGCCATGGGCAAGTTCAAACCGCATCCTCGAGATCGACTACGAGAATCGTTGCGTCGTCGTGCAGCCCGGCGTCGCCAATCTCGCCATCTCGAAGGCCGTCGAGGGCGAGGGCTTCTACTACGCGCCGGACCCGTCGTCGCAGATCGCCTGCTCGATCGGCGGCAATGTCGCGGAGAATTCGGGCGGCATCCACTGTCTGAAATACGGTCTCACCACCAACAATCTGCTCGGCCTCGAGGTCGTGCTGATGGGCGGTGAGGTGGTGCGGCTCGGCGGCAAGCATCTCGACAGCGATCTCTACGACCTCCTCGGCGTGCTCACCGGCTCCGAAGGCCTGCTCGGCGTCGTCACGGAAGTGACGGTGCGCATCCTCAAGAAGCCGGAAGTCGCGCGCGGGCTCCTGCTCGGCTTCCCGACGGCGGAGGCCGGCTGCGATGCGGTCGCCGCGATCATCGCCGAGGGGATCATCCCCGGCGGCATGGAGATGATGGATCGCGCCTGCATCCTCGCCACGGAGGACTACCAGGCCTGCGGCTACCCGCGCGAGGCGGGCTCGCTCGTCATCGTCGAGCTCGACGGCACGGCGTCCGAGGTGGATCACCTGATCGAACGTGTCTCGGCGATCGCCGAGCGCGGAGGGCGCGAACACGATCAAGGTTTCCACGTCCGACGAAGAGCGCATGCAGTTCTGGGCGGGTCGCAAGAACGCCTTTCCTGCCGCTGGGGCGATGGGGCCGGACTACCTCTGCATGGACGGCACGATCCCGCGCTCCAAGCTGGCTTTCGTGCTGGAGCGGATGGATGAACTCGCGGCGCACCATCAGCTCCGCGTCGCCAACGTATTCCATGCCGGCGACGGCAATCTGCACCCGCTGATCCTCTACGATGCCAACCAGCCCGGCGAGCTGGAGCGTGCGGAGGCATTCGGCGCGGACATCCTCAAGCTCTGCGTCGAAGTCGGCGGCGTCCTGACCGGCGAGCATGGCGTCGGCGTCGAGAAGCGCGACCTGATGCCGGAAATGTTTTCCGAGATCGACCTCAACCAGCAGCAGCGGCTGAAATGCGCGTTCGACACGCAGGGCCTGCTAAACCCCGGCAAGGTGTTTCCGACCCTGCATCGCTGCGCCGAACTCGGCAAGATGCATGTTCACGCCGGCAAGGGTGGCGTTCCCCGACCTGCCGCGTTTCTGATCTATCCCGCCAGCTCGCCGGCGCGCCGCTTCGCGGCCGCGACCGCGCGCGCCATCAGCGGCGCGAGCCCGTCCTGTGCCCGCAGCACATCGAGCGCGGCGGCGGTGGTGCCGCCCGGCGAGGTGACGGCCTCGCGCAGCGCGGTCGGCGTCGTCTCGGCGAGGCCGCCATCAGAGCGCCGGCGCCTTCCACGGTCGCGCGAGCGAGGCGCAAGGCGACGTCGGGTGGCAGGCCGGCGGCAACGCCCGCCTCGGCCAGGCATTCGGCGAGGTGAAAGACATAGGCGGGGCCGGAGCCGGAAACCGCTGTGACGGCGTCGATGAGGCTCTCGTCGAGCCATTCGATATGACCGGCGGCGGCGAGCAGCGTGCCGGCAACCTCGCGCTGCTCCGGCGTCAGCACGGTTTCGCCGGCGAGGCCGCTGGCGCCCTGGCCGATCGAGGCGGGCAGGTTCGGCATCGCACGTACGATCGCAGCGGCTCCCGGCAAGCCGGCGCGAAGATTTGCCAAGGTCTGTCCGGCGAGGATCGAGACCACCAGGGTGCCCGGCCCCGCCAGCCCGGCGAAGCCGCCTGGGTTGGCGCCAAAGGTCTGCGGCTTGACGGCAAGCACCAAAGCCTCAGGGGGCGCAGCGGGTACCTCGAGCTTGACGCCCCGCTCCCGGCAGAAGGCGGCGAGCGCCTCACCGATGCCGGGGTCGACCACGTGAATGGCATCGGGAGCGAGGCCGCCCGCGAGCCAGCCGCGCAGCAGCGCGCCGCCCATCTTGCCGGCCCCGGCGAGGACCAGCGAGCCGGGCCAGCGCGGCTCCATCACGCCTCGCCGCGCGTCTCGATCATGGCCGTTTCCAGCGCCTCGCGGCCGCTCTTGCCGGCCAAGACGGTGAACTGAAAGGCCTGGTAATAGCGCTCGCAAGCCATCACCGCCGAGGTGAGCACGCTCTCGCACTGGCGGGAATTGAGCTCGGCGCCGCCGGCCAGCAGCAGAGAGTGGCGGAACATGATGACGCCGTCGGACGGCCAGATGTCGAAATGGCCGATCCACAGCTGCTCGTTGACCAGCGCGACCAGGTCGAGCACGTCGGCCTTGCGCGGCGCCGGCACCTTGAGGTCGAAGGCGCAGGCGACGTGCAGTGCCTCCATGTCCTGCAGCCACGTGAAGGCGATGCTGTAGTCCGCCCAGCCGCCGGTGACCGAGATCGAGATCTCGTCCTCCTCGTCGCGGTCGAAGGACCAGTCGTTCAACGCGGCGAGCCGCTCGACCATGTCGACCGGATGCTCGGTGCGGGCGGCTTCGACTTCGATCTGCGACAGCGACATTCCCTGGCCTTCGATGCGGGCAGCGGGCACGCGGCCGTGCTGCGCCGATGTGAACGGTACGCTTCGGAAAAACCCACGCGACCGGCCGTCCGTCGTGACGCTGCCGGCTCTGCGAATCGCCGGCGCGCCGCGAATGAATCACAAGCGGCCCGGCGCAAGCAAATGGGGCTGGGGACAAGTTTGCGCCGCGACATTGTGTGCCGATGAGGGTCCTGGATTCGCGCGAATCCGTCCATGCTCGCCGCACCCATGTCCACAAAAGATGCGCATCAACCTTTACGGCCGCGCGAGATGTGGGGGCCGTGCACGCGACCCGATGTGGCCGGTGCGATAAAGCCGCAAGGTCTGATGCAGTCGTCAAAAATGACTTTCCGGCCGGAACTTGCTTGAATTGCCCACGCGATTCGGAGGGCTCATGACCAGCTTGCAAGCCGACGAGAGACTGTCCGCCGGCCGTGGCCCGAGCCCCGGACAAGACGGCGCAGACGCGCCATGCGATCGTCGCCGCCGCGCTCGACACGTTCCTGGAACGGGGCTTCTCCGCCACGCGAATGATCGACGTGGCGAACCGCGCCGGCGTCGCCAAGGGAACCCTGTATCTCTATTTCACCGACAAGGAGTCGCTGTTCGAGGGCGTGCTGGCCGAGGTGATCGCCGCGCCCGTCGCCGGCATCCGCTCGGTGGTGCCCGACCCCGGCGAGAGCGTCCGCGATTTCCTGATGCGCGCCGTCGTCCCGCTGATGCGCTCGATGGAAGGCTCGCGCCGCGCCGCCGTGGTGCGGCTCGTCGTCGCCGAGGGTGCGCGCTTTCCCTCGCTTGCGGCAACCTATCGCCGGCTGGCGATCGAGCCGATCCTCGGGCTGACGCGCCAGCTCGCCCAGCTCGCGGTGGAGCGGGGGGAGATTTCCTCCGACGCGCTCTCGCGCTTTCCGATGCTGCTCATGGCATCGGGGCTGATGGCAACCGTTTGGAACGGGCTGTTCGGGCTGCGCGAGCCGGTGGATACGGGCGCGGTGTTCGAGGCGTTATGTCGACCTGCTCTTTCGGGCCGCGCTGATCCTCACCCGCGAAGCGCGGGGAGGGGGACCGCGCGAAGCGCGGGTGGAGGGGGCAGCCACCGCTTCAGTCTCCGATTATCTTATCTCATTGCTTTCCGGGTTAAGCGCCGCTCTCCGGGTAAGAGCCGCAGTTCGAGACTGCGGCCGCCCCCTCCACCATCCTTCGGATGGTCCCCCCTCCCCGCTTCGCGGGTGAGGAGTTCCTCGTCTACCCCGCCTCCGGATGCGCGATCGTATAGAGCGATACGTCCAGCACCCCGGCGCGGAAGCCGCCCTCGGAGTAAGCCAGGTAATAGGTCCAAAGCCGTTGGAACCGCGCGTCGAAGCCCATCGCCTCGATGTGCGGCAGCGCCGCGTGGAAGCGGCGCGACCATTCGGCGAGCGTTTTCGCGTAGCTCTGGCCGAAGCTGAACGTCGATTTCAAAGCGAGGCCTGCCGACTCGATCTGCTCGCGCATGATCGTACGCGTCGGCAGCATCCCGCCGGGGAAGATGTAGCGCTGGATGAAGTCGACCTGGTCGCGGTAGAGCGCATAGCGCGTCTCGTCGAGCGTGATGACCTGCAGAACCGCACGCCCGTCGCGTGCGAGCCGCTCGCGGATCGTCTTGAAGTAGGCCGGCCAGTAGGAGCGGCCGACGGCCTCCATCATCTCGATCGAGACGATGCGGTCGAACGTCCCCTTCACGTCGCGGTAGTCCTCGAGGCGCCGGTCGGCGTGCCCGCTGGCGGCAAGGCGCTGGCCGGCATAGGCGAGCTGCGAGGGCGACAAGGTGAGCCCGGTGACCCGGCAGCCTTGCCGCAGGATGCGCTCGGCGAGGCCGCCCCAGCCGAAGCCGATCTCCAAAACCCGCGCGTCCGGCGCCAGCGCGAGGTCGTCGAGGATGCGGTCTTGCTTGGAGACTTGCGCCTCCTCGAGGCTCTGGTCGTCGCTGGTGTAGAGCGCCGAGGAATAGGTCATCCCCTCATCGAGCCACGCTCGAAGAAGGCGTTGCCGAGGTCGTAGTGCGCGACGATGTTGCGCCGGCTCCCGGCCCGCGTGTTGGCCCGGCGCAGGTGGCCGAGCTTGTTGAGGACATGCATCGGCGCGAAGCCGGCGATGCGCGCGAGCACCGCCTCGTTTTCGCACGAACAGCTCGACCACCTTGGCGATGTCGGGGCTCGAGCAATCGCCGTCGATGAAGGATTCCGCAAAGCCCATGTCGCCGCGAAGAAGGGTACGCCAGAGGGTGCGCCAATGGTGGAGCTCGAGAAACGCATCGGGGGCCGGGCTTGGGCGCCACGTGCTCGATGCGGCGCCCGTCCGGCAGCACGATCGTCACGCGGCCGTAGCGCAGCTGCGCGAGGATGCGCTCGATGACGCGGCAGCCGAGGTCGAGACCCCGCCATCCGCGGCGAGGCGCCAAGACCTTGTCTTCGAAAACGGACATCAGACCTCGCGGCGCGGGACAAAGGTGGCGGTATGCACGGGCGGGGCCGGGCGGGCGCGCAGGCCGACGCCCTTCAGCCAGAGCTTGAGCGCCTCCCAATGGATGCCCGCGACGACGGCAAAGCTCAAGAGCGGGTGGCCGAGGAAAGCGCGCAGCAGCACCCTGTCGGTCAGCGGCTCGCGCGCGCCGGCGAACGAGGCGGCGATCAGCCGCATGCCTTGCTTCGCGCCGTCGACCGCGACAGCGATGCGCTCGCCCGGCGGCTCGACACGGAAATCGTAGGTCATGTCCATGTCGAGGAAGGGCGAGACGTAGAACGCCTTGTCGCAGCGCTGGCGGATCGGGCCGCCCTCGTTCCCTTCGACCGGGATGACGTAGGTGTGCCGCTGGCGGAAGGTGTTGTTGGACCTCGTAGAGGATTGCCGCAAGGCCGCCGTCGGCACGGTGGCAGAAATAGACGCTGAGCGGGTTGAACGCGTAGCCGAGGGTCCGCGGCAGCGACAGCAGGCGGATGGCCCCGCCGTCCGCCGCGATGCCGGCCGCCGCCAACCTGTCTTCGACCATGCCGCGCAAGGTCGCGTCGGCGGGCGCGCCGGCCGGCAGGTGGTCGCGGTCGAAGAAGGAGAACAGGTTCCTGCGGTTGCGCGAGAACAGCCGCAGACCGGCGTTGAGCGCGTCGAGCTCGTCGAGATCGAGCAACGCCATCGCCATGCGGTAGCGCAGCGCGTGCGGCTTCGGCGCGAAGCGACGATGGTGGACGAGTCCGGTGTAGAGCGCCGACATCATGCCACCACCTCCTGGACCGGCAGGCTGATGCGTCCGGACTCACCGGCCACGGTCCAGGGCCGCCGCACGCCGCCGAGCGCCTCGGCGACGGCGAGACCGGCCTGCAGCCCGTCCTCGTGGAAGCCGGCGCCGAAATAGGCGCCGCAGAACCAGGTGCCGCGCCTGCCCTGCAGCGACCAGAGCCGCTTCTGCGCGGCGAGCGCCGCAAGATCGAAGATCGGGTGCTCGTAGGTTTCCTCGCGCAAGCTATCGCGCGGTGCGTGCGGCGGGTTGAGCGTGACGAAATAGTCGGGCGACGGCGGAAGCGATTGCAGCTTGTTCATCCAGTAGGTGACGCAGAGCGTCTCGGCATCGCCGCGTTGGCCGATGTAGTTCCAGCTGCACCAGGCGCGCCGTCGCCGCGGCATCAGCGCCGCGTCGCGGTGCAGGACCGCCTTGTTGCAGCTGTAGCGGAAGGCGCCGAGGATCTCGCGCTCCTCCGGCGTCGGCTGCGCGAGCAGCGCCAGTGCCTGGTCGGCATGGGTGGCGACGACGGCGTGATCGTAGCGACGCGGCACGCCGGTGCCTTCGGCTAGGGAGACGCCGCCCGCCTCGCGGGTGAGACGCAGGTCGCGCTGGCCAAGACGGATGCGATCCGCGTAGGGCGACGTCAGCGGCTCGATGTAGCGCTTCGACCCGCCGGTCACCGTACGCCAGATGGGCCGATCGACGACCTTGAGCAGCCCGTGATTGTCGCAGAAGCGCACGAAGCTCTCGGCCGGAAAGTCGAGCAGCGTGCGCGTCGGTGCCGACCAGATCGCGGCGGCCATCGGCAACAGGTGGTCGTCGCGGAACGCCCGCCCGTAGCGTTCGCGCTCAAGGAATGTACCGAGGCTCAGGCCCTCCAGCTCGGCGAGCTTGCCGGGCGCCTCGCGATAGAAGCGCAGCAGGTCGCGCAGCATGAGCCAGAAGCGCGGACTGACGAGGTTGCGCCGCCGCGCCAGCATGCCGAGGAAATCGGTGCCGGCATATTCGAGGCGCCCGCCGTCGAGCGAGATGCCGAAGGTCATGTCCGTCGGCTGGGTCGCGACGCCGAGATGGGCGAAGAGCGCCGTCAGGTTAGGATAGGTCGGCTCGTTGTAGACGATGAAGCCGGTGTCGACGGCTGGCCGCCGACGTCGATCGTGTTGGTGTGACCGCCGAGCCGGTCCGCCTTCTCGTAGAGCGTGACGTCGTGTCGCTGGGCGAGCAGCCACGCACAAGCGAGGCCCGAAATGCCCGATCCAATCACCGCTATGTGGAGCCGTCCGCCCCGCTCGACACTCATTTCAGCCTTTTGATCCGCCTCGCGCCATCAAATCAGACTATATACGATGAGCGAAGCGGTTTGGGTCTGCGGGACGATCTCCGCGTGTGCCGCGCATCGGGGCTCTGGCGGTGAGTGTCGGTCGATGGCATTGTATTTGTCGACTAGAGGTCGGCGGCTCAACGGCGGTCGTATGAACGGACTTGCGATCGTCAACGCGCTCGCCCGCAGCAGCACCGTCGAGGTGACGCGCGACATCCGCTTTTCACAGGGCCGGCGCGGGCTGCTCGACGTCTATGCGCCACGCCACGCGGTCGACGCGCCGCTGTGCGTGTTCTTCTATGGCGGCAGCTGGGAATTCGGCGCGAAGGCGGACTATCGCTTCGCCGCCATGGCGCTGGCCAAGCGAGGCCTCGTCACGGTCGTGCCGGACTACCGGCTCTATCCGGACGTCTGCTTTCCGGACTTCATCGCCGACGGCGCCAAGGCGGTGCGCTGGGCGCGTCGCAACGCGATCGAGTTCGGTGCCGATCCGGGCTTGATCTTTCTGATGGGGCATTCGGCCGGCGCCTATATCGCGATGATGCTGGCGCTCGACAAGACGCGGCTCGATTCAGCAAGCCTTTCGGCACTCGCCGGGGTCGTCGGGCTCGCCGGACCCTACGATTTCCTGCCGCTGAAGAGCGCCAACCTGAAGCGGATCTTCGCGCCGGCTGGCGGCGACCTTCGCGCGAGCCAGCCGATCGCCTACGCGCGCGGCGACGCGACGCCGATGCTGCTCGTCACCGGGCTGCGCGACCGCACGGTCAAACCCGACAACAGCCGCAAGCTCGCGACCCGCATCCGCGCGCTCGGCGGCCGCGCCGAGACGCGCTTCTACAAGCACGTCGACCACACGCTGGTGATGGGCGCGTTCAGCCCGTTGCTGCGATTGCTGGCGCCGAGCCTGCGCGACACCCTGGCCTTCATCGAGAAGCGCGCCGACGCGATCCGTCCGCACCGCGGCTCGCACCGCTTCGCCCAATCCAGCCGGCTCGCATGATCGTAACCTCCGTCGTCGGCGTCGCGCTGGCGCTCTCCGCGATCATGGCGCTCGCCTGGTGGGTGCAATACCGCACCCGTAATTCCGGCTGGTCGGACGTCTTTTGGTCCTACGAGATGGGGCTCGGCGGCGCTTATCTGGCGTTGGTCCACTGGCACGGCGCCGCGCACGCGCCGTCGGCGCGGCAATGGCTCGTCGCGATCCTGGTCGCGCTGTGGTCGGTCCGGCTCGGCACGCACATCCTGCGGCGCACCCTACGTGCCACGAGCGAGGATCCGCGCTACGCGGAGCTACGCCAGCAATGGAAGGACGATTTCCAGCCGCGCTTCTTCTGGTTCCTGCAGATCCAGGCGCTGGCCGCCTTCGTGCTGGTGCTCTCGGTCGGCATCGCCGCGCACAACCCGGCGCCGGGGATTTCCGCGACCGACGTGCTGGGCGCCCTGGTGCTGCTCGGCGCGATCTTCGGCGAAGGCGCGGCCGACCAGCAGCTGAAGCAATTCGCCGCCGACAAAGCCAACAAGGACAAAGTCTGCGATATCGGCTTGTGGGGTTGGTCGCGGCATCCAAACTACTTCTTCGAATGGCTCGGCTGGCTCGCCTATCCGATCATCGCCACCAACGTCCACGGCTATCCGTGGGGCTATCTGGCGCTGTCGGGCCCGCTCTTCATGTTCGTGCTGCTGCGCTACATCTCGGGCGTGCCGCCGCTCGAGCAGCACATGATCCGCAAGCACGGCGGCAACTTCCGCGCCTATCAGGAGCGGGTCAGCCCGTTCTTTCCCGCGCCGCCGCCGGGCGAGCGGTGAGGCGCCGCCGGTGGGCCTGATCCCCGCCGCGATCGGCGCCATCGAGCGCCTGCCGATCCCCGACGCTCTGACGCGGGCCGGCATCGGCGCGCTCGTCGGACGCACGCGCCGCCGCCTCGCCGTGCCCGATCCGGCCGGCGAGCGCGCCTTCGCGGAAGGCATGGCGGCCTACCCGATCGCCGAGCATGCGGACGCCGCCAATGCTCAGCATTACGAGGTGCCGACGCGCTTCTTCGAGCTCTGCCTTGGCCCGCGTCGCAAATATTCGTGCTGCTACTACGACGATGCCGAGACCACGCTTGCCGCGGCGGAAGAGCGCGCGCTGGCGCTCACCTGCGCCCACGCCGGGCTCGCCGACGGCCAGCGTATCCTCGAGCTCGGGTGCGGCTGGGGCTCGCTCACCTTATGGATGGCCGAGCATTTCCCGAACGCTGCCATCACCGCCGTCTCGAACTCGCACAGCCAGCGCGCCTATATCCTCGGCGAGGCGGCGCGGCGCGGGCTCGGCAATATCGACGTGGTGACCGCCGACATGAACGCCTTCGACACCGACGTCCGTCACGATCGCATCGTCTCGGTCGAGATGTTCGAGCACATGTCGAACTGGCGCGAACTGCTCGCGCGCACGCGCCGTTGGCTTGCCGACGATGGCCGACTTTTCGTGCATGTCTTCACGCACGCCAACGCGCCCTACCGCTTCGACCATCGCGACACGTCGGATTGGATCGCGCAGCATTTCTTCACCGGTGGCATCATGCCGAGCCGCGGCCTGATGCGGCAGTTCGGCGACCTCTACGAGGTCGTCGAGACCTGGGATTGGAATGGTACCCACTACGCGCGCACGGCACGCGACTGGCTGGCCAATTGCGACGCGAACCGCGTGACGATCGCCAAGCTCTTTGCCGGGGTCTACGGGCGCGACACCAAGCTGTGGCTGCGGCGCTGGCGTCTTTTCTATCTCGCGACCGAAGGATTGTTCGGACACGCCGGGGGCGAGGCGTGGGGCGTCACGCATTACCTGATGCGCAAGGCCGGCTGAGATGGGTGCGCTCACCGCGACCCGCGACATCTATCGCCGCACCCTCGGCGACCCGATCGCCGCCTTCCTCGCCGCCGAGGACCCGCTGGCGGCCATCGCCAATACCGGCGCCTTCCTTGTCTGCGGCAACCAGCCCTTCTACCCGCTCTATGTCTGGCTGCTCGTCGGCAACGACGCGTGGCCGGCGCTGCTGACCTGGCTGTCGACGCCGTTCTTCGTTGCAGTGGCGCCGCTGTCGCGCAAGCATCCGCTTGCATCTCGGGCGCTGTTCACCGTCGCCGGCGTGCTCAACACGCTCCTGTCCGCGAAGGCGTTCGGGACGAGCACGCAGGTCGGGTGGTTCCTGCTGCCATGCGCGATCCTGGCGACGACCTTCTTCCGGGCGCGGGAATGGCCGCTCGCCCTTCCGCTCGTTGCGCTGACCGTGGCCGCGGCGCTCCTGGTGCCCCATCTCGGCGCGCCGCTGCATGTCTACAGCGACGCGCAGGGCCGTTCGCTCGCCCATCTCAACCTGTGGAGCGTCACGGTCCTCTCCGCCTACCTGCTCTATGCGGCGATCCGCGTGCGCTGGCGCGAGCGGTTTGCCGAAGGGCGGCCGGCCGCTTAAACCCGCGCATGGCTCCGCCGCTCCTCGCCCTGCAAGACATCCACCTGACCCTCGGCGGCGCCGGGCGG
Organism: Melastoma dodecandrum; assembly: GCA_029817715.1. Taxonomy (NCBI): domain Eukaryota; kingdom Viridiplantae; phylum Streptophyta; class Magnoliopsida; order Myrtales; family Melastomataceae; genus Melastoma; species Melastoma dodecandrum. The sequence goes on along the minus strand of JARUPY010000044.1, from coordinate 340,904 downwards.
CCGCTGCTCGCCGGCGCTGATCTCATGGTCGGCCAGGGCGAGCGGCTGTGCCTGGTCGGCCGCAACGGATCAGGCAAATCCACCCTGCTCAAGATCGCAGCGGGCGCGGTCGAGCCGGACAGCGGCACGCGCTTCCTCCAGCCCGGCACCTCGGTCCGCTACCTTCCGCAGGAGCCCGACCTCGCCGGCTTTTCCAAGACCCGTGCCTATGCCGAGAGCGACCTCGGCCCGCTCGACGATCCGTACCGCGCACTCACGCTCCTTCAGGAGCTCGGCCTGACGGGCGAGGAAGACCCCGCGACCCTGTCCGGCGGCGAGGCACGCCGCGCGGCCATCGCCCGCGCGCTGGCGCCCTCGCCCGACCTCCTGCTGCTCGACGAGCCGACCAACCACCTCGACCTGCCGACCATCGAATGGCTCGAGGCCGAGCTGAAGGGCTTGCGATCCGCGCTCGTGCTCATCAGCCACGACCGGCGGTTCCTGAGCAACCTGTCGCGGACGACGGTGTGGATCGACCGCGGGGTCACCCGCGCCCTTAACAAGGGCTTCGGCGCGTTCGAGGCGTGGCGCGACACTCAGCTCGAGGAGGAGGAGCGCCAGCAGCACAAGCTCGACCGGCAGATCGTCGAGGAGGAGCATTGGCTGCGCTACGGCGTTACCGCGCGGCGCAAGCGCAACGTCGGCCGGCTCGATCGCCTCAAGGGCCTGCGCACGGAGCGCCGCGAGCACCGCCGCGTGCAGGGCGACGTCAAGCTCGCCGCCGGCGAGGGTCCCGTGTCCGGAAAGCTCGTCATCGAGGCGAAGCGCGCCTCGAAGGCCTACGAGGATCGGCCGATCGTCAAGGATTTCTCGACGCGCGTGCTGCGCGGCGACCGTCTCGGCCTCGTCGGCCCCAACGGCGCCGGCAAGACGACCCTGATCCAGCTTCTCACCGGCGCGCTGGCGCCCGATTCCGGCACCGTGCGGCTCGGCGCCAACCTCGAGATGGCGAGTCTCGACCAGAAGCGCGCCTCGCTCGACCCGGCGACGACCTTGCGCGACGCGCTGACCGGCGGCGGCAGCGACTACGTGGAGGTAGCGGGCGCCCGCAAGCACGTCATGGGCTACATGAAGGACTTCCTGTTCGGCCCCGAGCAGGCGCGCACGCCGGTCGGCGTGCTTTCCGGCGGTGAGCGCGGCCGCCTCATGCTCGCCCGCGCGCTCGCGCGCCCGTCGAACCTGCTCGTCCTCGACGAACCGACCAATGACCTCGACCTCGAGACGCTCGATCTCCTTCAGGACATGCTGGCCGAATATCCGGGCACAGTCCTTCTGGTCAGTCACGACCGTGATTTTCTCGATCGTGTCGTCTCGGGAGTGGTCGTCGCCGAGGGCGGCGGCCAATGGCAGGAATATGCCGGCGGCTATAGCGACATGCTGGCGCAGCGCGGCGAGGGCGTCCGGGCGAAGGCAGCGCCGGAGCGCAAGTCTGGAGAAAGGACGGCTGGGGTCGAGAAGGCCGCGTCGCCGCCCGCGCCGGCAACGCCGGGGCGGGAAAAGATGTCGTTCAAGGAGAAGCACGCTCTCGAGACCCTGCCGAAGACGATCGCCCGGCTGGAAGGTGAGAAGGCCAATCTGCGCGCCGCGCTCGACGACCCCACGCTCTACGCCCGCGACCCGGCCGGCTTCGCGCGGCAGTCCGAGACTTTCGCAAGGATCGAAGCGGAGCTGGCGCGTGCCGAGGACGAGTGGCTCGAGCTGGAGATGCGCCGCGAGGCGGTGGAAGGGTGAGGCGATCGCCGCGCGTCAGCGCGGCGCGGCGCCAGCACCATCACCATCTGGCGGCCTTCCATCGACGGCTGCGCCTCGACCTTCGCCAGCGTTTCAGTCTCCGCCTTCACGCGCTCCAACAGCCGGTAGCCGATGTCCTGGTGCGCCATCTCGCGGCCGCGGAAGCGCAGCGTGACCTTCACCTTGTCGCCCTCCTCGAAGAAGCGGCGCACAGCCTTCATCTTGGTGTCGTAGTCGTGGTCGTCGATGTTCGGACGCATCTTGATCTCCTTGATCTCCTGCGTCTTCTGGCGGCGGCGCTGCTCGGCGGTCTTCTTCTGTTCGAGGAAGCGGAATTTCCCGTAGTCGAGGATCTTGCAGACGGGCGGATTGGCGTTCGGCACGATCTCGACGAGATCGAGGCCCGCGTCCTCGGCGATCTGCATTGCCTCCAGGGTGTCGGTCACGCCGCGGTTCTGCCCGTCGACGTCGATCAGCTGAACTTCCCTGGCTCTGATGTCCTTGTTGGTGCGCGGCCCGTCCTTCTGCGGGGTCGGCGGGGCTTTCATGGGTCGGCGAATGTGCAGTCTCCTGAGGTTGTTGAGCGACCCGATTGCGAGGCGCCAGCGGCAATACGCGGGCGGCGGCGTCGAGGCCAAAGGAAAAGATCGGGCCGCGACGCCATAAAGTCAACAAAACCCGGCGCCGCGCGTCTCGCGCTTTCGTCGGTGTGGCGCCAAGGCCGCGCTTTCGGCGAGCATTCCCCGGCCGCGAGGTAGACAACGGGCGCGACACGCCCACCTTAATCGCTCAAAGAAATCCGGAGTGACCCGTGACCCCAGACCCGGTCGTCATCGTCGGCGCGGCGCGCACGCCGATGGCCGCCTTCCAGGGCGAGCTGAAGGACGTCTCCGCCCCAGCGCTCGGCGCCGTCGCGGTGCGCGCCGCGCTCGAGCGGGCCGGCGTCGCGCCGGATGCGGTCGACGAGGTGCTGCTCGGCTGTGTGCTGCCGGCGGGCTTGGGGCAGGCGCCGGCGCGCCAGGCATCCCTCGGTGCCGGCATTCCAAACAGCGTACCGGCGACCACGGTCAACAAGGTCTGTGGCTCGGGCATGCAGGCGGCGATCCTCGCGCACGACGCGCTCGCCGCCGGCAGCGCCGAGGTGGTGGTCGCCGGCGGCATGGAGAGCATGAGCAACGCGCCCTATCTCCTGGAGCGCGCGCGGGCGGGCTATCGCATGGGCCACGGCCGCGTCATGGATTCGATGTTCCTCGACGGCCTCGAGGACGCCTACGACAAGGGCCGACTGATGGGGACCTTCGCCGAGGAATGCGCGCAGGACTACCAGTTCACCCGAGAGGCGCAGGACGAGTGGGCGATCACCTCGCTGAAGCGCGCGCAGGCGGCCATCGCCGACGGGAGCTTCGCGCGCGAGATCGCGCCTGTGACGGCGAAGTCCGGCAAGGCCGAAACGAAGGTGACGACGGACGAGCAGCCCGGCAAGGCGCGGCTCGACAAGATCCCCGGCCTGAAGCCCGCCTTCCGCGAGGGCGGCACGGTGACGGCGGCCAACTCCTCCTCCATCTCCGACGGCGCCGCGGCGCTGGTGCTGATGCGCCGGTCCGAGGCCGAGCGGCGCGGCCTCACGCCGCTCGCGGTGATCGCCGGCCACGCGACACACGCGGCCGAGCCGAGCCGCTTCCCGACAGCGCCGATCGGCGCGATGACGAAACTCTTCGAGAAGACGGGCTGGAAGACGGCCGACGTCGACCTGTTCGAGGTCAACGAAGCCTTCGCCTGCGTCGCGATGTTCGCCATGCACGATCTCGGCATCCCGCACGAGAAGATCAACGTGAACGGCGGCGCCTGCGCGCTCGGGCCCCCGATCGGCGCCTCGGGCGCGCGCATCCTCGTGACCCTGATCGGCGCCTTGCGCGCCCTGGGCCTGAAGCGCGGCGTCGCTTCGCTGTGCATCGGCGGCGGCGAGGCGACCGCGATGGCGGTGGAGCGGATGAACTGATTGGGACGCTGGTCCTCGACCGCTTCTTGGCCGGGCGGGAGGATGCACGGTATCTCTTCTCCTGCGGACGGAGAAGGAGGGCCGTCGATGAGGCCGCGCAAAAAAGCGCGGGCCGGAGCCCGCGCCTCGAGGTGGCCGATCTCGAAAGACCGGCGATCAGGGGATCGCGACGACGGGCGTACCGACGTTGACCCGGTCGTAGAGGTCGACGACGTCCTCGTTCAGCATGCGGATGCAGCCGTAGGAGGCGGCGGTGCCGACCGACTTGCGCATCTTCTGGGTGGTGCCGTGGATCGCCACCTGGTCGAGCTGCAGGGTCATCGCGCGCTCGCCCATCGGGTTGTTCGGCGCGCCGCCCGGAATGAAGGCGGGAAGCTCGGGATGGTCGTGCGCGACGACCGCCGGCGGCGTCCAGTCGGGGCGGATGAACTTGCCCTCGATATAGGTCTTGCCGCGCCAGGCCTTGCCGGCCTTGCCGATGGCGATCGGATACCGGATCGCCGTGCCGTCGCCGTTCGTGAAGTAGAGCGAACGCTCGCTCTGCTTGATGATGATCATGCCCGCCGGATAGCTCGTCGGCACCTGGACCGATTGCTTGGCATTAACCGGCGCGAGCGTGGCCGTGCCGATGATGCCAGTCAGAACGAAGGACGCGAGTATCCGTCCGGCCGCAAGGCCGTTGTTCTTCATCGTGATCATAATTTCCCCGTCGGACCAAGTCGTTACGCGGGCGCGCGAAGGCGCCAGTCCATGGCGAGGACAATATCAAGATGGGTGTTCAAACAGAGTTAAAAGATCGCGAGCGGCGCAGATCGCCGCCCGCTGTTGCGCCGGAGTCGCAAAATCGCCGTTTTTAGGCACGCTCGCGGCCCGATTTCGCCGGTTCCGCAACACCGTGGAATTTTCAAAACCACGGCGTTGGGTCGAATCGGCGCGGTCAGACCGATTGTGCTCGCCTATTTGTTCGGGCGATTCGCCACCAGGTCGTCGACGACGGCGGGGTCGGCGAGCGTCGAGGTGTCGCCGAGCTTGTCGACCTCGTTCTCGGCGATCTTGCGCAGGATGCGGCGCATGATCTTGCCCGAGCGCGTCTTCGGCAGGCCGGGCGCGAACTGGATGATGTCGGGCGAGGCGATCGGACCGATGTCCTTGCGGACCCAGGTGACGAGTTCCTTGCGCAGCGACTCGTCGCCCTCGATGCCCTGGTTGAGCGTCACGTAGGCATAGATGCCCTGGCCCTTCTGGTCGTGCGGGTAGCCGACCACGGCGGCCTCAGACACCTTCTCGTGCGCGACGAGCGAGGATTCGACCTCGGCCGTGCCCATGCGATGGCCGGAGACGTTGATGACGTCGTCGACGCGGCCGGTGATCCAGTAATAGCCGTCGCCGTCGCGCCGGCAGCCGTCGCCGGTGAAGTACTTGCCCTTGTAGGTCGAGAAGTAGGTCTCGACGAAGCGCTTGTGGTCGCCGTAGACGGTGCGCATCTGGCCGGGCCAGGAGCGGGCGATGACGAGGTTGCCCTCGCAGGCGCCCTCCTGCACGTTGCCCTCGGCGTCGACGATCTCCGGCTCGACGCCGAAGAACGGCAATGTCGCCGAGCCCGGCTTCAGTCGCGTCGCGCCCGGCAGCGGCGTGATCAAGATGCCGCCGGTCTCGGTCTGCCACCAGGTGTCCATGATCGGGCAGCGGCCGGCGCCGACCACGTCGTGATACCAGCGCCATGCCTCGGGATTGATCGGCTCGCCGACCGAGCCGAGCAGCCGCAGGCTGGCGCGGCTGGTCCGCTGCACGGGCGCGTCGCCGGCGCCCATCAGGGCGCGGATGGCGGTCGGCGCGGTGTAGAGGATCGACACCTTGTGCTTGTCGCAGATCTCCCACATGCGCGAGGTCGACGGATAGTTCGGCACGCCCTCGAACATCAGCGAGGTGGCGCCATTGGCCAGCGGCCCGTAGACGACGTAGCTATGCCCGGTGACCCAGCCGATGTCGGCGGTGCACCAGTAGACCTCGCCGTCGTGGTAGTCGAAGACGAGCTCGTGGGTCATCGCCGCGTAGACGAGATAGCCGCCGGTGGTGTGCAGCACGCCCTTCGGCGCGCCGGTCGAGCCCGAAGTGAAGAGGATGAAGAGCGGGTCCTCGGCGCCCATCGGCTCCGGCTCGCATTGGTCAGACGCCTTCTCGACCGTGTCGTGATACCAGACGTCGCGGCCGTCCTTCATGTCGATCTTGCCGCCGGTGCGCTTGAGCACGATCACCGTATCGACGATGCCGGCCTTGTCGATGGCGGCGTCGACGTTCTTCTTCAGCGGGATCGGCTTGCCGCCGCGCAGGCCCTCGTCGGCCGTGATCACGATCTTCGAGTCACAGTCCTGGATGCGGCCGGCGATCGAGTCCGGCGAGAAACCGCCGAAGATCACCGAATGGACGGCGCCGATGCGCGCGCAGGCCAGCATGGCGAAGGCCGCCTCGGGGATCATCGGCAGGTAGATGGTGACCGTATCGCCCTTCTTGACGCCCTTGGCCTTCAGGGCGTTGGCGAAGCGGCAGACGTGAGCGTGCAGCTCCTTGTAGGTGATCTCCTTCGAATCCTTCGGGTCGTCGCCTTCCCAGATGATCGCCACCTTGTCGCCGCGCGCCGCGAGCTGGCGGTCGATGCAATTGGCGGCGACGTTGGTGACGCCGTCCTCGAACCATTTGATGGAAACGTCGGGCGCCTCGTACGAGCAGTTCATCACCTTCGAGAACGGCTTGATCCAGTCGATGCGCTTGCCGTGCTCGCCCCCAGAACTCGTCCGGATCCTTGATCGAGCGCGCGTACATCTCTTCGTACTTCGCCTTGTCGACCAGCGCCTGCTTCGCGACCTTCTCGGGGACGGGAATGGACTTCTCGGACACGGCTGCCTCCCTACGCGCTGTTCGTGTCGCGCGTTCTTCTTGTCGCGGCGCGCAACGGCGCGAGCCGGCCTCGTCTTGACTTAAGCGAGAGGCCCGGCAAGGCAAATCCGGCAAAAGGTACAACCCGGGTCGGTGCCCGCAGTCAGTGCTTCGGCTCGTCCTTCGTCAGGGCGCCGGTGTGCGGGTCGACGTGGATCTCGTGTTCCTGGCCGCCCTTGGCGGCATCGCCCTCCCAGTGGCCGTCGTCGGCCTCGAGCTTCATGACCGCTGTATAGCCCATTGCCTTGAGCTTCTGGACCACCTGCTGCTCGGTGATCCAATCCTTGCCCGGCGTGTCGGCGCGCGCCGCGCCGCAGGCCGCCGCCAGTGTCAGGGCCAAGGAAAGGACAATTGTCTTCGACATCGCGGCTACCTCTTATCTGCTTAAGAGGTCCAAACGAGCTCGCAGCCGCGCGGTTCGAGCAAGGCCTATTTGCAGTCCTTCGTCACCCGCGCCAGCGCCTGCTTGAATCCGTCGAGCGCGTAGCTGTCGACGGTGGCCGGGCCCTTGGCGGCGGCGGCCTTCACGGTGAGCATGCCGGCGTGCTGCATGGCCTCGACGAACTTCGCCTCTTCGTCGGGATTCTTGATCCAGGCATTGGCGCCCTTGGTCACGAGGTCGAAGGTCGTGCGGCCGATCTTGGCCTGCGGCGTCCCGGTGTCCTTCACCGGAAAGCCCATGATGATCGAGACTTCGTTGTGCACCTTCTCGCCGGGACGATCGGAGATGAACACATAGGCGGCCTCGCGCTTGATGTCGGGCTTGCGCTCCTTCGGCGAAGCGAGGGCGTAGCAGGTCTTCGCCTTGCCGGATTTGGCGAGATATGCGCCCCAATCGCCGAATGTGCCGACCTGCTCCGGCTTGCCGGCGCCGGCGTCCTTCTTCGTGCCCGCGTCCTTGGTGCCCTCGCTCTGCGCGGGCTCGGCATGGGCCTTCTTGCGCGCCTGGGCCGGCGCGACCGCGAGGGCGAGCCCGGCGACGGCGACGAGCGTCATCGGAATGAGGCGAATCTGGAGGGGGCGAGTCCCGACGAGGCGATTCATGGTCGCGACACTCTCCGGCAAAGCCGTTTGTGCAAGGTTAACGAGCCGTGACGGGTGCCCGAGGAAGCGGGCGAAATTCGGGTTGGCGCGGCCGCGCCCGGGTGCGGCGGGCAGGGGGCCTGCCTTGATTTCCGTCGGGCAGGGCCGACATGGCGGCGACCCGCAATCGCCTATACCGGGAGCATCCCCGCATGAGCATCGGGTTCATCGGCCTCGGGTCCATGGGGACCGGGATCGCCGCCAACCTCGTCAAGGCCGGCCACGAGGTCACCGTCTGGAACCGCAGCCCCGGCAAGGCCGAGGAGCTGAAGGCGGCCGGCGCGCGCGAAGCCGGCTCGCCGGCTGAGGCCGCAGCCGACGCCTCCCTCGTCTTCACCATGGTGGCTGACGATCCCGCGCTTTTCGCGGTGCTGCGAGGCGAGGAGGGCCTGATGCGTGGCCTGCCGGAGCGCTCGCTGCACGTCTCGCTCAGCACGATTTCCGTCGCCACCGCCGACAAGCTCGTCGCCGAGCACGCGGCGCACGGGCAGCGCTATATATCGGCGCCGGTGTTCGGGCGGCCCGAGGCGGCCGCCGCCGGCAAGCTGTTCGTCGTCGCCGCGGGCAAGGCCGCGGACATCGACGAGGCCGAGCCGTTCTTCGAGGCGATCGGGCAGCGCACCTTCCGCGTCGGCGAGACGGCCTCGGCCGCCAACCTCGTCAAGCTCTGCGGCAACTTCGCCATTCTCGCCGCGGTCGAGACCATGGGCGAGGCGATGGCGCTGGCCGAGAAGGGCGGCGTGCCGAAGGCCACGCTGCACGAGGTCTTCACGAACACCTTGTTCGCCGCGCCGGTTTACAAGAACTACGGGCAGATGATCGTCGACGACAAATATCGCCCCGCCGGATTCAAGGCGCCGCTCGGGCTGAAGGACATGCGGCTGGTCGGCGAATCGGCCGAGAAGCACCGCGTCGCGATGCCGGTTCTGAGCGTGTTGCGCAACCACCTGCTCGAGACCATCGCCAAGGAGGGCGAGGACATCGACTGGTCCGGCATCGGGCTGACGATCGGCAAGAACGCCGGGCTCTGAGGGTCAGGCCCTCCGGCGCGTGTGCTCGAGAAGATCGCGCAAGGTCTCGTCGATCGTGATGCGGGGCATCCAGCCGGTCAACGACACGAGGAGCGCCGGCCTCGCAAAGACGACGGGCAGGTCGACCGGACGCACCCGTTCGGGATCGACATGGACCTCGAACGGCAGCGACGCCATCGCCCGCAACTTCTCGACCAGGTCGCCAAGCCGACGCGGCACGCCGGAGGCGATGTTGACCGTGACGCGCGCGGGCAGACTCGGCGCCGCCTCGCAGAGCGCGACGTAGGCGGCGACGACGTCGCGGACGTCGAGGAAGTCGCGGTGGACGTCGAGGTTGCCGACGGCGAGCCGCGGCGGGCGGCGGCCGCGCTCCATCTCGACGATCTGGGCGACGAACGACGGCAGCACGAAATGCGGCAGCTGGCCGGGCCCGGTGTGGTTGAACGGCCGCGCCACGATGAGCCGGCAGGTCGCGGGCAGCACGTCGGCCAGCATGCGCTCCGCCGCGAGCTTCGATCTCGCGTAGGCATTGAGCGGGCGGGGGGGCGCGCTCTCGTCGAGCGGGCTGTCGCGAAAGCTCGCGCCGTAGGTCTCCGAGCTGCTCGTGAAGAGCACGGTCGCGGTCGGCGCGTGCACGGCGATCGCCAGCCCGAGAGCGAGACTCCCGGCGAGGTTCACCTTCCAGGTCGGCGTGTTCGCCGCCTCGCCGCGCGCGACGGAGGATTGCGCGGCCAGATGGATGACGAGATCGGGTCCGAAGGCGGCGACGGTCCTGGCGACATGGTCGAAATCGAGCAGGTCGACATATTCGTGGGGCTCCGCCGACGGCGCCGCCGCTTCGGGATTCGCTTCGTCAGGCTTGGCGCCGCGCAGCCCGAGGATCGCCGCGTCCGGCCAGCGCCAGCGCAGCGCCGGGAGCAGATAGGCGCCGACGAACCCGTTCGACCCGGTGACGAGGATGCGGGTCGCCATCAGCATCCGTCGCGGTGCGGCCGAGCGCCGGCCGTCTCGATCACCATCGCTGCAAGCTCCCGGTGCTTGCCTGGCTTAAGGACAAAATGGCGGGGCGATCAAGAGTGCGATCGAGGTCCGGTTGCCCTGCGCGGCCAAATTGACTTCGCCGCCGCCTTTCACCTATATGGCCGCCACGACGGCGGTATCGGCAGCGTTCCTTCGCGCGAACCCGCCAGGTTCCCACCGCGAGCGATATGACCTCGACCCGTTGTTGACGGCGCCCGGCTGACGGAGCCCGCCGCCTCGGTCGAGATGGAGTTGTCCCGTGAAACGGACCTATCAGCCCTCCAAGCTCGTGCGCAAGCGCCGCCACGGCTTCCGCGCCCGCATGGCGACGGTCGGCGGCCGCAAGGTCATCGCCGCCCGCCGCGCGCGCGGCCGCAAGCGCCTCTCGGCCTGACGGCGCCGACGGCGGCCGGACGCCCGATGCCGCCAAACCCGGATGAGGCACTCGTTATCGGCCGGCTGAAGCGCCGCGCCGATTTTCTGCGTGCCGCGAAGGGCAAGCGTTGGCATGGCAAGGCGCTCAGCCTGCAGGCGATCCAGCGCGGCGAGGCGGAGTACGATGTACGCGTCGGCCTTCACCTTGACCCGCAAGGTGGGCAGGGCGGTGATCCGCAACAGGGCGCGACGGCGTTTGAAGGAAGCGTTGCGGCTCGGCGCGCTTCCCTTTCAGGCCGGTCATGACTACGTGGTTGTCGGCCGGATCGAGGCGATCCGGCAGCCGTTCGCGGCGCTCAAGGCCGAACTGGCGCGCGCGGTCACGGGCGTGCACGCCGGCAAGTCGAGACGCGCCGCTGACCCGAAGCGCGCCGCCACGCCACGGCCCGAAACCGCGAGCACTCTCGAAACCGCCAGCCGGACCGACCGGCCGCCCGGGACCGGGCCATAGGACCAGGGCATGAAACCCGAGAACAAGAACTATTACCTGGCGCTCGCGCTCTCCATCCTGGTCGTGTTCGGCTGGCAGTACTTCATCGCCAAGCCGCAGTACGACAAGGCGCGGCTGGTGCAGCAACAGCAGCAGCAGGCTCAGCAGACCGCAAACGGCGCCCCCGGCTCGACCGACGCGCTGCCGCCACAGAGCGCCGTCGCGCCGCCGCAGGGCGGTGTCGTGCCCCAGACCGCCGCGGTATCGCGCGACCGCAAGGCGGTCCTCGCCGACAGCCCGCGCGTCGAGATCGACACCCCGTCGCTGGAGGGCTCCATCGCCCTCAAGGGCGCGCGGCTCGATGATCTCGAGCTCAAGGACTACCGCGAGACGCCCGACAAGAATTCGCCCAACATCGTCCTGCTGTCGCCGCCCGGCGCGCCCTCGGCCTATTTCTCGGAGACGGGTTTCGTCGCCAAGCCCGGCACCGACGTCGCGCTGCCCGGTCAGGACACGGTGTGGACCGCCGACGACGGCAAGCGGCTGACCCCCTCGACGCCGGTCACCTTGACCTGGGACAACGGCAAAGGGCTCGTCTTCACGCGCAAGATCGCCGTCGACGCCGACTACATGTTCACGATCACCGACGGCGTCGCCAACAAGGGGCAGGCGCCGGTGACCCTGTCGCCTTACGCGCTGATCCTGCGCCAGGGGCTGCCGAAGGACGCGGGCCGCTCGATCCTGCACGAGGGGTTCGTCGGGCTGCTCGGCAATTCCGGCGTGCAGGAGCCGGCGTACAAGGACCTCGACAAGGAGCCCGGCGGGACAAAGAGCCTGAAGGGCCAGGGCGGCTGGCTCGGCTTCACCGACGTCTACTGGGCGACCGCGCTGGTGCCGGACCAGAGCAAGACTGTCGACGGCACGTTCTCGGCCTTCGGCACGGGCGAGAAGACCTATCAGGCGGCGACCCTGAGCGAGCCGGTGACGGTCGCCCCCGGCGCGACCGACGAATCGACCTCCCGCTTCTTCGCCGGCGCCAAGGTTGTCTCGCTGCTCGACAATTACCGCAAGCAGGGGATCGAGAAGTTCGATCTCCTGATCGACTGGGACTACAACATCGGCTGGGTCACCTTGCCGCTGTGGTTCATCACCCAGCCGATGTTCTACCTGCTCGACGGCATCTACAAGTTCGTCGGCAATTTCGGCGTGGCGATCATCGCGCTCACCTGCCTGATCAAGCTGACCTTCTTCCCGCTCGCCAACCGCTCGTTCATGTCGATGGCGAAGATGAAAGGGGTGCAGCCGCAGCTCGCGGCGCTGAAGGAGAAGTACCCCGACGACAAGCAGCGCCAGCAGCAGGAGATGATGGCGCTCTACAAGCAGGAAAAGATCAATCCGCTGGCCGGCTGCTGGCCGGTCTTCATCCAGATCCCGGTCTTCCTGGCCCTGTACCGCGTGCTCTACAGCACGATCGAGATGCGGCACGCGCCGTTCTACTTCTGGCTGCGCGATCTCTCGCAGCCCGATCCGACCAATGTGTTCAATCTGTTCGGCCTGCTGCCCATCAACCCGACAAGCCTGCCGCTGATCGGCCATTTCCTGGCGATCGGCATCCTGCCGCTCGTCATGGGCGTGACGATGTTCCTTCAGATGAAGATGAATCCGGAGCCGCCGGACCCGGTGCAGAAGGCGATGTTCTCGTGGATGCCGGTGATCTTCACCTTCATGCTCTCGACCTTCCCGTCCGGTCTCGTGCTCTACTGGACGGTGAACAACACGCTGACGATCCTGCAGCAGTCGGTGATCATGAAGCGCGCCGGCGTGAAGCTCGAGCTGTTCGACAATCTGAAGGGCATGTTCCGCCGGAAGGCGCCGCCGCAGCCGGCGAAAAAGCCCGAGCCGAAGCCGGGCGCCGGCTCGAAGGCACCGGCGGAGTAAGGCCTCGCGCGAGTTCGTCCTTCCGTTAGAGACTTAACATCACGGAATCGGACGCGATCGCCCTTCTCCCTCGCGGGAGAAGGGCGGCCCCGGCTCGCCTTCTGTAAATCCCTAGCCGCAAGCAGGCGAGGAAGTCCGCGTCCCCGTCAGGAGGCCGCGGCCTCGGCTTCGGTCGCCTCTCCCTCTTCGCTCTCGTCGGCAACCGGCTCGGGCAGCGCGTCGATCCAACCGGCGGCCAGGCGGGCGCGCATGATCATCATCTCGGCGTCCTCGCGCGACACCTCGAGACCGTCGAGGTAGCCCGCGTGCTTGATGCTCTCGGCCTCCTTGCGCTCGACCCAGCCCACGAGATCGTCGGTCGCGCAGCCCGCGAGGTCCTCGACCGTCTTGACCTCGTTCTCGCCGAGCTTGACCAGCATCGGCGTGGTCAGGCCCTCGATCTCCTTCAATTCGTCGGCGACGCCGAGTTCGGCGCGCTTGGCGTCGAATTCCGCGTCGATCTTGCCGAGGTAGTCGCGCGCGCGCTGCTGGATCTCGGTCGCTGTGTCCTCGTCGAAGCCCTCGATCGACGACAACTCTTCCGGCTCGACGTAGGCGAGCTCCTCGACGGAGCGGAACCCCTCGGAGGCGAGCAGCTGGCCCACCACCTCGTCGACGTCGAGGGCGGCCATGAAGATCTGAGTCCGCTCGTTGAACTCCTTCTGCCGGCGCTCGGATTCCTCCTGCTCGGTGAGGATGTCGATGTCCCAGCCGGTGAGCTGGGACGCGAGCCGCACGTTCTGGCCGCGCCGCCCGATCGCGAGCGAGAGCTGATCGTCCGGCACCACCACCTCGATGCGGTTCGAATCCTCGTCGAGCACGACCTTGACCACCTCGGCCGGCTGCAGCGCGTTGACGACGAAGGTGGCATTGTCGGGCGACCAGGGAATGATGTCGATCTTCTCGCCCTGCAATTCCTGGACGACCGCCTGGACGCGGCTGCCCTTCATGCCGACGCAGGCGCCGACCGGATCGATCGACGAATCGCGCGACGTCACCGCGATCTTGGCGCGGCTGCCCGGATCGCGGGCCACGGCGCGGATCTCGATCACGCCATCATAGATTTCCGGCACCTCCTGGGCGAACAGGCGCACCATGAATTGCGGATGGCTGCGCGACAGGAAGATCTGCGGACCGCGGGCCTCGCGGCGCACATCGTAGAGATAGGCGCGGCAGCGGTCGCCGGGGCGGAACAGCTCGCGCGGGATCGACTGGTCGCGGCGCATGATGCCTTCGCCGCGGCCCAGGTCGACGACGACATTGCCGTACTCGACGCGCTTGACGACGCCGTTGACGATCTCGCCGACGCGGTCCTTGAACTCCTCGTATTGCTTCTTGCGCTCGTATTCGCGGACGCGCTGGACGATGACCTGCTTGGCGGTCTGGGCGGCGATGCGGCCGAAATCGATCGGCGGCAGGGTTTCGGCGATCCAGTCGCCGAGCTGTGCCGCGGGGTTCTTCTTGCGCGCGTCCGGCAGCAGGATCTGCGTCGAGTCGTTGTCGATCTCGTCGACGACGAGCAGCAGGCGCGAGAAGCGGATTTCGCCGGTCTTGGGGTTGATCTCGGCGCGCACTTCCGTTTCCTGCCCGTAACGGGAGCGCGCCGCCTTCTGCATCGCGTCCTCCATCGACTCGAGGACGATCTGGCGATCGATCGATTTCTCGCGGGCAACAGCGTCGGCGATCTGTAGAAGCTCGAGCTTGTTGGCGGAAATCGCCATGGGGGTCTCCTGTTTCGGTTCGCGCGGGGGCGCGGTCTCGTTTAGCTAGAAACTCATGGGCATCTTCCTTCTCCCGCAAGCGGAAGAAGGATTGGCTGCGGCGCGCTCATCTTGGCCGCCGCTTGAAGCCGGCGTGGACACCAGCCGGGACCAGCGGACGCGCCTTCGCGTTGCCGGCGTTGCGCAGAGCGAACCGGCCCGGCCCCTTGGCAGGCGCCGCGTCCTCCCGCGGCGCCGTATCCTGGTCTTCGTCGTCCGGCACGGTTCCCTTGCGGGCCATCTTCGCCGCGCGAAGCGTTTCGCGGATCAGGTCGTCGGTCAGCACCAGTCGTCCGTCGGCGATGTCGGCGAGCGGAAGGCGCGCGGACTCCGGCTCACCAGGCTTCGCGTCGAGCCGCGTCAGCGCGAGGACCGGCGCCGGGCCGCTCTCGTCGAGCGCGTCGATGCGCCCACGAAAGCGCTTGCGTCCCTCGAGCAAGGCGTGCAGCTCGACCTTCGCCTCGAAGCCGACCGCCCGTCGAAAGTCGGAGACGCGCATCAGCGGCCGGTCGATGCCGGGCGACGAGATCTCCAGGCGGTAGGCCTGTTTCACCGGGTCCTCGACGTCGAGCACCGGCGACAACGCCTCCGAGATCGCCTCGCAATCGTCGACGCCGAGCGTGCCGTCGGGCCGCTCCGCCATGATCTGCAGCGTCGTGCCCTCCTGGCTGGAGAGCCGCACCCGCACCAGCCGGAAGCCGAGGTCGCGCAGCACCGGCGCCGCGATGCGGGCGACGGCAAGCGCGATGCCTGTCTCTTCGGAGAGACGTGGCTCGTCGAGAAGGTCGATGGCGGGCTCGCTCAAGCGGCTCGGGCCTCGGATACAAAAAAGAGCGGGTCCGGCGGGCCCACTCTCAAACGGCTAGCGATGAGGGTTGATGAGGGCTCATGTAGCCGAGCACGGCGGAATTTGCAATGTCGGCGACAGTCGATCATGGCAAGGTGACGGGACGCCCCGAGACGTGGTTCTGTAGGGCCATGGACCCTCATCATCAGCGATCCAAAAGCCGGACCGCGGACCACACCATCTCCCGCCGTGGCGCCACCGCGGCGCTGGCTGTGTTGTTCGCCGTGCCGGCCCTCGCCGCGACTGGCGGCTTCACGGCGTTCCTCGAAAACCCTCTGGCCGCAGGCCGACGCCAAGAAGGTGCGTCGGGAGACGTTCGAGGCGATCTTCGCCGGGCTGACGCCGGATACGAGCCTGCCGAAATCCTCCGGCGGCCAGCCGGAATTCGAGAAGCCGCTGCAAGTCTATCTCCACGAGGCGGTCTCGGCCGGGCGCATCGCCAAGGGTGCCGCGCTGGCCGCGCAATATTCCGCCGAGCTCGCCGCGATCGAAAGCCGCCTCGGCGTGCCAGGCGAGATCTGCCTCGCCGCATGGGGCATGGAGAGCGATTTCGGGCGTGCGCGGGGGAGCCGCGACATCGTCCGCACCCTGGCGACGCTCGCCTATACGCGTCCCGATCGCCCGGTCTTCCGCGACGAGTTCGTCGACGCCCTTGTGATCCTCGACCGCGGCACGGTTTCGCGCGCGCGGCTTCAAGGTTCGTGGGCCGGGCGCCATGGGCGACCCGCAGTTCCTGCCCTCGGCCTATCTCAAATATGCGGTGAGCGCGGCGGGCGGTGACGCCGCGCCCGACATTTGGACGAACCCGGCCGACATCCTCGCCTCGATCGCCAACTTCTTGCGTGCGCAGGGTTGGACGGCGGGTCAGCCTTGGATCGAGGACGTCGTGCTGCCAGCTGGCTTCGACTTCCCGACGCTGCATGCCGGCGCGGCGGAATGGGCGCGACTTGGCCTGCGCCGCTCCGAGGGACGCGAGCCGGCCGGCGAGGGCGAGGCGGCGCTCTTTCTGCCATCCGGCGCGGCGGGACCGGCGTTCCTGCTGTTTCCCAATTACTTCGTGATCAAACAATATAACAACTCGGATTCCTATGCCTTGTCGCTGGGTTTCGCTGGCGCGGCGCATCGCCGGGGCGCCGCCGCCAGCGAACCCGTGGCCGGCGCGCGTCGCGAGCCTGTCGCGCGCCGACAAGACCTTCATCCAGGAGAAGCTCGCCGCGCGCGGCCTCTATGACGGCGCGCACGACGGAAAATTCGGCCCCAAGGCGCGCGACGCGATCCACGCCTACCAGAAGCAGGCCGGCCTTGCGCCGGCCGACGGCTTCGCAACGCCGGCCCTGGTCGCGACGCTCAAGGCGGGGCGGTGAGAAAAGGCGCGGGACGCCGCTGCGTGGCTCCTCACCCGTGAGGGGGTCGATGCGCCCTCAACCCTCGCGGCCAAATCCGTCGACGACCCCACCGACCAGGTTCGCACCCACCAGGCTCGCGGCGCTCGGCGGCAGCCGCAGCGGCGTCAGGCATCTGGCCGTCGTCGCTACCTCGTCCTCCAACGCGAGCAGCGCGCGCCGCGCGTCCTCCACCTCGCATCGTGCGAAACGGCAGGTCTCGCCCGGCCGCAATTGCGCGAGCCGGCCGATGTCGGCGCGGCAGACGTGGGCGATCTTCGCGTAGCCGCCGGTCGGCTGGCGGTCCGCCATCAGCACCAGCGGCTGGCCGTCGCCGGCAACCTGGATGGCGCCAAGCGCCACGCCATCCGAGACGATGTTGAAATCCTTCGCATGCGCCAGCTTCGGCCCCTTCAGCTTGTAGGCCATGCGGTCCGCGGTCGACGTCAGCTCGTAGGTCGCCGAGAGGAACGCCTCGATCGTCTCCGATGAGAAATAATCGTCCTGGGGGCCGAGGACGACGCGGATCGGCTCGTCGCGCCGGGCAAGCCAGGGCGCCTCGATCGCGACGTCGTCGAGCGCCTCGCTCTCGCGGACCACGAAGCGGTCGCCGGGGCGCAGCGCGCGGCCGTCGAGGCCGCCGAGCGCGGCCCGCGTGTGCGTGGACCGGCTGTGCATGATGTCGGGGACATTGATGCCGCCCGGTACGGCGCAGATCGCGAAGCTCCCCCAGGCGCCGGCGCGGGCCCGCAGCCGCTCGCCCGGCTTCAGCATGATCCGCGCCGCGCTCGGGAGGCCGACGTCGTCGCGCGTCCAGGCAAAGCCGCCGCCGGCGAAGGCGAGCGGCAGCGGCGCGTCGACGACGATCGTGACGCCGCCCGGGCCGATCTCGAGCGCCGCCGCGTCGGGCGAGTTGCCGAGCGCCCGGTTGGCGGTCGCCAGTGCCACCCAGTCCATCGGCCCCGACGGCGTGACTCCGTAGCGCAGCCAGCCGTCGCGGCCGCCGTCCTGGACGGTGGCGCCCGGCCCGACGCTTTCGAGAATGAGGGTCGCCATATGCGGCACGCGCCTCCAACGCGTATCGGTCTCGCGTCGATCGGAGCGGGCGTCAAGGATCGACCGCCGGCACAAAACGCTGCCTCGATAAGGCTCCGCGTATAATCCTCGCGCGGCGCGCCGAGCACGGCCTCCGTCGGCCCTATCTCGATGATCCGCCCTCCACGCATCACAGCGACCCAGCTCGCCATGGCACGCACCACGGCAAGATCGTGCGTGATGAAGAGGTAGGCGAGCCCGCGCTCCGCCTGCAGGCGGCGCAGCAGCGCCAGCACCTCGGCCTGGACCGACCGGTCGAGCGCCGACGTCGGCTCGTCGAGGACGACGAGGCGCGGGTCGAGCACGATCGCGCGGGCGATCGCCACGCGCTGACGCTGCCCGCCGGACAGCGCCTGCGGCAGGCGCGCCGCGAAATCGCCGGGCAGGCCGACCTCCTCCAGCGCCTGCGCGACGCGGCGGGCGCGGACCGCGGGGGGGACGTCGCGTGCGTGAATGGCGAGGCCCTCCCCGACGATCGCACCGACCGTGCGGCGCGGCGACAGCGACGAGAACGGATCCTGGAAGACGATTTGAAGCTCGCGCCGCAGCGGCCGCATCGAGGCCGGCGACAGACGCAGCAGGTCGGCGTGAACGCCGTCCTGCCCTGCGTAGGCGATGCGGCCTGTTGCGGGCTCCAGCCGCAGAATCGCCCGACCGAGCGTCGTCTTGCCGGAGCCGGATTCGCCGATCAGCCCCAGCGTCTCGCCGCGGCCAATGGTCAGCGAGACATCTTCGACAGCCGTGAAGTATCGTGGGCGCCAGCCCCCGCGCAGCCGGTAGCGCACGCCGACATGCTCGGCCGCCAGTAGCGGCTCGGGGGCCGCCACCGGCGGCGACGCCGTGCCGAGCGCATCCGCGGCGAGCAGCTTTTTGGTGTAGGCCTCAGTCGGCGCCTGGGTGATTGCCGCGGCGGTGCCGCTCTCGACGAGCCGGCCCTTCTCCATCACGTGCACATGGTCGGCGACGCGGCGCACCAGGCCGAGATCGTGGCTGATCAGGATCAGCGCCATCCCATGGCGCGCCTTGAGCGCGGCCAGCAGGGCCAGGATGCGAGCGGCGACCGTCACGTCGAGCGCGGTCGTCGGCTCGTCGGCGATCAAGAGCTTGGGTTCGCAGGCAATCGCCATGGCGATCGCGACGCGCTGCCGTTGTCCGCCGGAAAGCTCGTGCGGGTAGGCGCGCGCGCGGCGCTCCGGCTCGGCAATACCGACCTCGTCGATGAGTGCGACGGCCCGCGCGCGCGCCGCGCGATACCCGAGGCCGCGCCCGTGCCGCAGCACGGCTTCGATCTGCGCGCCCACCGTGAACAGCGGGTCGAGTGACGACAGCGGCTCCTGGAAGACCATCGAGATGGCCTTGCCGCGGATACGGTCGAGCGCCGGGCGGTCGAGCGCGAGGAGGTCGCGGCCTTGGAACAGCACGCGGCCGCTCACGAGCGCGCCCACGGGCAGCAGGCCGAGCGCCGCCAGCATGGCGACGCTCTTGCCCGACCCGGTCTCGCCGACGATGGCCGCCGTCTCGCCTGCCTCGACCGTGAAAGAAAGGTCACGGACCGCCTCCACTGCGCCGAAGCGAACGGAGACGCCCTCGAACCGCAGCAGATCGCTCATGCGGGCGCGGACTCGGCGGCGCGCAGCAGCGCCTCGCCGAGCTGGTTGGCCGCGACGACGGTGATCGCCAGCGCCAGCGCCGGGAAGACGAGCAGATGCTCGCCGCCCTGCACATGGCCGGCGCCGTCGGCGATGAGGATGCCCCAGCTCGTCAGCGGCTCCTGCACGCCGAGGCCGAGGAAGGACAGGAAGCTCTCGGCCAGGATCACGCGCGGCACGAGCAGGGCGAGGTAGGCGACGATGGAGCCGCTCATGTTCGGCACGATGTGCCGGGCGAGGATCCCTGCGTCGGAGGCACCGAGCGCGTGCGCCGCGAGAACGAACTCGCGGCGCTTCAAGGACAAGGTCTGGCCGCGTACGATGCGCGCCATGTCGAGCCACTCGACCGCGCCTATCGCGACGAAGATGAGCCACAGGCTGCGCCCGAAGAGGACGAGCAGCACGATGACGAGGAAGACGAAGGGGAGCGCGTAGACGATGTCGACGATGCGCATCATGGTGCCGTCGATGCGCCCGCCCGCATAGCCCGCGATCGCGCCCCACGCGACGCCGATGCCGAGCGCGACGGCCGAGGCCAGCACGCCGACCGCGAGCGAGATGCGGCCGGCGACCAGAATGCGGGTGAGAAGGTCGCGTCCGTTGGCGTCGGTGCCGAAGAGGAAGACCTGCCGCATAATCGTGACAGGCAGGATCAGGGTGTGGCCGTCGTCGCGAAGGATTGGCGGGCCGTCCGGGCGGAACATGTCGGAGCGCTCAACGTAGCGGACGACCCGCGGGTCGATCGGCTTGGTGTCGGCGAAGCGCAGCGCGTCGTGGCCGTCGGCCTCTACGAGGGTGACGGCCATGTGGGCGCGCACCGTGAGCGCGGCCAAGCCGTTGTCTCGTTCGGCAGGGGTCGGATGCGCGACGAGAGAGGCGGGGACCTGCACATAGTCCGGATAGACCGCGTCAAAGGGATGCGGCGCCCAAAGAATCGAGCCGAAGCAGGCGAGGGCGACGAGGACGAGTATGGCGAGGCTCGCCAGGCCGGCGGGGTCGCGGCGGAGGCGGCTCATTCACACATCTCGTACCCGAGCACGATCTGCCTTCTCCCCTTGCGGGAGAAGGTGCCCGAAGGGCGGATGAGGGGTCGCTTGAACTATGGAAGCTTGGCGAGCCTGGATGATCAGGTCCGAGCGATCCCTCATCCGGCGCTTCGCGCCACCTTCTCCCGCAAGGGGAGAAGGACCTACCCGGCTCTTTGCCGGAGAAGGCCGCATGGCACTACGCGTCATGCCGCACCCGCGGGTCGACCAGGCCGTAGACGAGATCGACGACGAGGTTGAAGACGACGATCATCACGCCGACGACGATCACCGTTGCCATCACCAGCGTATAGTCGCGCGCGAGCGCGCCGTCGACGAAGTCGCGGCCGATGCCGGGGATGCCGAAAATCTTCTCGACGACGATGGAGCCGGTCAGCAGCGCCGCGGCCGCCGGCCCGCAATAGGAGAGGACGGGGAGCAGGGCGCCGCGCAGCGCGTGCCAGGCGATGTGACGGCCGGGGAGGCCGAAGGCGCGCAGGGTGCGGATGTGCGGCGCCGCGAGCGCATCGCGCATCGCCGCCCGCGTCAGCCGCGCGATGATGGCGATCTGCGGCAGGGCCAGGGTCGCGACCGGGAGGAGCTGATGGCGCCAGGCCCCCTCGTCCCAGCCGCCGACCGGCAGCAGGTGCAGGTCGAGGCCGAGCCAGACCTGCAGGAGGGGCGCGACGACGAACGGCGGGATCGCCAGCCCGACGAGGGCGAGCAGCGCGACGATGCCGGCGCCGCGCCGCCCCGTGGCGGCCAGGCCGAGCGCCACGCCGACGATGAGGGCGAGCGCAAGCGCCTCGGCGCCAAGGCGCATCGAGATCGGCAGGGCGCGAGCGAACAGGTCGTTGACCGTGAAATCGCGCCAATGCGTGCTCGGCCCCAGATCGCCGTGCGCCAGCCCCCACAGATAGGCGCCGAACTGATGGAGCAGCGGCTTGTCGAGCCCGTAGGCGTGGTCGAGATTGGCGCGGATCGCCTGGTCGAGCCCGCGCTCCTGGTCGAACGGGCCGCCAGGGGCCAGCCGCATCAGAAAGAACGAGATCGCAACGACGGCAAACAGCGTCGGGACGGCGGCGAGAAGACGGGTGAGGACGAGGCGGATCATCGCGAAGTGGTAAGCCGGAGAGCTACGATCATGGACCAATCGAAGCACAAGTCGAGCCGGCCTCTGGCGAGAAGCATGGCCGTTCGCCATGACGCCTGACGCGTTCCGGCTCCTCGCGCTGGATTTCCCCGACGCCACCGAATCCGCGCATGGCGATCATCCGGACTTCCGACGCGACAACCGGATATTCGCGACCCTCGGGTCGCCCGACGACACCTGGGCCATGGTGCAGCTCGACCCTGAGCAGCAGGCGGTTCTCGTCGTCGCGGCCGAGCCCGAAATCTTCACGCCCGCCAAGGGCGCCTGGGGCCGACGCGGAAGCACGCTGGTCCGCCTCGAGCCCCTCGACGAGACGACCGGCCGAAGCGCGCTTCGGATGGCGTGGGACAATCGCGGCCGCGCCCGCGCGAAACGGCGGTGATCGCCGAGAGAACACTACCCGGCCGGCCCGTCGTCCTTCGAGATATAGCGGCCGGGATGGTGGTCCATCACGTTGGGATACCAACCGTGTAGCTTCGGCGAGACCAGGTTCGGCTGCTCGTAGATCATCAGCGGCAGATACGGCATCGCCGCCAGCAGTCGCGTCTCCGCCGCGTGCAGGATCGCCGAGCGCTTGGCCGGATCCGGCTCGATCTCCGCTTTACGCATGAGCGCCTCGTAGGCCGGGTCCTTGAAATGCGCGTAGTCGAGCGGCGCGCTCGTGCTGTCGGCGAGGAACAGGTAGTTCTGCGCATCGGGATAGTCGGCGAACCAGCCCGAGCGGATCACATCATAGGGCTGGCCGGGAGTCGAGAAAGGCGTAATGCGAGGGCGCGTCGGTGACGATGAATTGGGTCGTCACGCCGAGCACCTTCCACATGTCGGCGACGGCGATCGCCGTCGCGCGGTGGTTCTCCGATTGATTTGTAGCGGAAGGTGAGGTGGAGCGGGTGGTCCGGCCCGTAGCCCGCCTGCTTCATCAGCGCCTTGGCCTCGTCCTCGCGCTGGAACTGGCTTTCATTGGCCCAGGCGACCGTGGAGGGCGCGCCGTAGGAGGCGATGCCCGGCGGCACGAAGGAATAGGCCGGCTGCATCATACCGCCCCAGATGGTCTTCGCCAGAAACTCGCGGTCGATCACCATCGACAGCGCCTTGCGCACGCGCACGTCGTCGAACGGTTTCGTGCGCGTGTCGAAAGCGTAGAAATAGGTGCCGAGCTCGGGCGCGGCCTGAAGTGCGGTACCCAGATGCGCGCGCACCCAGGCGATCTGGTCGACCGGCACGTCGTTGTAGGAATCGATCTCGCCGGCCATGAAGCGGCGCAGGGCGGCCGATCGGTCCTCAAGCGGCATGATGGTCTCGCCGTCGAGCGCGACCGACGCCGCGTCGTGGAAATACGGATTCTTCGTCAGCACGATGCGGTCGTTCGGCGTGTAATTTTCGAGCCGGAACGGTCCGTTGGTCACCAGACGACCGGCCCGCGCGAAGCCGCGGCCCCAGCGTTCGACCGAAGGTCGGTAGACCGGCAGCGCGGTCATGTGCGCGAGCTGGGCGAGCAGGTAGGGCGCGGGATGCTCTAGAGTGAGCTCGAGGGTCAGCGGGTCGATCGCCCGGGCGCCGAGCTTGTCCGGCGGCAAGGCGCCTTTGTTGACGCCGCGAGCGTTCTTCAGGTCGTAGAGGATCGAGGCGTATTGCGCGCCGGTCTTCGGATCCATCAGCCGGCGCATCGAGTAGACGAAATCGTCGGCCGTGACCTTGGCGCCGTTGGACCAGCGCGCGTCGTCGCGCAGGTGGAACGTGTAGGTGAGCTTGTCGGAGCTGATGTCCCACCGGGCCGCGACGCCGGCGATCAGCGTGCCGTGCGCGTCGCGCGCGAGCAGGCCTTCGTCGCGCTCGGCGAGGATATGACCCTCGACCACCGTCGTGGTCTTGTGCGGATCGAGCGAGCCGGGATCGGCGGTCTCGCCGCGACGCCAGACGCCGCCCGCGGAGGCGGCGGACGGGGCGAGGGTGAGCAGGGCCACAAGTGCGGCGGCTGTTGCCCGGCGCGAAAGATCATGGGGCTCCCGCTCGATGGTCTTCGTCACCCATCGCGGGCAAAAGTCATTCCCACGTTCGATTCGATCGAGACGCGAAGTGGGCGAGCGAGCGGAGCGATCAGCTCGCGCGTGAGACGACCAGCAGCCGACGGACCGCGCCGGACTCGTAGGCCCGCAGGAACGCCTCGTAGTCACGGAAGACCACGCAGCCATTCGATTCGCCTTCGCGGCCGCGCAGCATGTAGCTGTGGGTCAGCAGGCCGGCGCGCCCGTACGTGGAGCCGGAGCCGATCGGCGTCATGCGCAGCGCGCGCACGCCGTGGAACAGGGCCTCGCGCGGCCTGAGGTCGTACATGTTGGGCGGCGTGACGCCGCGCATGTGCACGGCGACGCTCGCCGGATCGTCCTTCGCCTCGCCGTAGCCGGAATGCGCCTCGAGCCGCGTGCCGTCGGGCAAGGTCACCGTGTGCGCGGAAATGTCGTAAATGGCGGTCTGGCGATCGGGTGCGACGGCGCGCGCGCGCGGAGCGTTCATCCACGAGAAGAGGCCGCCGCTCTGGCTTTCGGGCGCCGCATAGGCGAGGGCCGGGGCCGCCTGCTGCGGCTGCGGCTTGAAGAGCTTGTCGAAGAACGAGTTGCCGTCCGCCTGCCCGGTGCCGGGTTGGGCGGCCGGTGCGACGGCCTGGGCCGGCGGGGCGCCTTCGCGGGCGGCGGCGACGCGACGCGGCATGGCGACCGTGCTCGGGGGGGCTGCCTCGAGCGCGGCGAGCCGGGCCGGGCGCCGGACCGGCAGCGGGATCTCGCGCTCTAGGGCGGTCGCTGCGGGGATCGATGCGGAGGCGTCGGGCTCGACCGCGTCGGCCGTGGGCGTCTCGAGGCTAGGCCGCAGCGGGACGGCCTCGGCTACGACCGCCGGCGCGGGCTGTGTTTGGGGTGCCGCCTGCGCCGCGACGACCGGCGCCAGGATCATCGGCGCCGGGGCCAGGACCGCAGCCTCGGCCATGACGAAGGGCAGTGGCGCAGCGGCCGTGACCGGCGCGGGCAGGGCGATCGCCGAGTTGGGCTGCTCCGTCTTCGCCGGCGCGGCGCCGGCGATCCGGGTCGGGGGCGCGACCTTCGCGAGGCGACGCAGGGGTTGCATGGGCGCCAGCGCCGGCTCCGTCGACAGGTTCGCTTTTGCGACGACCACCGGTGCCGGCTTGGTCGGCACTGCCGCGGATGTCGTCGGATGCGGAACGGCGAGAGCCGAGAGCCAGGCGGGCGCGCGCATCAGGCAGGCGCCGACGGAGACGCTGCCGAGAAGCGCCAAGGTGCACAGGGCCGCATCCGGGCGCATCCGCCATCGTCCGATGTGTCGCGCGGATTCGATGTCGCGCGGCATGACGGCCTGGTATGTCATGGGCCCCCGTCCTTCGGATTGCCTCGCCGCCCGCTCCGGTCTCGCGACCAGAACCCCCCGTTCGGCGATGCGCCTGATTAGACGGTCATTGAAGGACAAAATTAGGCGCGGTCGCGTCTTCGGCGGGGCGCTGGAAAAGGTTCCCTCCGCCGTTCGATTAAAGAAGGGCGTTGCAATGCCCGAAGAGGTCGATCGTTGTGGTGATGTTGTCGCGCGGCTGGCGCGGTTGCGAGGGCTGCCGGCGACGACCGACGCTGTGCTCGCCGTCTTCGACACGCTGCCGCCTGTCTCGGTCGAGGCCATGCGCGGCGCGTGGCGTGGCGGCGGGCTCGACAGCGGGCATCCGCTGGACGGCCTGCTCGAACGGGTCAGCTGGATCGGCAAACGCTTCGACGGACCGGACGACGCGCATCCGCTCGTGTTCACGAGCCGGCGGGGGAACGCGCTTCAGCGTCAACCCGTCGCTGCTGCCCGTCGGGCTCGTCGTGCGCCATGCCGAACGTTTGAAGCCCACCGTTCTGCCGGAGCTCTTCAGAGCCGGCGCCGGTCTCCTGCGATGCCGGGCGCCACGTGCGCGGCTGCGCATGGCGGACTATCGCGGCATCGTCTCGGCGGCGATGATCTACGATGACCTGCCGATCTGCGACCATTTTCGCGCGGTCGATCGCGACACGCTCGTCGGGGCGATGGACATGCGCGGCATGGCGCGCCCGTTCTTCTTCACCCTGCGGCGGGAATAAGCTCAGGCGCTCAGCAGGGCCACCAGCTTGTCGAGCTGCTCGAGGCTTTCGTATTTCAGCTTGATCTCGCCGCCGTCGCCCTTGTGCTTGATGTCGATCGCGAGCCCGATGCGGTCGGCGATCCGCTTTTCGAGCGCACGCGTGTCGGCATCCTTCTCGCGCCGCGCACGTGGCGTAGGCTCGGTGAAGTCGCGAGCCTCGGCCTCGGCCTTGACGATCTCCTCGACGGCGCGGACCGACAGGTTGCGCGCCACGATCCGCCGCCGCGCCAGCGCCATGGGGTCCTTGGCGCCGAGCAGGGCGCGGCCGTGGCCGGCCGAAATGTCGCCGGAGGCGAGCAGGGCGCGCGCCTCGTCCGGCAGCTTCAGCAGCCGCATCGTGTTCGCCACGTGCGGCCGGCTCTTGCCGATCACCCGCGCGAGGTCGAGCTGCGAATAGCCGAAATCCTCGGCCAGTCGCCCATAGCCCTGCGCCTCCTCGAGCACGTTGAGATTGGCGCGCTGGACGTTCTCGATGATCGCGATCTCGAGAGCCTGACGGTCGTCGGCCTCGATCGTGAAGATCGGCACGTCATGCAGACCGGCCAGCGCCGCCGCGCGCCAGCGTCGCTCGCCGGCGATGATCTCGTAGCTGTCGGCCGCGCCGGGCACAGTCCGCACCAGGATCGGCTGGATGATCCCTTTCTCGCGGATCGAGGCGGTCAGTTCGGCAAGATCGTCCTCGGCAAAGGTCGTGCGGGGGTTCAGCGGATTGCGGCGCAGGAATTCGATCGGCACGCGCTTCTGCCCGCGCGCGCGGACCAGCGCGTCCTTCTCCTCGCCGGCGTCGCCGATCAGCGCGGCGAGGCCGCGGCCCGAGCCGCGGGCGATGATGCTCCTCGTTGTGCTGCGCCTTCATCGGAGCCTTTCCCGTCATGCGGCCTGCAGGTGGCGTTCGCGTCGGATCACTTCGGATGCGAGCTTGAGGTAGGCTTGACTGCCGGGGCACTTGAGATCGTAGAGCAGGGCCGGTTTGCCGTGCGACGGGGCTTCAGAGACACGCACGTTGCGCGGGATCACGGTGTCGTAGACCTTGGCGCCGAGAAATCCGCGGACATCGGCGACGACCTGATTAGCGAGGTTGTTGCGGGCATCGAACATTGTGAGCACAACGCCGTGGATCTCGAGGGTGGGATTGAGCGCGCCCTTGACTTGCTCGACGGTGGCGAGCAGCTGCGACAGGCCCTCGAGCGCGAAGAACTCGCATTGCAGCGGCACCACCACCGCATGGGCCGCTGCAAGCGCGTTGATCGTGAGGAGATTGAGAGACGGCGGGCAATCGATCAGCACGTAGGTGTAGGGCGCGTCGGCGCCTTCGGACTGTGCCTGCGTGAAGGCGCGGATCGCCTCGCGCAGCTTGTAGGCGCGATCGCGCTCGCCGGCGATCGCCAGCTCGACGCCGAGGAGATCGAGGGTCGAGGGAGCGACCGAAAGGCGCCGGCACCGCCGTCTCGAGCACCGCCTCGGCCAAGGTGGCCTCGTCCATCATCACATTGTAGGTCGAGACGCGACGGCTCTTTCGATCGATGCCAAGGCCTGTCGATGCGTTGCCCTGCGGATCGAGGTCGACGATGAGCACGCGCTCGTTGATCGCCGCCAGCGCCGTGCCGAGGTTGATCGCCGTCGTCGTCTTGCCGACGCCGCCCTTCTGGTTGGCGAGAACGAGAATTCTCATCGCTTTGGCGAGCGCCACGGTCAGACTCCACCCGATGCCCGGAAAACCGGCTACGCCACCGTGACGATCACGAGACTCGATTGCTCCCGCGTCAGGCTCGGGCGGGAATCGACGCGAAATCTACGGTCGTGCCGAAGGGCGGTCAATTCGGCCTCGACCGTTTGTCCCTTGGGAAAGACGCCGACCGCGTCCGCGAACAGGAATTTTTCGGCAAATGCGACGAGCTGCGGGAGAGGCGCAAGGGCGCGGGCACTCACCGCGTTGACCGGGTCGTCATATGCGGGCACGAAAGTCTCTATGCGCTCGGCATGAATGTGCGCGGGCGCGGATGTTTCACGTGAAACATTGCGGAGGAAGGCCGCCTTGCGCTTGTCGCTCTCGACGAGATGCACCGCGGCACCGGGGGTGTCGCAAAAGAGGATCGCCGTCACGACGCCTGGAAATCCGCCGCCGGAGCCGAGATCGACCCAGGTGCGCGCCGCCGGAGCGGCGGCCTGGACTTGTAGCGAATCGCCGATGTGACGGCTCCAGAGGTCGGGAAGTGTGGAGGGTGCGACGAGATTGATCGTGGGTTGCCAGCGGCCAAGGAGGTCGGCGTAGATGACGAGGCGGCGGCCGACGGTCGTCGGGCAACATGGCAAGGATGTCGTCGCGCGCGGTCACTGCGGCTGGACGGTCGAAGGATGAAGCGAAACCTTGCAGTGCATCCTCCTCCGCGAAGCGGGGGAGGGGGACCGCCGAAGGCGGTGGAGGGGGGCGGCCACTGCCCCCACCATTGCAGGGATTGCTCAGCTGCAAAGCGCACAACTTTCGGGCCGTGGAGCGGTGGCTGCCCCCTCCACCACCCTTCGGGTGGTCCCCCTCCCCCGCGTCGCGGAGGAGGAAACCCCCACCTCATGTTTCACGTGAAACATCACGCGCGGCGGCGGGCCGGCCCGCGGACATGCGCCGCGATCAAGGTCAGCGCCGTCGGAAGTCATGCCTTCGATCCGGCCCGCCTGGCCCATCGTCGCCGGGCGTACCTGAGTGAGGCGCGCGCGGATTTCGTTGGAGAGGCCGGGTAGCGCGGTAAAGTCGAGTTCGGCGGGGATCGCCAAAGCCTCGTCGCGGCGGAAAGCGGCGAATGTCGGCGACCTGGCGATCGAGGTAGACGGCGTAGCGCGCGTCGAGCTCTATCTGCGCCGCGGTCGCCGCGGAGGACCGTGGCGAGCCGCGGCCAGATCGCCCGCAGCCGGTCGAACGTCACCTCCGACAAGCCGAGCAGCTCGAAGCCGGAGCGCCGAACGCCGTCCTTGCTGACGCGCAGCCCATACCGCTCTGCTTCGCTCGGGCTCAGCGACACGCCACGCAGCATCGCGGAGGCCGTGTCATACGCCGTCCGTTTGGCGGCATAGGCAGCGGTGCGCGGCACACCCACGATCCCAAGCGTGCTGCCACGATCGGTCAGCCGCCGCCGATCGGCATTGTCGGCACGCAGGCTGAGGCGGTACTCGGCGCGTGAGGTGAACATGCGGTACGGCTCGGTGACGCCGCGCGTGACGAGGTCGTCGATCATGACGCCAAGATAGGCCTCGCCGCGGTCGAACGTCGCGACATCCTGGCCGCCCGCCAAGCGCGCCGCGTTCAGCCCGGCGACGAGGCCCTGAGCCGCGGCCTCCTCATAGCCGGTCGTCCCGTTGATCTGCCCAGCCAGGAACAGGCCGGCGACGCGCTTCGTCTCCAGCCCCGCCGTCAGCTCGCGTGGGTCGATATAGTCGTACTCGATCGCGTAGCCCGGCTTCAGCACGGTGACGTGCGCGAGGCCCGGAATCGTGCGCAGGAACTGCTCCTGCACGCTCGCCGGCAACGAGGTCGAGATGCCGTTGGGATAGACCGCCGTCGTGTCGAGCCCTTCGGGCTCGAGGAAGATCTGGTGGCCGTCGCGGTCGCCGAACCGGACAATCTTGTCCTCGATCGACGGGCAATAGCGCGGCCCCCATCCCGGCGATGGCACCCGAATAGACCGCCGACAGCGCGATATTCTCCTCGACGACGCGATGGCCCGCCTCGGTCGTCTGAGTAATGAAGCAGTCGACCTGCGGATTGACGATCGCGTTCGTCAGGAAGGAGAACGGCTCGGGTTCGGGATCGCCGCTCTGGCGGGCGAGCGCGGTGTAGTCGATCGTGCGACCGTCGAGGCGCGGCGGCGTGCCGGTCTTGAGCCGGCCGAGGGCGAAGCCGTGACGGGTCAAGCTCGCCGCCAGCCGCACGGACGGCGAATCGCCGTCGCGTCCGGCTGGCCGCGTTTCGGCGCCGCAATGAATGAGCCCGTTGAGAAACGTGCCGGTGGTCAGCACGGCCGCGCCACAGGCAATGCGGCGGCCGCCGGTGAGCACGACGCCCGTGATCCGTCCGTTCGCGACGTCGAGCTCGGTTGCTTCGCCCTCGACGATCTCGAGCCCTGCGACCTCGGCCAGCGCCTCCTGCATGGCGGCGCGATAGAGGCGCCGGTCGGCTTGAGCGCGCGGTCCACGCACGGCCGCGCCTTTCGATCGGTTGAGCACGCGAAATTGGATGCCGGCCGCATCCGCGACGCGGCCCATCAGCCCATCGAGCGCATCGATCTCGCGCACGAGATGCCCCTTGCCGAGGCCGCCGATCGCCGGATTGCACGACATCGCGCCGATCGTCTCGCGACGCTGCGTGACGAGCGCGGTCCGCGCGCCTGCCCGTGCCGAAGCGGCAGCCGCCTCGCAGCCGGCGTGGCCACCGCCGATCACCACCACGTCAAAAGAAAAGGACATGACGTCACCATGCCCCATCCACTGTCGCGGCGCAAAGCGACGACGATGTTTCACGTGAAACATCCGGCGAGCCAACGACCCGCGAACGAAAAACTCCGGTTGCGGCAAGGGAAGTTCATGCGAGTTCACATTTTGCAGCCTCGTACGCTTCGCCTAAGGCTCGCAATAACGGCTGGCCGTCCGGCGATCTTGCTTTTCGCCGGTCGGCACGTTTCTAAGGCCGCATGCAGATCATCAAGCCGCGCGACGAGGACGAGGTGCTGGCCGCCGTCCAATCGGCGATCCTTTCCGACACGCCGCTCGAGATCCTCGGCCACGGCTCGAAGCGCGGCCTTGGCCATGCAGTCGCCGCGGAGACGCAGCTCGACGTGAGCGCGCTTTCCGGCGTGCTGATGTACGAGCCGACCGAGCTTGTGCTGCGCGCGCGTCCTGGCACACCGATGGACGAGATCGCCGCGCTCCTGGACGAGAAGAACCAGGAGCTCGCCTTCGAGCCGATGAACCCGACCCGGCTGTGGCGCGGCAACCGCACCGGGACGATCGGCGGCGCCGTCGCCGTCAACGCGGGCGGCCCGCGCCGCATCAAGGCGGGCGCCGCCCGCGACCACGTGCTCGGATTCCGCGCGGTCTCGGGGCGCGGCGAACTCTTCAAGTCCGGCGGCCAGGTGATGAAGAACGTCACCGGCTACGATCTCTCCAAGCTGATGGCCGGCTCGCACGGCACGCTCGCGGTTATGACCGAGGTGACGATCAAGGTGCTGCCGAAGTCAGAGACCGAGCGCACCTTCCTGCTGGTCGGCCTCGACGAGGCGGCGGCCTGCGCGGCGCTGCGCGAGGCGTCGGGCCTCTCCTTCGAGACGTCGAGCTACGCCTGCCTGCCGGACGGGCGGTGGGCCGAGCTCGCCGAAGGCTGCTGCGCGGCGCTCCGGCTCGAGGGTCCGAAGGTCTCGGTCGACAAGCGTTTCGAAGACCTGGTCGCGCACTTCGGCCCGCGTGGACGGGTCGACGATCTCGGCGAGCGCGCATCGCGCCGCCTGTGGGCGGCGCTGCGTGACGCCGAACCGGTGGCCGACGTCGGAGGGCCGGTCTGGAAGGTGTCGACAGCGCCCCGCGAGGGCGCCCCGTTCGTCGGGGCGCTACGCGCAACGGGTGTTCCGCTGACGCGCTGGTTCTACGACTGGGCCGGCGGCCTGGTCTGGCTCGCCCTCGAAGGCGCGGACGCTCATGCCGGGTTGATCCGTGACACTCTGGCCAAGCATGGCGGCCACGCGACTTTGGTGCGCGCGGACGAGGGAATACGCGCGACCGTGCCGGTGTTTCATCCTCAGCCTGCCGCACTTGCGAAACTGTCGCGGCGGATCAAGGCAAGCTTCGATCCGGCGAGCCTCCTGAACCGCGGCCGGATCGACCTCGAGCCGACAATCTGACAACGAAAATGGCATTTGGCATACGAAAAGCACTCTAGTAGGGCTTCGCGGTGGTCCGACATACGGTCGATTCGACGACGGACAGGGGGCTAATGATGCGATTTGCGAATATTCCATTGGCAGCGCTTATCGGACTCGCGGTCTGCTCATCCGCAACGGCTGACTCGACGCGCTTGGCGGCTCCCGCGTTTCTGAACATGTACGGACCGACCGACCAGTATTACGATTACAGACCTGCGGTGAATGCAGCAGGCACGCAGGTGGTCTTTGAAAGATCGCCGGCTCCCCAGGCGGGGCAAGCGACAACCACAACCGACCTGTACATTGCGAATGTGGCATACCCGTCCGCAGGCTCGCCTCCGGTCGTACCGGTTCGGCTCGTGGCGAGCCTGGCAGGAACATCGCGACCGGACTGGTGCTGGAAGGAAGGGGGAAGTCGCGACGACAAGATCGCGTTCACGGCTTCGAGCGGCACCTACATCCTCGACACGGCAAGCCATCAATACAATTACGTGCCGAACACGGGATCGACCATTTACCCGGCGTGGTACCCCGGCTGTCGCGCGCGCTTGCTGTCGACGACGAGTACGCTTTGCCCCATGGCGAGAACCCCGTCACGTCGGCGACCGCGCAGAACCCTGGACCGAGTACGGAGAAGATCGACGCCTCTACCGGCAAGCTTCTGCAATCGCTCTCCGGCAAGAAGATCTGGGCTGGTTTCATGAGCATCAATCGAAGCAATCCTTCGCTCGTCGCCCTGGCCGGGCAACAATTCTATCCACAGGGGACATATGATCCGCCGCCTGGCAGCAACGCCCATGCCTGCACTTTCGGAAAGTCGAGCGCCTACAATCAGCAGTGCAACTACGTCTACGTCTCCGACGCTTCGAGCACCCTGCCGCGCGTGAGACCGCTCGATCCCGACGCCCCGGTCAACACCTACAATCCGATCTACCAGGGCCGCGCGCCGTCCTGGTCGCCGGACGGCAAATGGATCGCCTTTGAATCGAACCGCAACTGTACGCACGTCGAGAACGGCATCTATAATTACGCGATCTTCATCCAAGACGGGCGGGGCCGGACTCCCGCCACGCAGGTGACCGACTGCATCTACGATGCCCAGCACGCGAAGTGGTTCAAGCAGCCCGTGAACGGTCGCACGCTCCTGATCGCGACGCTGCAGGTCAACGCGACCACCAGCCCTTCCGCTTCCCCGACGCTTTCGGCACGCGCGATCGCGGTGCTCGACGTCACGGACTTTGTGCAAGTCGCGAAGAAGTAGCGAAACCCTTGCGCCCCACAGCCACGAAGCTCCAGAGGGCGCCCGCCGAAGCGTATGCCGCGGCTGGCCGCCTTGTGCCGATCCGCAAGCCGCCGGGATTTGTCCCAGCTGTGCAGCGGTGGTCCGTCCGCCTGCCCGGACAGAAGCTTCACGTCGCAATTTTCGCCACGCAGGCGCGGGACGCCGACGCCATTGCCGCGTCGTCATTCCCGGCCTGGGTCGAGATGGCCCTCGTCGGGCACGCGTCCGGCCCGACGGCGCTCGATCGCGCGCACTTCACCGATGGAGCCGGTCTCACCAACCACGTCGTGACGGCCTACTGGGTCGACGACGCGCGCTATGCCACGTGGGCCGCCGACCCCGCGGTCGAAGGCTGGTGGAGCGATCCTGCACGGCTCGCCGGACCGGTCGGCGTCTGGCGCGAGATGCTGGTCGCGCCGCCGGAGCGATTCGAGACGATCTACTGGGCGGACTACCCAGCGGGACTGATGCGCAGTCCCGACGTCGCCGTCTATCCCACCCCTTATTGCGGTTACTACGGCGCCATGCGCGATCGGCTGCGGGCGAGCGACGCCGATCCGCTGGAGATGTCGGAAGGCGCGTCCTTAGAGCGGACCTCCCGCGCCGGCTACGGCGAGCGCTGGCAGGTCGATTTGCCGGGCAATCTCGCCGTTATCCGGTCCGCCAATACCTGGGGCATGATGGACGCGGACCAGCTCGCCGACTACCGCACAAAGCTCGTCGGACCGCTAGAGCGCGGCATGGCATATCTGCGCGAAAATCCCGCCGACAGCGGCTGCGCCTCATTGCGCATGCAGCAGACCGTCGACGCCGACGGCGCGGCACTGCCGGAGGCGCACGCGCTCGGCTATTTTCTCTCGCTCGAGCACATGGAACGCTGGGCGGAGGGGCACGCCAGCCACGCCGCGATCTTCGGCGCGGCGATCTCGCGCTACAGGCGCTACGGCGCCGCCAACCAGCTGCGCACCTGGCATGAGGTGCTCGTCCTTCCGGAGGGCGGCCAGCGCGTCGAATACACGAACTGCCATCCGACGACCGGGCTTCTGCCGTACTTCGCAGCTCGCCGCCTCGCCTGAGCGCGTGCTGGCGCCTCTGTCAGTGGGGGTGGAAAAAAATCCAGTACGCCGCCACGACGACGATCGCCCAGAGCGCCCAGTGGCCGATCTTCTGCGCGTCCTTCTGCATCTGACCGAACTGCTCGATCGCGTTCTCCGAGAACTCGAAGCCGTTGTCCGCCATGTCCTCCAGCATCTCGAGCGTACGCCCGGCGCGGTAAAGCGCCATCGGCAGGCCGTTGGCGAGCTTCACGAGATGCGAGACGTTGCGCCCGGCGTCCTGCAGCTTGCCGACCGGGCCGAGGTTTTCCACAATCCAGGAGCGCACCACCGGTTCGGCCGTCGACCACATGTCGAGGCGCGGGTCGAGACTGCGCGCGACGCCCTCCACCACCACCATGGTCTTCTGCAGCATCACGAGTTCGACGCGGGTGGTCATGTCGAACAGGCCGGTAATCTCGAACAGCAGTGTCAGCAAACGCGCCATCGAGATCTGGTCGGCGGTGCGGGAGTGGATCGGCTCGCCGATCGCCCGAATCGCCTGTGCGAAATCCTCGACGCGATGGCTCGGGGGCACGTAGCCCGCCTCGAAGTGGACTTCGGCCACGCGGTGGTAGTCGCGGGTGATGAAGCCCAGCAGAATCTCGGCGAGGAACCGCCGTTCCTTTGGCCCCAGCCGCCCCATGATGCCGAAGTCGACCGCTGCCAGCCGTCCGTCGGCATCGACGAACAGATTGCCCGGATGCATGTCGGCGTGGAAGAAGCCGTCGCGCAGCGCATGGCGCAGGAAGCTCTGGATCACCATCGCGCCGAGCTTCGGCAGGTCGAAGCCGCGCTGGGCGAGGCCGACGATGTCGGAGAGCTTGGTGCCGTCGATCCATTCGAGGGTCAGCACCTCGGCGGCCGTGCGGTCCCAGTCGATGCGCGGCACGCGGAAATCGACCTCGTTGGCGACGTTCTCGGCGAACTCCGAGGCCGCGGCCGCTTCCAGCCGGAAATCGGTCTCCATCTTCAGCGAGCGCGCGAGGATCTCGACGACACCGGTCGGCTTCAGCCGCGCGCTCATCGGGAAGCGTTTCTCGACGAATTCGGCCGCCGCCTTCATGTCGGCGAGGTCGCGCTTCAGCAGCCGCTCGACGCCAGGGCGCCGCACCTTGATCGCCACCTCGCGCTCGCCGAGCGCATCGCGGAGCCGGCCACGATGGACCTGCGCGATGGAGGCCGCCGCCACAGGCTCGCTCACCTCGACGAAAAGCTCTTCGAGCTTGCGCCCGAAGGCCTGCTCGATCTGGCGGATCGCGACCTCGCGCGGGAACGGAGCCATCTGGTCCTGGAGACGCTCCAGCGCGCGGGCGACCTTGGGGCCGACCACGTCCGGCCGTGTCGCCAAGAATTGACCGAGCTTGACGTAGGACGGGCCGAGCTTGGAGATCGCCGCGGGCAGCGCGTCGAGGCTCGACCCGCTCGTCTTCTTCGAGACCAGCCGCGCCAGCCGGACCGGCAGCTTGCTGGCCGGCGGCAGATTGAGCGTGTCGACGTCGTCGAAGACCCCGGCGCGCGCCAGGGTGAAGCCCGCACGCGCCAGGCGGAAGAAGGAGCCGAGGCGGAAGATCACGCCGGCGCTCGCCTCACAGCTTCCAGCCGGTATGGATCGCCACGACCCCGCCGGAGAGGCGCACGACGCGCGTGTTGTGGAAGCCGGCCGCCTGGACCTGGCCCTCGAACGTCTCGGCGTCGGGGAACTGGCGGATGGACTCGACGAGATAGCGGTACGACGCGCCATCGCCCGTGACCGCCTGGCCGACCCGCGGGATGACGTTGAAGGAATAGGCGTCGTACAGCCGGTCGAGCAGCGGCAGGTCGACGGGCGAGAACTCCAGGCACAGAAAGTGTCCGCCCCGGCGGAGCACGCGATACGCCTCGGCCAGCGCCACGTCGATGCGCGGGACGTTGCGGATCCCGAAGGCGACCGTGTAGCCATCGAACCGCGCCTCGGAGAACGGCAGATCCTCGGCGTTGGCCTCGACGAAGGCCACGCGGTCGGCGAGGCCGCGCTTTTCGGCGCGCACGCGGCCGACCGCCAGCATGTCAGGGTTTATGTCGAGCACGCTCACCTTGGTCAGGGCGCCGCCGGCGCGCGCGATGCGGAAGGCGATGTCGCCGGTGCCGCCCGCCACATCGAGATGGTCGAAGGCGAGCCGCTTCGGCGGATTCAGCATGGCGACCAGCATGTCCTTCCACAGCCGGTGCAGGCCGCCCGACATCAGGTCGTTCATCAGGTCGTAGCGGCCGGCGACCTTGTGGAAGACGTCGTCGACGAGGCCCTGCTTCTCGCCGAGCCGGACGTCGGCGAAGCCGAAATGCGTGGTCTCGTCGGCATCCGTTGAATCGTCGGGGCGGGTCATGCGCTGAGGTCTCCGGCCGCCTCTATAACGGGCGGGCCCGCCCGTGGCTACGCGACGCCGCGTCCCTCCAATTGCTCACGCTCGCCCTCCAGCCTGCGTGCCATGAAATCGAGGAACGCGCGCACGCGGGTCGTGCGCCGCAGGTCCTCGTGGGTGAGCAGCCACAGGCTCGGCCGCACGTCCGGCACCGGCCCGGTCAGCCGGACGAGCGCGGGATCGCCGTCGCCGATGTAGCACGGCAGCAGCGCGAGCCCCATGCCGCGCCGGGCCGCCTCCCGCGCCAGCATGAGGGACTCAACGCGGCAAGCGATTGCCGCGCTCGCCGGCAAGGCGCGCAGCCAGCGTGCCATCGCGGTCGAGGCGAGGGATTCGTCGAGCATGATCCACGGCCCTCGCTCGAGCCGTGCCGCCGGATCGGCGCCGTAGACCGCGAGGCCCAAGGCGCAGATGCGCCGCCCGACGAGCGTCTCGGGCACGGCCTCGGACGGGCGGACGGCGACGTCGGCATCGCGCCGCGTGAGGTTCGCGATCGCATTGGCTGTCGTCAGCTCCAGAATGATGTCCGGATGCGCCGTTCGGAAGGCGGCGAAGTGCGGCATCAGCACATCGATCGCCAACGTGTCGGTCGTCGTGACGCGCAACGGCCCGGACAGGCGCAGGTCGCGCCCGGCCAGGCGGCGCTGCAGCGTCTCGACGGTCGCGCCCAGCCGGCCGGCGACCGCGAGCGCCTCGGCCCCGGCGACGGTCGGCACGTAGCCGGTCGCCAGCCGCTCGAACAGCCGGACGCCGAGCTTCGCCTCGAGCCCGTTCACCCGCCGCAGGACGGTCGTGTGATTGACGCCGAGCCGGCGCGCCGCCGCAGCGAGCGAGCCGGCCTCCGACACGGCGAGAGCGAAGCGAAGGTCGTCCCAATCCATGATGTGCATTTTTGCAGAGAAGTGATGCAAGAGTCACTGGTTTTCGTGCGTCTCAGCAGAGCTATCTTGTGGACAGCGTCGGACCGATATCGCTCCGGGACGCGGACTCGGACGATCGCGGTCCTTGCGCCCGCAGGACACCAGGAAAGAAGGCCAATGAGCAAGATCCTCGTCCTTTATTATTCGACCTATGGGCACATCGAGACCATGGCCGAGGCCGTGGCGGAAGGCGCGCGCGGCGCCGGCGCCACGGTGGATGTCAAGCGCGTGCCGGAGACGGTGCCGGAGGACGTCGCCAAGGCCGGCCATTTCAAGCTCGACCAGCAGGCGCCCGTCGCCAAGCCGGACGAGCTCGCCGATTACGACGCCGTCATCGTCGGCACGCCGACGCGGTTCGGCCGCATGTCCTCGCAGATGGCGGCGTTCTGGGACCAGACCGGCGGCCTGTGGGCGAAGGGCGCGCTCGTCGGCAAGGTCGGCGCCGCCTTCACTTCGACCGCGAGCCAGCACGGCGGCCAGGAGACCACGCTGTTCTCGATCCTCACCAACCTGCTCCACCACGGCATGCTGGTGGCCGGCCTGAACTACGGGTTCCAGGAGCAGATGCGGCTCGACGAGATCACCGGCGGCGCGCCCTACGGCGCCACGACGCTCGCCGGCGGCGACGGCTCGCGCGCGGTCAGCGACAGCGAGAAGGCCGGCGCGCGCTACCTCGGCAGGACGGTGGCCGAGACCGCGGCGAAGCTGACGCGGCCATGAGCACGGTCAATATCGGCTGGCTGCTTCTCGTTGTCGCCGGGCTGCTCGACGTCGCATGGGCCTACGCCATGAAGCTCTCCGACGGCCTGACGCAGCCAGGGTGGACGCTCCTCGCCATTTTCGTTCTCGGCATCATCGTCGTCGTCATGGGCCGCGCGGTCCTCGTGATCCCGGTCGGCACGGCCTATGCGGTCTTCACCGGGGTCGGCGCGATCGGCACGGTGGCTCTCGGCATCGTGATGTTTGGTGAGAGCGCCGCCTTCGCGCGGCTCGCCTGCATCGGCCTCATCGTCGTGGGAGCCGTCGGCCTCAAGCTTTTCCCCGCCTAAGGAGATCGCCGCTATGATCGACCTCTACACATTCGGCACGCCGAACGGCCACAAGGCCTCCATCATGCTCGAGGAGGTGGGCCTACCGTATCGGCTCCACGTCATCGACATCGGCAAGGGCGACCAGAACACGCCGGCCTACCGGGCCATCAGTCCCAATGGCAAGATCCCGGCGATCGTCGACACCGACGCTGGCCGTACCGTCTTCGAGACCGGCGCGATCCTGCTCTACCTCGCTCGGAAGAGCGGCAAGCTCACGCCGGACGACGAGACCATCCAATGGATGTTCTTCCAGGCCGCGCATATCGGCCCGATGACCGGTCAGCTCGGGCACTTCAAGAAGTTCGCGAAGGAGAAGATCCCCTATGCGATCGAGCGCTACGAGACGGAGGTCCGTAGGCTGCACGGCGTGCTCGACGCGCGCCTCGCCGACCGCGACTACATCTGCGGCGCTTACGGCCTCGCCGACGTCATGACGTGGACGTGGATCGACGCCGCGCGGACCGCCGGTATCGAGCTCGACGCGCACGCGGCCTTGGCGCGCTGGCAAGCCGCGGTCGGTGCCCGGGAGGCCGTGCAGCGCGGCATGGCGGTACCGGCGAAGGGGTAGCGCTCGGCCTCTCCTTCTCCCGAAGGCCCGCGGGAGAAGGAGAGCGCTCCAGCCGCCTTCCGTCCAAACCAGGGATCTGCATTTTTCAACAGCGGGTCTCCCCCGGCGCGCCGCCCTGTCATCGCGACGCAACACGAGTCTGATTAACAGCCCAAAAGTCCCCGGAACGAGGCCCACCCTTGGTGAACGACGAGCCGGACACGACGCGCTACCGCACGATCTTTATCTCCGATGTGCACCTCGGCAAGCGCGGCGCGCAGGCCGACCTCTTGCTCGACTTCCTGCGCTATCACGACGCGGATACGATCTACCTCGTCGGCGACATGATCGACGGCTGGGCTCTGAAGAGCGGCTGGTATTGGCCGCAGTCCCACAACGACGTGGTGCAGAAGCTGCTGCGCAAGGTCCGCAAAGGCGCCAAGATGATTTTGGTGCCAGGCAACCACGACGAGTTCGCTCGCTCCTATCTCGGCATGAACTTCGGCGGCGTCGAGGTCATGGACTCCGTCGTCCACGAGATGGCGACCGGCCAGCGCTTCCTGGTCATCCACGGCGACCAGTTCGACATCGTCGTCTCCAACGCGAGATGGCTCGCGCTCCTCGGCGACTGGGCCTACGAGGTGGCTTTGTTTCTCAACGGCTGGTTCAACCGAGCCCGCCGCGCGTTGGGCTTCTCCTATTGGTCGTTTTCCGCCTGGGCGAAGCTCAAGGTGAAGGATGCGGTCAGCTTCATCGGGAGGTTCGAGACGACGCTCGCCGACGAGGCCCGCAAGCGCGACTGCCAGGGTGTCGTCTGCGGCCACATCCATCACGCGGCGATCCGCGACATCGGCGGCATCACCTATGTGAACTGTGGCGACTTCGTCGAGAGCTGCACAGCGATCGGCGAGCACTTGGATGGACGCCTCGAGATCATCCAGTGGCAGGTGCCGGGCGCCCAGCAGGCCGAGGCGACGGCGCGGCGCGCGGCGCCACCCGCCCGGCCGGCTTCGGCCGCCGCGTGATGCGCATCCTGATCGCGACGGACGCGTTCCGGCCGCAGGTCAACGGGGTGGTGCGCTCGCTGGAATCGCTGGCGGCCAACGCGCCGGCTTTCGGTGCCGAGATCGAGTTTTCTGTCGCCGCAGGGCTTTTTCACCGTCCCGCTGCCGACCTACGGCGAGATCAGGCTCGCACTCACCGGCGCGCGCGGCGTGGCGCGCCGTGTCGCGAGCCTGGAGCGCGACGGGTGGCCGGTCCAGCATATCCACATCGCGACGGAGGGGCCGGTCGGCTACGCGGCGCGCCGCTTCTGCCTGAGGCACGGTGTGCCTTTCACGACGAGCTATCACACGCGTTTTCCCGAATATATCGCCGCGCGCTCGCCGATGCCGGAGACGCTGACCTATGCGGTCCTGCGGCGCTTTCACAACGCAAGCGACGGCACGATGGTCTCGACGCCGACCCTGGCGCGCGAGCTCGGCGCGCGAGGATTCACCCGCCTGATGCAATGGTCGCGTGGCGTCGACCACCTGCACTTCAACCCGTCACGGCGCGAGCCCTGGCGCAAGCCTCGGGACTTGCCGCGGCCGATCTTCCTCTATGCGGGGCGGCTCGCGCCGGAGAAGAACATCGAGGCCTTCCTGTCGCTCGACCTGCCGGGCTCGAAGGTAGTCGCCGGCGACGGGCCGTCGGCCGCGGGCCTGCGCCGCGCCTTTCCCGCCGTGCACTTCCTCGGCCTGCGCAAGGGCGACGACCTTGCCCGCATCTACGCCTCGTCCGACGTCTTCGTCTTCCCCAGCCGCACCGACACCTTCGGGCTGGTGATGATCGAGGCGATGGCGAGCGGTCTGCCGTGCGCCGCGTTCCCCGTCCCCGGGCCGCTCGACGTGATCGCCGACAGCGGCGCGGGCGTGCTCGACGCGGACCTGCGTGCCGCCTGCCTCGCCGCGCTGGATATCTCACGCGAGGCGGCGCGGGCGCGGGCGGAAGCCTTCACCTGGGGTGCCGCGACGCGGCAGTTTCTCGACAACATCGCCGCGGCGAAGGCGGCCCACGCGGCGCGCCAGCCGCAGACGGCGTCAGGAAAACAGGGCCAGCTTCTTCGCGAGCGTCAGGCTATCGAGCCCTGAGAGCAGCGCGAGGCGCGGGTCCTCGCCGGTCGCGGGCGGCGGAGGCGGGCTCGGCTCCGCCGGCGTCGCGGGACGCGTCGCCAGCGACGGCGGCAGGTCGGCGCGCGGCAGCTTTACGGGCGGCGCCTCGATCGGCGGGGGCGCCGGGCGCGCCGGCGTCGCGCTGCGCATCAGCCCGGCGACCGCGCGCGCCTGCTGCTCGACCGCGGTCCAGTGATGCTCGTCGATGCCCTCGTCGCGCATCGCCTTTGCGACGCCGTCGAGCCGGCCCGAGACCTCCTTGATGCGCTGGATCAGGAGCCGCACCGACGGATCGGCCGAGGGCAGCGCCGCCTGGCTCGCCGCGACCGTCGCCTCGAGCCGCGCCATGGCGTCGCGCAGCAGCCGCGTCTCGGCGAGCCGGTTGCGCCGCGCGAACTCGTTGAGGAACCAGCG
Source organism: Melastoma dodecandrum (assembly GCA_029817715.1). Taxonomy (NCBI): domain Eukaryota; kingdom Viridiplantae; phylum Streptophyta; class Magnoliopsida; order Myrtales; family Melastomataceae; genus Melastoma; species Melastoma dodecandrum. The sequence goes on along the minus strand of JARUPY010000044.1, from coordinate 299,349 downwards.
CCCGCGCACCGTCTCGGTGACGGCCGCCTCGATCGTCTCGTAGTCGGTCTCGGTGATGCCGTGGGGCGGGGGGATAGCCATGGAGCGCTCGCTTGCTGGGCGGCAGGTTAGCCGAGACCGGGCCGATTCGTCACGGGGCCCAGGGGTTCAAGATCGGCACGTCCATGCGGCCGAAGTCCTTCGTGTTTCGGGTGACGACCGTCATGCCGTGAACGAGCGCCGTTGCGGCGATGAGGCAGTCGCGCTCGGGCTTGGGATCCGGGACGTGCAGCTCGGCCGCACGGAGCGCGACAGCCGCATCGACGGGCAGCGTGCGATCCGCGAATGTGGACAGCACATAGTCGTGAAACCAAAGTCGAAAGACCGCGGCTTGAGGTCTATCGCGCCGCTCGATGAGCAGAATGCCCTGCTCGATCTCCATTAGAGAGATCGCCGAGATGAACATGTCGATAGACGATGTCTCCCGTGCCCAAGCGACCACTCCTTGATTGGCACGGTTTGCTTGAACTTTTCGCAACTCGGACACGGCATTTGTGTCGAGCAACAACATCAGTCGAAGGTTGCGGGCTTGAGCTTGAGATTGAGCTTCGGTGGGTCGAACTCGATGTCTTCGGCCTCCGGCATCCCCAGCAGATCGAGGATGCTCGGCTCGTCCCGCCTGAGGCGCCGGTATTCCTCGTACGACAGCAGCACGTGCGACGGCCGGCCACGGTCCGTGATGACGACGGGACCCTTGCTCGCGGCCTTCTTCGCCGCGCGCATGTCTTGGGCGAACTTGCGATTGCTGATCGTCGTCTCTGGCATGGCCCATGTCCGCTGAAGCCGTAGAAACCTAGCCCTCGCCGCGCGTCCGCGCCAGAGCGTCGGTGTCTATTGGATCCCTCGATGACGCTGGGGATAGGCAGCGTCCGGCCGCACGGCCGCCAGTAGCGCGAGCAGCTCATCGAGCGGGCGCCGGTCGAGATCGAGCACGGCCTCGATGATGCGGTCCCGCAAACTCGCATCGGCATGCGCCTCGGCGAGCCAATGGAATTTCTCGACCGTCCGCTCCCACGTCATCGGGCGTGCCAGGCTGCCTTCGTAGCCGAGCTCCTCCTTCACCAGCTCGCGGCCGTCGCGGGTGCGGATCGTGATGCGGGTGGCGAGCTCCTGCGGGTAGCGTGCCGTCAGGCCGTCGTCGGGCCGCACCTCGACGCGCCGGAGCAGCGCCTGCGCATCGGCCGCGCCGATCCGTTCCGGCTCGAGCTGCGGCGGTCCGACCTGGTCGTCCAGCAGCGCCGCCGCGATCAAGTACTTCAAATTGTAGTCGGCCTGCTCCTTCGTGACGGGACGGTCTTTCGAGCCGAAGGCGCCGCCGCCGGCGATGTCGTAGCCCATCTGGAAGATTTCGCAGACGACCTGCTCGACGTCGTCGGCCGCAAGGCCATGCGCGCGCTTGAGGTCGAGCACCGCCTGCAGCACGGGCTGGCCGTGGATCAGCGCGCAGAAGCGCTTCATCACCGTCTGCTCGACGATTGCGAGCCGGCGATCCTCCCAGTCGACCGTGATGTCCTGGGCGAACATGCGCTCGAGCCCGCTCGGCCCCTCGAACAGGTGGATGGGGCCAGTGAAGCCGCGCTTCGCCAGCGAGGCCGCGTAGACGGCCCGCATGCCCGTCATGCCCGGCGAAAAGCCTTTCCATTGCGAGACCGGCTCGGCATGCACGCAGGTGAGCGAGATGTTGTCGGCCGTGGCGATGGCGATAGCGTACGCGATCTGCTCCTCCGTCAACCCGAAGAGCCTGCCCGCCGCGGCCGCCGCCGAGATAGCGAGCTGGATGGCATGGTTGAAGCCCTTGCCCATGACCGGAACCGCGGCCGTGAAGCGGCATTGGATCTCGTAGGCGACCGCCAGCGCCACGATGAACTCGCGTCCCGACGCCCCGGCGTGCTCGGCGGCGGCGAGGACCGCACCAAAGTTGTCGCTCGGGTGACAGAGGCCGCCCGGCGACATGTAGCTGTCGAGCAGGTCGACGTAGCGCACCAGCCCGGAATTGTAGAGCGCCGCCTGGTCGGGCGACGTGCGGCCGCCGCCGATCAAGGTGCAGGTGCCCTCGGACCGATATTCCGCGAACTGCTCGCGCAGCGCCGCGAAGGGTTTTCCGGGAAGCGCCGCGACGGCGCAGCCGAGGCTGTCGAGGATGTTGCGCTTGAAGAGCGCGCGGTGCTCCGACGCGAGATCGTCGGCCGTCGCCCGATGCGCGAAACGGGCGATCCGCTGAGTGGCATAGGACGAGGAGGGCATGGATGGGCTTTCGGGTCTCGAGCTTACGCCGGGTGGTGTGATGGCAGATACGCGTTGCTGGTGCTGAAACCTAGCTGTCGTGGTTCGCCAAACCGGTTTATTGCAGTGAGCTTCTTACGACCCAGGACCGTCATGCTTGTGCTGCCTTGTGCCGAGCGTAGATGGCCTGGACAAGCCCGGCCAAAAACCGAAACTCTGCACAAGCTTGGTTGCTAGCTGGGGCAGCGTTGAAAGGATGACGTCATGGGTAAGCGTGCCGCTGTAGCAACCACTCCGGAGGAAGCTACGATTCTCAGCTTAGAGGAGCTGGATCGGCAGATTGCGCTTGCACGCTGGCGATTGGGTGCGGCCACCAAGGCGACGCTTCGAAACTCGTGTCGAAAAAAGGTAGCTATGCTTGAGCGAGTTAGGGTGGAGCGCGATGCCATTTCTTAATTGCTGTTCGTGCAAACCAAGCCTTTCCCGCTTCATCTAGCGATAGCTCAAGATTTTGCGGCTCAGGCCCATCCCAGATGGCTTCGAGCCTGCGCAGGATGCTCATACCCTCAACTTTTTTCCGCCCGCCCCGACAATAATTCGGCAGTCCGGCGAAGCACTTGTGCGTCTTTTCCGCGTTCGCCGCCTTGCCCTTTCCGCGCGAAGCGTGGCAAGGGCGACCGCAACAAGCACAACGAAGCCGCCCAGGAGGACCGCCGCATGACGACTGACATCGAGATCGCCCGCGCCGCCAAGGCCGAGCCGATCGCCGCGGTCGCCGAGCGCATCGGCATTCCGGACGAGGCGCTGCTGCCCTACGGCAAGACGATCGCCAAGATCGACACCGCCTTCGTCGAGGGCCAGGCCGCCAAGGGCGGCAAAAAGGGCAAGCTGATCCTCGTCACCGCGATCAACCCGACCCCGGCCGGCGAGGGCAAGACCACCACCTCCGTCGGCCTCGCCGACGCGTTGCGCCAGATCGGCAAGAAGTCGGCGACCGCGCTGCGCGAGCCATCGCTCGGTCCCTGCTTCGGCGTAAAGGGCGGCGCTGCCGGCGGCGGCTATTCCCAGGTGATCCCGATGGAGCAGATCAACCTGCACTTCACCGGGGATTTCCACGCGATCACCTCGGCGAACAACCTGCTCGCGGCGATGCTCGACACCCCCATCTACCACGGCAACAAGCTCGACATCGACGCCCGCCGCGTCACCTGGGCGCGCGCCGTCGACATGAATGATCGCTCGCTGCGCGACGTGGTGATCGCGCTCGGTGGCGTCGCCAACGGCTACCCGCGGCAGACCAAATTCGACATCACCGTCGCCTCCGAAATCATGGCCGTGTTCTGTCTCGCGAAGGACATCGCCGACCTGCAGGAGCGGTTGAAGAAGATGGTGATCGGCCAGAACCGCAAGCGCGAGCCGGTGACGGCCGAGCAGCTGCAGGCGGTCGGCTCGATGACGGTCCTCCTCAAGGACGCGCTCAAGCCGAACCTGGTGCAGACGCTCGAGGGGACGCCCGCGCTCGTCCACGGGGGACCGTTCGCCAACATCGCGCACGGGGTGCAACTCGGTGGTGGCGACGAATCTGGCGCTGGGCCTCGCCGATTACGTGGTGACGGAGGCGGGCTTCGGCGCCGATCTCGGCGCGGAGAAATTCCTCGACATCAAATGCCGCTCGGCCGGCCTGAAGCCGGCGTGCAGCGTCGTCGTCGCCACCGTGCGCGCGCTGAAGATGCACGGCGGCCTCGCCAAGGACCAGCTCGGCAACGAGGATGTCGGTGCCCTGAAGAAGGGGCTCGCCAACCTCGGCCGCCACATCGAGAACGTGAAGAAGTTCGGTCTCAAACCAGTCGTCGCGATCAATGCCTTCACGACGGATACCGAGGCCGAGTTCGAGGCGATCAAGGCGGCGTGCAAGGACGAGTTCGACACCGACGTCGCGCTCTGCAAGCACTGGGCGGAGGGCGGCAAGGGCGCGACCGAGCTCGCCGAGAAGGTCGTCGCTGTCATCGAGTCGGGCGCGTCCAAGTACAAGCCGCTCTACGAGCTCGACCAGCCGATCACGGACAAGATGCGCACGATCGCCAAGGAGATCTACCGCGCCAAGGACGTGCAGTTCGAATCGAAGGCGAAGACGGCGATCAAGGGCTTCGAGGAGCAGGGCTACGGCAAGCTGCCGATCTGCGTGGCGAAGACGCAATACTCGTTCTCGGCAGACCCGTCGGCGCTCGGCGCGCCGACCGACCACGTCGTGCCGATCGTCGATGCGCGGCTATCGGCCGGCGCCGGCTTCGTCGTTCTGACCTGCGGCGACATCATGACCCTGCCCGGCCTCTCGGCCTCGCCCTCGGCGCACAAGATCGGCCTCGACAAGAACGGGCAGATCGAAGGGTTGTTTTAGTTTGGGGCTCCTCCCTTCTCCCGCTTGCGGGAGAAGGGGAAGCTGCGGTTTTAGGCCGTCGTCTTCACCGGCTCCTTCGGCACGAGCGGCGAGGCCTTGAGCTTTTCCCAGTCGTACGTCGTCTGCCGCGCGTAGGCCATCGCGAAACTGCCCAGCGCGTCGTCGATCGCGCTCGACCCACCCAGGTAACCGTCGATCGTCGCCGCGTCGCCGGTTCGCGCATGGGCGCGCGCCAGGGTGCGGCCGCACAGCGTCGCGTAGGCCGGCAAGGCCTTGGTTTCCAGCCCCTCGCCGATCGCCGCCAGCCGGCGGTTCTTCAGCTGGCGCAGGTAGAAGTGGCGCCCTTGGTCGTCCTGCGTCCAGCCGAGGAAAATGTCGCTCGCCGCCTGCATCGCGCGCTGTCCGTCGACGACGCGCTTGCCCTGGTGGCTCGCCAGCAGCGCGCCCTCGGCGCCGAGGCCGGCGATCGCCGAGACCGACGCCTGCTTCGCCTGCAGGATCATCTGATCGCCGTCCGCCGTCGCCCACAGGCCGATCGCGCAGAACGTGCCGACGCTGCCGACGCCGACGACCTTGAAGGCCACGTCGCGCGTCGCGTACTTGCGCAGCAGCATGGCGCTCTCCGGCGCCAGGGTCGCGTCGTAGATCCTGCGCGCCTCCGGCGACAGCACGCGGTGGACCGACGTCCCGTCCGGCAGCTTGTGGAAAATGATCGCCTGCTTGTCCTTGTCCTGCTTGTCCTCGAAGCGCAGTCCGTCCTCGGCGACAGCGGGCTGCTCGGGGTGCGACTTGCCCTTCTTCTCGGCCTTCAGCATCGTCTCGAGGATCTCGGTCTGCAGCGTGTCGTCGAGGTCGGAGAGCTGGTCCTTCAGGTCCATCCGCGTCTGCCAGACCTCGAGGGGCGAGCGCGTGGCTAGGAAGCTCATGAAGTCGCGGTAGGCCTTGCTGGTCGCCTCGGCGAGCGCGTGCGCCTTCTTGTCGGCGAGCCCGGCGTTCTGCGCCGCGACCGCGACGCTGGCGACGAGGCGCTTGACGTCGACCATGAAGTCGACGCCGGGGCACGTCTCGTCGAAATCATTGATGTCGAAGAGCACATTGCCCTCCGGCGAGGAGAAGGCACCGAAATTCATCAAATGGCAGTCGCCGCAGGCCTGCACCGGCAAACCGATCTTCGGCATCGACTGCAGGTCGTGCGCCATCAGCGCGGCCGCGCCGCGGTAGAAGGTGAAGGCATCCTGGCTCATCCGCCGGTAGCGCTCGGGCACCAGCGAGGGCACGCGGACCGCGTCGCCGGCGGTGAGGATCGGCAGGGGATCGCGCGCGGAATCGACAGCGAAGTCCGCATGGCTCTCGCGCGAGACTTTTTCACGCAAGGCTTTGCCGGCGGCGGCGCGCTCCGCGCGGGTGAGGAGCTTCGGCGCGTTGGGGGTTTCCGCACTCATGACCGCATCTCCGGCACCCGGCGTGTCTCCGGCATGCACTGGAGCATAGGACGGCGATCGTCCCTGAAATTGTCAAATTCAATTTTCGATGCGGCGGGGGACGTCGCCTGTGCTTAACTGATCGGCATGGGCCCGATGGCCCGCCTGACGGGCACGGCGATGGACACGACCAAGCTCAGCGACATCGCCTTCACCGCGGCCGTCAAGGCCGAGCAGGAGCGCCGCGGCTCGCGGCACCTCTACGAGCGGACCGACTTTCGCGCCGGCGCCCGGCAGCTCGCCCCGTTTCTGGCGGAAGTCGACACGGCCTATCTCGCCACCGCCAACGCCGACGGCCAGCCCTATGCGCAGCATCGCGGCGGCCGGCCGGGCTTCATCAAGGTGATCGACGACGCGGCGATCGGCTTCGCCGACTTCAAAGGCAACAAGCAATATGTGACGACGGGCAACCTCGCCGAGAACGACAAGGCCTTCCTCTTCCTGATGGATTACGCCAACAAGCGCCGCGTGAAGGTGTGGGGCCGCGCGATGATGGTCGAGGACGCAGGGGTCATCGAGGAGCTGACGGACCCGGCTTACGCCGCATCGCCGGAACGCGCGCTGCTCTTCACGGTCACCGCATTCGACATCAACTGCCCGCAGCACATCCCGCAGAAGGTCGATGCCAAGATGGTGATCCAGGCGCTGCAGCAGCGCGACGCGCGCATCCACGAGCTGGAGGCGGAGATCGCCGCGCTGAAGGCGGCGATGGGGAAGGGGTGATGCCTCGCTGAGAGGGTGCGGATACGGCCACCGATGAAACACGCCGGCCAGATCCATGCTGCACGCCTAAGAAGCAAATCGCTCCTTGTGGAGGCGGACGAATTTACGCTTTGTCCCCTCAACTGCGTTAGTCCTTTTCATGAATCCGGAGATACTCGACGCCAGTCAGAACAACATGCATCGAGGATAATACCGCATAGACGCCACTATAAGTCATGATGAATTCATAAGCGTAGGCACCCGTGATTAGCGTCAACGCACCAATCAGGAGAGTATGGAGCAGGGACGCTCGCGACACGACCAAGTTGAGCAGGCTAAACATAATTTTCGCTCCCCATTCAGCCCTTCATATCGGCTCGTTAAACCGCCAGAAGCCAGGCTTTAACTGCTTATTAACCATGATACAATTTTGTTAATTAGAATCCATCGAAAAGATTAAGAACGAAATGAAACGTTCGTGCAAGATTTTACTTGGAATTTGCCACTGCCGGTAATTTAGGTAACAAATATTCCATTATTTGCCGCATCGGGGGAAGCGGATGGAGGATAGTGAGCGTAACGCCCGTATCTCGCGGGGCGCTAAAATAGCGGAAGCCATGAAGCGTGCAGGTCTTACTCACGCAAGGCTGGCCGGTCGATTAAAGGTTGCAGACAAAACGATCTACAATCTCGTCAGCGGCGAACGGGTCCGCGACACCACGGTTTACGCCGCGCTTAGAGAGCTCGGCCTCCCGTCTGACGCCGTCGATCCACGCCATCACAGCCAGTTCGGCGGATATAGCCGTAGTACGCATAAAGAGTACGAAGGATGCTTCTTTCTTTATCGTAAAAGCTTCTTAAACCCATCTGTGATTTTCCGATCGATCGTTGAAATAAAATGGAACGAGGGTGATTCTAATTTTGTTTTTAAAGAGTGCTATAGAACCGCCGAAAATGAGGACGAAGAGGATTTGTTCCATTCTGGAGAAATTCACATCAGCTCGATGACAAATTTGATCCATTTGCTTACCACCAGTGATGGAGCCGTAAGACTCATGACCTTAAGCAAAATGACAGAACGGGATAAAATCATGAGAGGGGCACTTCTAACACAGAGCGAGGACATGCCATTCTATAGACCAACAATTGCAGCTGTCATATTACAAAAGCTTAGAAAGTACGATATCGAAAGTCGGCTGCGCATCGATTTCGATTTGCTTCAAAACGATCACGCCGATTATGCATTCGCTGAGCGGGAGCTGGCTGTGGCTGAAAAGAGAGTCATCAAGACAGTGCTTCTCTGAACTCGTCTGGAGATTAGCCCCGACCATGCGCTTGTTGCCACCTCACGCGGCCGGCGCTCCCACCAGCTCCCCCGCCAGCGCCTGTGCGATCAGCGCGCGCGTCTCCGCCACGCCGTAGAGCGCCGCGAAGGACCCGAACCGCGGTCCCTTCTCCTCGCCGAGCAGCACTTCGTAGAGCATGTTGAACCAGTCGTTCGACACGCCGGGCCGCTTCGGCGTCGCGCCCTTGGCCATCATGTTCTGGTAGCGCGCGAACGGGCGCGCCACGTCGTAGAGCGCGCCCTGAATGTCCTCTGGCGAGGCGCCCGCCGGCAGCCCGGCCAGCGCCTCGGAGAGTTTTTCCAGAGCCGAGCGCTCGACCTCGTCGGGCAGGCGGTAGCGCTTCTTCGGTCGCACCTTGTCGCGATAATAGGCGACCGCGCCGCGCACCAGCGCGTCGAGGCGCGGATGCGTTTCCCGCGACACGTCCGGCGCATAGCGCTTCAGGAAGCCCCAAAGCACCGCCGGGTCCTCGCTGTTGGCGACCGTGGCGAGATTCAGCAGCATGGCGAAGGAGATCGCGGTGGTGCCGGACGCGCTCGCCAGCGCCTCGGGCGCCGGCGGCTCGCCGCCGTGCAGATGCCAGGCGGGATTACCGAGCAGGCTCTTCGCGTCGCCGCCCTGCACCTGCTTCTCGGCCGCGTCGAGAAAGCCGAGGTAATCGTCGACGGTGCGCGGAATCACGTCGAAATACAGCTTCTTCGCCTCGCGCGGACGCTGAAACATGAACAGGGCCAGGCTCTCGGGGCTGGCATAGGTCAGCCATTCCTCGATCGTGAGGCCGTTCCCCTTCGACTTGGAGATCTTCTGGCCCTTTTCGTCGAGGAACAGCTCGTAATTAAAGCCCTCCGGCGGCGTGCCGCCCAACGCGCGCACGATCTGGCCGGACAGCTTCACCGAATCGATGAGGTCCTTGCCGGCCATTTCGTAGTCGACGCCGAGCGCGTACCAGCGCATCGCCCAATCGGGCTTCCATTGCAGCTTGCAATGGCCGCCCGTGACCGGCGTCGTGTAGGGCGCGCCCGTCGTGGGATCGCGCCAGGTGATCGTGCCGGCGTCGGCGTCGATCGCGTCCAGCGGCACCTGCATGACGTCGCCGGTCTCCGGGTGGATCGGCAGGAACGGCGAATAGGTCGCCGCGCGCTCCTCGCGGAACGTCGGCAGCATGATCGCCATCACCGCCTCGATGTTGCGCAACATGTGCAGCAGCGCGGCATCGAACCGGCCGGATGTGTAGTATTCGGTGGCGGAGGCGAATTCATAATCGAAGCCGAACCGGTCCAGAAAGGCGCGCAGCCGCGCATTGTTGTGGGCGCCGAAACTGTCATGCGTGCCGAACGGGTCCGGCACCTTGGTCAGCGGCTTGCCGAGGGGGGCGCGAAGCGTCTCCTTGTTCGGCACGTTGTCCGGCACCTTGCGCAGGCCGTCCATGTCGTCGGAAAAGGCGATGAGGCGCGTCTTGACCGCGTCCCCTGTCAGCACGCGGAAGGCGTGGCGGACCATGGTCGTGCGCGCGACCTCGCCGAAGGTGCCGATATGCGGCAGCCCCGAGGGGCCGTAGCCGGTCTCGAACAGCACTTCTTTCTGCCCGGTCTTTTCGATCCGCGCGACGAGCTTGCGCGCCTCTTCGAACGGCCAGGCCTTGGCGGTCGTCTTGACGGATGCGAGCAGAGACGGGTCGAGGGCCGGGGGCGCGGCGCTGGTCATCATGGATCCGGATGGTTCGGCGCGGGACGGAACATCCTTTTGCGCGCGAGCGGCGGCACCCTAGGAAGCGCGGCGGGACCCGTCAAATGCATGTCTGCCACGCAAGAGACACGCTCCTTGCGATATTGCCGCGCCGGGCGCATCGCGTCATGGATTTTTAGCGCCGCGGGCCCTATATGCCGGGCATCGAAACACTCCGGAAAAGGTTGAAGATTGGCTCGCTTGAAGGACGTCGGCTTTGCCGAACGGCGGCAGACCGCCACTGAGACACGATTGGCTCTCGTCAAGAAAATGCAGGAGCGGCTCGCCAGCCCGGATATCGAGGAGAAGCTGGCCGAGCGCAGCGTGATCGTCGAGGCCCGCAACCAGCGCCTTGCAGAGAAAGAGGAAATCCGACGGCGGGAAGAAGAGCGGCTTGCCGCCATCCGCGCCGAGGAGGAAGCCCGGCTTCGCGCCGAGCGCGAGGCCGAAGAGGCCCGGCTGGCGGCCGAGCGCGCCGAGGAAGAGCGTCGCCGCGAGGAGGAGAAGGCCGCAGCCGCCGCACGTGCGACGGCCCGCGCCGCCTCCGTGCTCGCCGACCTCGCGGCCGCCAAGGCGAAGCGCGACGCGCGCTACGCCGCGCGCAAGGCGCGTCAGGCCGGCTGACGCCGGCTCGGCGTTTCGGTGGCGATCAAGTCGGCAACAGCCGACATCGCTCCAGGAGCGCCGCCTCGTTCGGCGCATCCCCCACTACAATGGCGCCGCAGCCGGCCTTGCGCAGCGGCGTCGCGACATCCTCCGACAGGCAGACATGGGTGATCGACATGATGTCGATCCCTTCCGCCGTAGCGAGATCGCGAAGCAACGCAGCGCTCCTGCGCGAGAAATGCAGGGCGCCGTCGATCCTTTTTGCGCGCAGCGCTGCGGGCCGCCTCGGACACGAGCGCATCCGCGGCGCGCGCCTCATAAACCTCCAGCACCTCTACCGATTGTCCCGCCGCCTCGAGCGCAATCTCGATGTCGGGCTTGCGATCACGCCCCGCGAGATAAACGAGGCGTGCGGGGCGGCCCGCGAGCGTCTCGAACACCCGCGCGAGCGCGCCTGCATTCGCTGCGACGGTCAAGGCCCCGAGAAATCCCGCGGCGCGGGCGCGCTCCGCCGTGCGCTCACCGACCAAGAAGAGCGGCAGCAGACGGCGTGCCTCCGGCGTCGGGCCGAAATCCTTGCCGAGCATGGCGAAAGCCTGGCCGCTGGTCGCCAGCAGGGCATCGACGACCCCGGTCGGCCAGGCGGCATCGAGCGCATGCATCTCGATCACCGGCGCGAGCACGACCTCGTGGCCCATCGCCTCGAGCTTGTCGCGTGTGCGCGCCGCGTCCTCGGGCGCACGCGTCAGCAGCAGGCGCACGAGGTCAGGCCGCGAAAAAGCCGGCCGGCAGCCGCGCCTTGATCGCCTCGCCCGCCATCCTGCCGATCAGCGCCGCGTCGCTCGCCTCCGCGAGAACCTCCTCGTCGTAGGCCTGCGACCCGTCCGGTCGCAACACGGTGCCGCGCAAGGTCACCTGGTGTCCGTCGAGCAGGGCGTAAGCGCCGATCGGCGTACGACACGAGCCATCGAGCGCGCCCAGGAAGCCGCGCTCCGCCGCCAGCGCGACGCCGGTGGCCGCGCAGAGGATTGGCTTCAGCAGATCGAGCACCCGCGTGTCGTCGGCACGCGCGGTGATCCCGATGGCGCCCTGGCCGGCCGCAGGCAGAAAATCCTCGATCGGGATCACGCTCGTCGCCTTCTCCTCGAGACCCAGGCGCTTCAGCCCCGCCAACGCCAGCAACGTACCGGCGAACTCGCCCGCCTCGACCTTGCGCAGCCGGGTCTGGACGTTGCCGCGCAGAAGCGCGATCTCGACGTCGGGCCGCATTCGGCGCAGCATGGCGCCACGCCGCAACGATGCCGTGCCGACGCGCGCGCCGTGCGGCAGCTCGCGTGGACTCGGCGCGACAGGCGAAATCCAGACGTCGCGCACGTCCTCGCGCGGGAGGTAGCCGACAATGGTGATGGCGTCCGGCAGAAACGTGGGCAGGTCCTTGGCGGAATGCACTGCCACGTCGATCCCGCCCATCATCAGGGAGGTGTCGAGCTCCTTGGTGAAGAGGCCCTTGCCTCCGGCCTCGCTGAGCGGGCGATCCTGGATCGCGTCGCCGGCCACCTTGATGATGACGACCTCGACCTCGTCTTCGCCGAGCCCGTGCGCCGCGCGCAGGCGGTCGCGCGTCTGGTGGGCCTGGGCGAGCGCGAGCGGACTGCCGCGTGTGCCGATACGAAGAGGTGTCGTGAGGGCCATTGCAGAGGGTCCGGTAGAGCGGACCCCTGTCTACAGACGGACGCGTCGCGGCGCAAAAGCCCGATGTGGCGCCTAGCGCGGCTTGTCCTTGGCCACCGAGCGCGCGGTCTGCAGCTCGGGTGCATTGGTGTCCTGCGGCCGCGCGCGATCGAACACCGCGGCCTTGCGACAGCCGCCGTCTGCGATCGTGGCTGGCGCGACATCGCGTTGGACAGCTTCGCGTATCTGCTCGTCGGTCGCCGTGACGCCATCCTTCAGGAACTCGAGCTTGCGGCGCGGCTCGCCACGTGTGCCGCGCACATCGCAGACTGCGGCGACCAGCAAATGTTGGCCTGTGGCGATCCATTGCCCCGGAGCGCAATGCGACCAGGCGTCGACCGGCGTGTGCGCTTTGCAGCGCTCGACGGCGAGGTCGACGACATCGGCTTGTGTCGACGCCGAAAAGGCAGCGCCGGACGGCGTGTCGGCATCTGTCGGATCGCCGTAGACAACGACAGCGCCGTAAAGTGGTGCGGGGTCGGCAACAGCCGTTGCGGCTGTGGAGATGACGGCCGCGCTGAGAGCGATCGCGAGAGTGGGTGTCAGGAGCACTTTCATGCGTCACTCCATAGGCCGGGCGGCAATATTTCGCGTGGCAGACACGAGCCCGAACTTAGAGAATGGCTCCCGTCTCGCGCCGGTTCCCGTTGCGGGACGAGGCGGCTCAGCCTTTTGCGCCGGCGGAGCGTCGGGACGGCACCGCGAATTGGGCGAGAACCTCGTCGCAGAGGCTGTCGAGATCATCGTCCGTGAGTAGGAAATCCTCCAGCTTCTCGGGGGCGATGCCGGTCGAGGCAGCGATCTCCTTCAGAAGCGCGGCGCTGTCGATCGTCCGCGGACCTGTGTCATTTCCTTCAGGCATGAGGCCATCCTTTCGATGCGAACCTCTAGCAAAAGCAAGCCTGTAGAACGGTCTCGGTTCCGCTGCGGGCCGAAAGGGGGAGAGGCCTTTATGGCCGCTCCCGACACCCATGCCCCTGACGCGAGACACGGGTTGGGCCTCGCACCTCGCACCCGGAGAGATCGGCGATTGTGCGATACTGTTGCCGCCGCGGGTGTCGACGGGCCTGCAGAAGATCGAGGCGCGACCTTGGACGGGGCCCAAAAAAAATTGCGCCTTTTCCCGCCTAGCCGCAGGCCCTAAACCCGTATAGGGACACGCGAAACGACCCAGGGAGAGTCGCCCATGAAGACCCGCGCCGCCGTAGCCTTCGAAGCCAAGAAGCCGCTCGAGATCGTCGAGCTCGACCTGGAGGGACCGAAGGCGGGCGAGGTTCTCGTCGAGATCAAGGCGACCGGGATCTGCCACACCGACGAGTTCACCCGCTCCGGCGACGATCCGGAAGGCCTGTTCCCCGCCATCCTCGGCCATGAGGGAGCCGGCATCGTCGTCGACGTCGGGCCCGGCGTCCGCTCGCTCAAGAAGGGCGATCACGTCATCCCGCTCTACACGCCGGAATGCCGCGAGTGCGAATACTGCCTCAGCCGCAAGACCAATCTCTGCCAGAAGATCCGCGTCACCCAAGGCCGTGGCCTCATGCCCGACGGCACCAGCCGGTTCAGCTACAAGGGCAAGCCCGTGCTGCACTACATGGGCTGCTCGACCTTCGCCAACTACACCGTGCTGCCGGAAATCGCGCTGGCCAAGGTCCGCGAGGACGCGCCGTTCGACAAGATCTGCTACATCGGCTGCGGCGTCACCACCGGCGTCGGCGCGGTGATCTTCACGGCCAAGGTCGAGGCAGGCGCCAACTGCGTCGTGTTTGGTCTGGGCGGCATCGGCCTCAACGTGATCCAGGGCCTGAAGATGGTCGGCGCGGCGCAGATCGTCGGCGTCGACATCAACAACGGCAAGCGCGACATCGCCACCCAGTTCGGGATGACCGACTTCGTCAACCCGAAGGAACTGCCGCAGGGCACCAACATCGTGAACCACCTTGTCGAACTGACGAAGGGCGGCGCCGACTACACGTTCGATTGCACGGGCAACGTCACTGTGATGCGCCAAGCGCTCGAATGCTGCCACAAGGGCTGGGGTACCTCGATCATCATCGGCGTCGCCGAGGCGGGCAAGGAAATCGCCACGCGCCCGTTCCAGCTCGTGACGGGGCGCAACTGGCGCGGCACTGCCTTTGGCGGCGCCAAGGGCCGCACCGACGTGCCCAAGATCGTCGATTGGTACATGGACGGGAAGATCAACATCGACGACCTGATCACGGACATCATTCCGCTCGATAAGATCAACGACGGCTTCCACGACATGCACGAGGGCAAGGGCATCCGCACCGTGGTGCAGTACTGATGGCGGCTGCTCCCGAGAAGACCGGCAGCCACGTCTGCTTCGGCGGCGACAACACCTTCTACAAGCATCAGTCGTCGGAGATCGGCGGCCCGATGAACTTCACCGTCTACCTGCCGCCGCAGGCCAAAGCGGGGAAGAAGGTGCCGGCGCTGATGTATCTCGCGGGGCTCACCTGCGACCACACGACCTTCATCATCAAGGGCGGCGCGCAACGTTTCGCCGCCCAGCATGGGATCATCCTGGTCGCGCCCGATACGAGCCAACGCGAGAAGCGCTACCCCGGCGATGCCGACAAATACGATTTCGGGATCGCGGCCGGTTTCTACGTGAATGCCACCCAGGAGCCCTGGCGGGACGGCTACCAGATGGGCAGCTACGTGTCGGAAGAGCTGCCGAACCTCATCGAGGCGCATTTCCCCGTGAACGGCGTCTGGGGCGTATTCGGCCATTCGATGGGCGGGCATGGCGCGCTCGTCATCGCGCTTCGCAACCCGGACCGCTTCTCCTCGGTCTCGGCGTTCGCGCCGATCGCGGCGCCCTCCTCCTGCCCTTGGGGCGAAAAGGCCCTCGGCAATTATCTCGGCCCGGACAAGTCGACCTGGGCGGAATGGGACGCGACCGAGCTGGTGAAGGCCGGCAAGGCGACGGCGCATATCCTCGTCGATCAGGGTACCGCCGACCAATTCCTGGAGCAGGAGCTGCATCCGCAATCTCTTCGAGGCGGCCTGCAAGGACGCCGGCCAGGCGCTGAAGCTGCGGATGCAGGAGGGCTACGACCACTCCTATTACTTCATGCAGACCTTCATGGAAGATCACCTGATGCACCACGCCAAGGGGCTTGGGGTCGCCTGATCCAAGTCGTGTCGGAACTCTCGAGGCCGTCTGCGAAAGCGTAGGCGGCCTTTTCTTCATCTTGCGACGGGCGCCCGCGATCCGTCATTCACGGACGTGTGGCCCTCGTACCGTTGGCGCGGGCGGCGCGCCCACCATATCAGCGCGGCTGACCACGCAGGGCCCGACATGCTCGACCAGCCCGCTCGTCCCGATCCGCTGACAGAGCCTGGCGCCGCCGCGCCGAAGACGCGCCTCGTCCTCGTCGACAAGCTTCGCGGTCTCGTCATCGTGCTCATGGTGCTCGATCACGTGCGCGACTTCTTCTCGCGCGATGCGCTCGTGTTCAGCGCCACGGACCTCGCCAAGACCTACCCGGCGCTCTTCGCCACCCGCTGGGTCACACATCTCTGCGCGCCGACCTTCGTGGCGCTGGCCGGCGTGTCGATCTTCCTGCAACGCGAGCGCGGCAAGCGGGGCTGGGCGCTCGCCCGCTTCCTCGTCACGCGCGGGCTGTGGCTCATCCTGCTCGAGGTCACCTGGGTGAGCTTCGGCTTCGCGCTTCACGAGCCGTTCGTCCTCCTGCAGGTCATCTGGGCGATCGGCGCAAGCTTCATCCTCATGGCCGCACTGGTCACCGTGCCGCCGCGCGCGGTGGTCGCGCTCGGCCTCGTCATCGTCCTCGGCCACGACGCCCTCGATCGAATCGCTGCGGCCGCCCTCGGGCCGCTCGCGGCGGTCTGGACCTTGATGATGCATCCCGGGCTGCCCGCCGCCCATGTCTATGTCGCCTATCCCGCGCTGCCCTGGTTCGGGATCATGGCCACGGGCTATGGCGCCGCCGGCCTGTTTCTCATGGAGCCCGCGCGTCGCGATCGTTGGCTCGTCGGGCTCGGCCTCGCCATGCTGGCCGCGTTTGCGATCCTACGCGGTGTCGATGGCTACGGCGATCCGTCCCGCTGGTCGGCAGGCGGGGATCTTACGCATTCGATGCTCGCGCTCCTCGACGTCACCAAATATCCGCCGTCGCTCGACTACACCTTGGCGACCCTCGGCTTCATCCTCGTGCTCGCGCCAGCGGTTGCGCACCTCGGCGGCCCGGTCGGCCGCATGCTGCTCGCCTTCGGCCGCGTGCCGCTCTTCGTCTACCTCATCCACCTCTACCTCGCACATGGGCTGGCCCTCGCGGTGGGGGCGACGATGGGCATTCCTCCGTACGATTTCAGCGCGTCGTCACGGCTGCTCGCCGCGCATTGGGGGTTTGGGCTCGCCGGCGTCTACGTGGCCTGGATCGCCGTCGTGCTGGCGCTCTGGCCGGTTGCGACCTGGTTCGCGGGCGTCAAGGCGCGGCGCCGGGACTGGTGGCTTGCCTATGTCTGAGCGCGAGGACGCGATGCCGGATCAAGAGAACGACGACGTCCTTGCGCTCATCATCGACAGCCACCGCCGCGTCGTCGGCCGCCCGCTCGCCGAGAAACCAGCCGATCCGGCAGCACTCGCGACATGGCTCGACACCGACGCGCCGTTCGGCCTGCTCGCGCACGACACGCAGGCGGACCCGTGCTTCGTCTACGCCAACCTCGCGGCACTCGCCTGTTTCGAATACCCGCGGGACGAGCTGATCGGCTTGCCATCGCGCCTCACGGCCGAGGCGCCGAACCGCGCCGAGCGCCAGCGCCTGCTCGACGCCGTCGCGCGCGACGGCTTCGTCGACGGCTACCGCGGCCTGCGCATCGCCAAGTCCGGCCGCCGGTTCTGGATCGAGGACGTCACGGTATGGATGCTGATCGATGCCGCCGGCGCGACGCACGGGCAGGCAGCCGTCTATCGACGCTGGCGCGACGTCTAGGGCCAGCTGCTCAGGACTGCTCGCCGCCGGCGGCCTGCTTCGGAAAATCCGACTGATGGATCGCCCGCGCCTTCTCGAAGGCCGGCTCCGCCATGCAGCGGGCGACGATCTCGGAGACCGTCGGGACATCGGCGACCTGGATGCCGAAGGCAGCGGCGCCATTGGCGAGGCCGCACAGGCAGATGTCGGCGAAGGTCGGCGTATCCCCGTAGCAATAGGCGCCGGTCTTGGACGAGCCGGCGAGCCGCGTCTCGTATCCGCGCAGCCCGGCGCGGAACCAATGCCCTTGCCAGGCGCGCCATTTGGCCGCGTCGAAGCTCTCGTTCTGGCGAAGGTAGCGGCGGACCCGCGGCACGATGAGCGGATGCGAGTCGGCGACGGCGATGGCGGCCAGAGCGCGCACGCGGGCGCGTCCAAGCGGCTCGCGCGGCAGCAGCGGCGGCTCGGGGTACGCTTCCTCGAGATATTCGAGGATCGCCAGCGATTGCGTCAGGGCCTCGCCGTCGACCATCAGCGCCGGCACGGCACCCTGCGGATTCACTTCCCGGAACTGCGGCGCGTACTGCGCGCCGGCGTCGAGGTCGACCGCAATCTCGCGAAAGGCGATGGCTTTGAGGTTGAGCGCGACGCGCACGCGGAACGTCGCCTGCGAGCGCCAGAAGCCGTACATGTCCATGCGCAGAGCCCTTTCGTGAG
Organism: Melastoma dodecandrum; assembly: GCA_029817715.1. Taxonomy (NCBI): domain Eukaryota; kingdom Viridiplantae; phylum Streptophyta; class Magnoliopsida; order Myrtales; family Melastomataceae; genus Melastoma; species Melastoma dodecandrum. Next base: position 281,420 of record JARUPY010000044.1, on the reverse strand, counting down.
CTCTTATAACGCCTTCGCGCGCTGTGCGTTATGCCAAGCGGCCGAGAATTTGCGCCTCAGGCGTCGCGGTAGACCCGCTCGCGACGCTCGTGGCGCTCCTGCGCCTCGACCGACAGGGTCGCGATGGGGCGGGCGTCGAGCCGCCGCAGGCCGATCGGGTCGCCCGTCTCCTCGCAATAGCCGTAGGAGCCGTCGTCGATCCGCGACACGGCGGCGTCGATCTTGGCGATCAGCTTGCGCTGCCGGTCGCGCGCCCGAAGCTCGATGGCGCGATCGGTCTCCGACGAGGCGCGATCGGCGACGTCAGGGTGGTTTTCGTTCTCGCTCTGCAGCGCGACCAGCGTTTCCCGGCTCTCGCGCAGGATGTCCTCGCGCCACTGGATCAGCTTGCGACGAAAATAATCGCGCTGTCGTTCATTCATGAACGGCTCGTCGTCGGACGGCCGATAGTCGTCGTCGAGTACTTGCGCCGCCACTTGAGTCTCCCGAACTCAACGCGCGCCTTATAGCGAGACTAGAGGGCGCTAACAATCGGGGGCTGTACGATCTCGCGCACCTGTTGCCCTAGGGCAAATGGCCGGCGCGTTACTGCGCGGCCTCGAGCTTGCCGCCTTCCATCGCCGTTCGCAGGTTGGCGTCGACCTTGTCGAGAAAGCCGGTGGTCGACAGCCAGCGCTGGTCGGCGCCGACCAGGAGGGCGAGGTCTTTCGTCATGAAGCCCGCCTCGACCGTCTCGACGCAGACGCGCTCCAAGGTCGTCGCGAAGCGCGCGAGCGCCTCGTTGTCGTCAAGCTTGGCGCGGTGGGTCAGCCCGCGGGTCCAGGCGAAGATCGAGGCGATCGAGTTCGTGGATGTCTGCTTGCCGGCTTGGTGCTGGCGGAAGTGGCGGGTGACGGTGCCGTGCGCGGCCTCGGCCTCGACGGTCTGGCCGTCCGGCGTCATCAGCACGGAGGTCATCAGGCCGAGCGAGCCGAAGCCCTGCGCCACCGTGTCCGACTGGACGTCGCCGTCGTAGTTCTTGCAGGCCCAGACGTAGCCGCCCGACCACTTGAGCGCCGAGGCGACCATGTCGTCGATCAGGCGGTGCTCGTAGGTGATGCCGGCAGCCTCGAAGTCCTTCTGGAACTCGGTGTCGTAGATTTCCTGGAACAGGTCCTTGAAGCGGCCGTCGTAGGATTTCAGGATCGTGTTCTTCGTCGAGAGATAGACCGGATATTTTCGCGCCAGCCCGTAGTTCAGCGAGGCGCGGGCGAAATCCATAATCGAGCCGTCGAGGTTGTACATCGACATCGCGACGCCAGCGTCCGGGAACTGGAACACCTCCTTCTCGATCCCCTGGCCGTCCTCGCCCTCGAACTTCAGGGTCAGGCGGCCCTTGCCCGGCACGCGGATCATCGTGGCGCGATACTGGTCGCCAAAGGCATGGCGGCCGACCACGATCGGCTTGGTCCAGCCCGGGATCAGCCGCGGCACGTTGGAGATCACGATCGGCTCGCGGAAGATGGTGCCGCCCAGGATGTTGCGGATCGTGCCGTTCGGGCTCTTCCACATTTCTTTCAGATGAAATTCCTTTACGCGCGCCTCGTCGGGCGTGATGGTCGCGCATTTGACGCCGACCCCAACCTTCTTGATCGCGTTCGCCGCATCGATCGTGATCTGATCGTTGGTCTCGTCGCGATGCTCGACGCCGAGGTCGTAATAATCGAGGTCGATGTCGAGATAGGGGAGGATCAGCCGCTCGCGGATCCACTGCCAGATGATGCGCGTCATCTCGTCGCCGTCGATCTCGACGATGGGGTTCTGCACCTTGATCTTGCTCATGGCTCGCTGCCTTTCGCTGCGCGTCCCGGGGCGATGCACGGACGGTGCCGTCCACGACGTCCGGCCTATAGCAGGGGCCTGTTATGGTTCAAGGGCGGCTTTCTGGCAGGTCACCGGGGCCAGATGGCTGACACGCGTCCCGCGTCCGTAGCGCCAGTCACCTCGCAGCGATCGCCTTCGGTCTCAGGCTCCATCGTGTGGCGCCGATCGTCACATCGAAGCGTGACAAGAAGGAGCGACCGAGCAGCCCGTCGAGCGCGCCCATGCCCTTGTCCAGGATTGCCACCGGCACCTGCCGCGCCTCGACACGGCCGACCTTGACGGTCGTCGCCGTCGCCAGCTCGGTGTAGACCGCGCCGTTGGCGGTCATCGACCGCAAGGGGGTTCCGCCTGTGCCGGCGAGATGCGCCTTTCGAGCGAAATCCGGCGTGACGGCAACAAAGCTCGCTCCCGTGTCGAGCGCGAACGTGCCGGCGACGCCGTCGATCGTCACGCGCACGGAGATCACGTTCGCGTCGACGACGGGAAATGACTGCGTGCCGGCGGCCCTCGCCACGCATCGACCCTTAGCAGTGTATCCCTCGATCAAGCGCTGCTCGGCGGCGGTATCGCGCTTGGCGGGATCGAGCGCGACGTAGTCCTCGATCGGCACGATCGCGTCGCAGAAGCGCCCAACCGACGCATAGAGGTCCGACATCTCGCGGAACACCCACGACCCGACCATCTGCGGATGCGGCTCGAGATGGATTGTATTGGCGTAGGCGAGCAGCGCGTCGTCGGGGCGCTTGAGGCCGGCCTCGGCCTTGGCGCGCAGGTACCAGTATCCGCCAACGCCAGGATGCGCGTCGGTAAGCTGCGTCGCGATTGCCTCGGCGTGGTCGAAATCGTGTAGGTCGATGTAGAGTGAGGCGGCCTTGCGCAGATCGCCTTCGTTGCCTGCGCCGCATGCCTCCGACCACGAGACGAGCGCCGTCGCGGCCCAACGCTCCTCGCCGGCCTTGGCGACGGCCTCGGTGAGCTTGAAGATCGCCTTTGGGTCGCATGGCTCGCGCGCCAATTTGGCAAGCCCGTCATGGACGTTGGTCGAGGCTTCGATCGTGGGGTCGAGCCGGGCTACGCGCAGATGGGCGTAGAGCGCCGAGAAATCGTCGCGGCCGATCAGGCCGTAGCGCTGGAGCTCGCCGCGGATCGTAGCGGTGTTCCAGCCAAACAGCGCGACACCGCCGAGAAGGATCAGAGAGAGCAGCATGACGAGGTAAGTCGCGTCAAAGCGCGATCGTCTCGGCGGGCCGCCAATCCGCTCGGTATCGTGCAGATCCATGCTCGGCCTCGCTAGACACGCCTTCGTATTCGAATTGGGTAATTAAAACCATAGGACGAGCCGACGAGCCTCGCATCGTTTCCGGCTTTTCGCTACTGAGGTCGGCCGGGAGGCGAACGTACGCGTCCCCCCGGACTCAATGGATGCGCAATGACCGGCGCCGGCACCGACCATACCCGACCTGCGCTCGCCGGTGGCCCGGCGATCGTGCTGGTGCGCCCCCAGCTAGCCGTCAATATCGGGATGTGCGCCCGCGCCATGGTGAATTTCGGCCTCGACGACCTGCGCCTCGTCGCCCCGAAGGGCGGATGGCCGCCGCCTTCGCCTTTCGACGAGACGGCGGTGGCCGCGGCCGCCGGCGCCGCGCATGTGCTGGAGGCCGCGCGCGTCTTCGACACGATCGAGGACGCGGTCGCCGACCTCAGCTTCGTCTGGGCGACCACGGCGCGCATGCGCGATCAGGTGAAGCGCGTCGCAACGCCCTTCGAGGCCATGCCGGAGACGGCGGCGCGCATGGCTCAGGGGGAGCGACACGGCGTCATGTTCGGCCCCGAACGCACGGGGCTCGACAACGACGACGTGGCTCTGGCCGATGCCGTCGTCCCCTTCCCGGTGAACCCGGCTTACGCCTCGCTCAATCTCGCCCAGGCCGTCCTTCTGATGGGCTACGAGTGGCTGCGCGCCTCGAGCGACGCGGCCGCGCCATTCGCGCTCGAGGAACGCTCGCCGGCGGCGCCGCGCGAAATGGTGCTGTCCTTCTTCGACTGGCTGGAGAGCGAGCTCGACGCGGCCGGCTTCTTCCGGCCCGACGGCAAGCAGCCCGTGATGCGGCGCAACCTGCGCAACATCTTCCATCGCCTCGAAATGAGCGAGCAGGACGTGCGCACGCTGCGCGGCGCGATGGTGCGGCTCGCCGAGGGGCCGCGGGCGCTCAAGGCGAATACCAAGGTCAAGGCCGAAGTGAACCTCGACGACGAATTGGAGACCCCATGACGACGATCTACGATTTTTTCGGCGAGACGTCTCGACGGCGCCGAGGAGCAGCTCTCGCGCTATCGCGGCGAGGTGCTGCTCGTCGTCAACACCGCGTCCCAGTGCGGCCTCACCCCGCAATATGCGGGGCTGGAGGCGCTGCAGCAGGAATTTTCGGCGAAGCGCTTCAGCGTGCTCGGTTTCCCCTGCAACCAGTTCGGCAAGCAGGAGCCGGGCGACGAGGCCGAGATCGGCGGCTTCTGCCAGGCGCACTACGCCATCAGCTTTCCGATGTTCGCCAAGATCGACGTCAACGGCGACGGCGCGCATCCGCTCTTCACGTTCCTGAAGGACGCGCAGCCCGGGCTGCTCGGCTCCAAGGGCATCAAGTGGAATTTCACGAAGTTCCTGATCGACCGCGCCGGCGCGGTGCTGGCCCGCTTCGGTCCGATGGACAAGCCGGAGTCGCTCAAGGGACCGATCGAGGCCGCGCTCGGCTGAGCGGGCGGCGGCTCGGAGCAACGTCGGCTTTTGCCGACTTGCTCCAAACAGAGGATCTACAGTCCGCCCATCGCGCAGACGAGCTGCCATTCCGCGTCCGTCACGGGCTGCACCGAGAGGCGCGAGCTCTTGACGAGCATCATGTCCTTCAGCTTCGGCTCGGCCTTGATCGCCGCGAGGGTTACGGGTTTCGGCACCGGCTTCACGGCGCGCACGTCGACCATGCCGAACTTGCCGCTCGCATCCGACGGGTCGGGATAATAAAGCTTCGTCACCTCGACGATGCCGACGACGGCCTTGCCCTCGTTGGAATGGTAGAAGAAGCCCTGATCGCCGACCTTCATCGCCTGCATGTTCAGCTTGGCGGTGTGGTTGCGCACCCCGCTCCAGTGCGTGCCCGTCTTCCCCGCCGCGACCATCTGCGTCCACGACCACGAGTCGGGCTCGCTCTTCACCAGCCAATACGCCATCCGACACACTCCCGATGCCAGGATAGCATGGACGCGACGCTGCGCATCCGAAACGGCGAGGGTAACACGTACGTAGAAAGGGGCCCGCCGGTCGCCACCGGCGGGCCCCTTCCATCTAATGCAACGCAAGATCGTCCCTATACGCGATGGTTCGATATGAATTCTCAAAGGACGGCAACCGGCCGTTGCAACCCGCCACCACCATCCGTCGCCGGACAAAAAAAGTTAACGTCAAGGTTGTCCCAACGTCAAGACGTCGCAGCTCTAGACGATAGTTGAAGACGGCGGCTAGAAATCGGTATCCGGCTTGGCCGGGCGGGTGAGCAGCGCGCCGATCGTCGCATCCACCGAGGCACGCCCGGTGAGCACAGCGTCGACGGCCTGGGCGATCGGCATGTCGACGCTGCCCTTCCGCGCCATGTCGCAGAGGATCGCGCAGGTCATCGCGCCCTCCACGGTGCCGATCCTTGCCCGTGCCTCCCCGAGGTCGACGCCTTGGCCGAGCAGGTAGCCGAACGAGAAGTTGCGCGATTGACGTGACCCGCAAGTCAGCACGAGGTCGCCGAGCCCGGACAGGCCGGTGAGCTTCGCCGGCCTGGCGCCGTTGGCTATGGCGAATCGCGTGAGCTCGGCGAAGCCGCGGGCGAGCAGGGCCGCGCCGGCGCTGGCGCCGAACGCCTTGCCGGCGGCGATGCCGCTCGCGATCGCAAGCACGTTCTTCGCCGCGCCGCCCACCTCGACGCCACGAATATCGGTCGAATGATAGAGCCTGAACCACGGCGCCGCGAGCGCAGCGGCGAGCGCGGTTGCGGTCGGCTCGTCGTGCGCGGCCAGGGTCACGGCGGTCGGCAGCCCCTTGGCGACATCCTCGGCGAAGCTCGGCCCCGAAAGGACGGCCGGCGGGTTGTCCGGCAGGATCTCGGCCAGCACCTCGCTCATGAAGCGGCCCGAGCCGCGCTCGATCCCCTTGGCGCAGACCACCAACGGCACGCCCGCGGCGAGATGCGGCCGGACGCGTTCCGCCATCGCGCGCATGGACTGTGCCGGCACGGCGAGGAGCACGGTCTCGGCGCCGGCCGTCGCCGCGGCGAGATCGTCCGTCGGCGCGACCCCGGCGACGAGCGGGATGCCCGGCAGGCGCCGCGCGTTGACGCCGGTAGCAGCCATCTCGGCGACATGCGAGGGCTCGCGCCCCCAGAGCGCGACCGCGGCGCCGCCACGCGCCGCGAGGTTGGCGAGTGCCGTCCCCCAGGCACCGGCGCCGAGCACCGCCATGCGCCGCGGCGTCAGCGGCTCGCTCCGGCAAGCGTTCGCCCCGACCGTCCGCGGTTTCTCTCGTGTCTGCGCATCATCGCCGCCGGCCGCGCTGGAGGGACCCTTTGTCTCAGCCTAACAGGCGTTGGAATGCCTGACGAGATCGTCGCGGAGACCTTCCAAAATCATAACGAACCAATGTACTGGCACACGATAGGATTCGACACGAAGGACGGTGATGGACCCGGCCGACCCGCAAGATCACCCACCGTCGCTGAACCGCAAGGCGGTGGCCGCCGTCATCCTCGGCAACGCGCTCGAGTTCTACGACTTCATCACCTACTCTTTCTTCGCGAAGCAGATCGGCGATGCCTATTTTCCTTCGACGCTTCCCTCCGCGAGCCTGTTGTCGTCGCTTCTCGTCTTCTGGATCGGCTTCTTCACCCGCCCCATCGGCGGCGTCGTCATCGGAGCCTATGCGGATCGGGCCGGCCGCAAGCCGGCGATGCTGCTCACGATCGCGCTGATGGCGGCCGGCATGCTGTTGCTCGCCGCGACGCCGCGCTTCGCGACGATCGGCTGGCTTGCGCCGGCTCTCGTCATCCTCGGCCGCCTCATCCAGGGCTTCGCGCTTGGCGGCGAGGTTGGGCCGACCACCGCCTATTTGCTTGAGGCGGCTCCCCCGGCGCGACGTGGCTTCCTGGCGAGCTGGCAGCTCGCAAGCCAAGGCGCCGCCCAGCTGTTGGCCGGCATCGTCGGCTTCACGTTGGCGAGCACGCTCTCCGGCAAGGCGATGGCGGAATGGGGCTGGCGCGTGCCGTTCCTGATCGGCGTGGCCATCGTGCCGGTCGGCCTGTTCATCCGCGGCCATCTTCCGGAGACGGCTGGCGAATCGGCCGATCCCGGCGCCGAGCATACGTCGGCCGGCGTCGTCGCGCGGCTGCTGCGCGACCATGGGCGCCTTCTCACCATCATGACGTTCATGATCATGGCGGGCACGGTCTCGAGCTATATCGGCACCTACATGCCGACCTACGCGCAAACGAGCCTCGGCCTCTCGCTCAAGGTGTCGACCGGCGCGACCATGGCGCTGGGCACCGCCGGCCTCGTCTTCTGCCTCCTCGGCGGCGTGCTGTGTGACCGCTTCGGCCGCAAGCCCGTGATGATCATCCCGCGCGCGATCATCGTCCTCGTGGCGGTGCCGGCCTTCTTTTGGCTCGCGCAGGCGCCGAGCCCGGCACGCATCTTCACCGTGACGGTGCTCTTTGTCGGCGCTCTCGTCGATCAGCTCGGCCGGCGGCATCGCCGCGATCCCGGAGGCGCTGCCGCGGGCCGTGCGCAGCGCCGGCCTATCGATCGTCTACGCCTTCAGCGTCACGATCTTCGGCGGCTCTGCCCAATGGGTCGTGACCAAGCTCATCGACGTCACCGGCAGCAAGCTCGCTTCCGCCTATTACCTCGCCGCGGTCAGCGTGATCGGCGTGATCGCCGCCGCGCTGATCCCCGAGACGAAGGGGCGGCGGCTGTGAAATCGGGCGACCCAACTTATGCGGACAAGAAACGAAAAATGCACGCTGATATCGATATTCCAATCATCGTCGTCTATCGGCTGATGGGATTGCCCGTTGTTATGGCATAAGTTGAGGACAAACGGACAGCTCCCGGTGATCGACAAGCTCAATTACGTTCTGGCCCTGGCTCGCGAGCAGCACTTCGGGCGCGCGGCGCTCGCCTGCGGCGTCACCCAGCCGACGATGTCCGCCGGCCTCAAGCAGCTCGAGGAGGTGCTCGGCGTCGTCATCGTGCGCCGCTCGTCACGCTTCCAGGGCTTCACCGCCGAGGGCGAGCACGTGCTCTCGTGGGCGCGGCGGATCGTCAGCGACGCGCAGGCGATGCGCCAGGACCTCGACGCGCTGAAACGCGGCCTCGTCGGGCACATCCGCATTGCGGTGATCCCGACCGCGCTCAGCATGGTGCCCTCGCTGACGACGCCGCTGCGCGACGCCCATCCGGCGATGCGTTTCACGATCACCTCGAACACGTCGATCGAGATCCTGAGCAAGCTCAACAATCTCGACGTGGACGCCGGCATCACCTACCTCGACAACGAACCGCTCGGCGACGTGAAGACGGTGCCGCTCTACCACGAGAGCTACCGCCTCTTGGCGAGCGTCGAGAGCCCTCTCGGCCGGCGCGACCAGGTCGCCTGGCACGACATCGGCGACATGCCGCTCTGCCTCCTGACGCCGGACATGCAGAACCGGCGCATCATCGACCAGATGCTGCGCGACGCCGGCGCGCGACCGGAGACGGCGCTCGAGTCGAACGCGCCGTTCGTCCTCGTCACGCATGTGGCCACGGGCCGTTGGTCGAGCATCGTCTCCTCGAACCTCGCCGAGACGGTGTCCCTGCCGCCGCACGTGCGGGCGATCCCGATCATCAACCCGTCGGTGACGCACCTCGTCGGGCTGGTGGTCGCGCAGCGCTACGCGATCAGCCCGCTGACCAACGCCCTCGTTCGCGAGGCCGAGCGCCTCGCCGTGCGCCTCACGCCCTCAGAAGACGCTTAAAAGTCAGCGTCTTGCGTAAGCGACGCGGAATTTCGGCGCACGAAGGGTGACCCTGCGTGGATAGCGGCCTCTCTAGGCCGGTGACATCCTGGGGCGGCTAAAGTCAGCGCGCCCGAACCGCCATGTCGAGCGCCAGCATTCAGGAATGTCCGCCCAACCCAGGTCGTTTTTCCTGATATCGATAGGTTTTTTCGATTGTTACACGAAACCCCCTTATTGATTTTTGGGTCGAGGAAGCTTTTCTTTGGACTTTAGAACAAGAACGAGATGGACATGCCCGAGTACCCGCGATGGGACCTCGCCGAGGCGACAGAGATCGTCGCGGCGCGGGCTGGCGAAAAGGGCGCCACCCTGCCGATCATGCACGACCTCATGGAGCGCTTCGGCTACGTCGATCGCTCGATCGTGCCCGTCGTCGCCGACGCGTTGAACCTTTCGCGCGCCGAAGTCCACGGTACGTTGACCTTCTACCATGATTTTCGCGACCATCCGCCGGGTCGGCGGACCTTGAAGCTCTGCCGCGCGGAGGCCTGCCAGTCGCGCGGCGCCGACGCCATGCACGCCGCGCTGAAGGCGAAGCTCGGCATCGACTGGCACGGGACCACGTCGGACGGGGCGATCACGATCGAGCCTGTCTATTGCCTGGGCCTCTGCGCCTGCGCACCCGCCCTCCTCGTCGACGAGGAGCCGGTCGGCAATGTCGTCATCGAAGGCCTCGACGAGCTCCTGGCGGAGGCGCGGGCATGAGCGTCACCTTCTACGTCCCGCGCGACGCGGCCGCCCTGGCGCTCGGCGCCGACAAGGTCGCCGCCACGCTGGCCAGCCTGGCGGGCGACAATGTGAAGATCGTCCGCAACGGCTCGCGCGGCCTGTTCTGGCTCGAGCCGCTGGTCGAGGTCGCGACCCCCGAGGGACGCATCGCGTACGGGCCGGTGAAGGCGAAGGACATCGAGGGTCTGCTCGCCTCCGGCCTGCTGGAGGGCGGCGCGCATCCGCTCCGGCTCGGCCCTCCGGAGGAGATTCCCTATCTCGCCCGCCAGGCGCGGCTCACCTTCGAGCGCTGCGGCATCATCGATCCACTCGACCTCGCCGACTATCGCGCGCACGGCGGCTACAAGGGCCTCGAGGCGGCGCTCACCATGAGCGACGAGGGCATCACCGAGGCGGTCACGGAATCCGGCCTGCGCGGCCGCGGCGGCGCGGGCTTCCCGACCGGCATCAAGTGGCGCACCGTCGCCCAGACGCCGCCCCAGCAGAAATACATCGTCTGCAATGCGGACGAGGGCGATTCCGGGACCTTCGCCGACCGCATGATCATGGAAGGCGATCCGTTCTGCCTCATCGAGGGCATGACGATCGCCGCGATCGCCGTCGGTGCGACTGAAGGTTACATTTATATCCGGTCGGAATATCCGCACGCGTTCAAGACCGTGCGGCGGGCGATCGAGATCGCCTCGCATGAGGGCCTGCTCGGCGACGACGTCGCCGGGTCCGGCAAGGCGTTCCGCCTGCACGCGCGGCTCGGCGCCGGCGCCTACATCTGCGGCGAGGAGACCTCGCTGCTTGAGAGCCTCGAGGGCAAGCGCGGCGAGGTGCGCGCCAAGCCGCCGATCCCGGCGCTGAAGGGGCTGTTCGGCAAGCCGACGGTTTGCAACAACGTGATCTCGCTCTGCTCGGTGCCGTGGATCATGGCCAACGGCGCACAGGCGTATGCCGATTTCGGGATGGGCAAGTCGCGCGGCACCTTGTGCATCCAGCTCGCGGGCAATGTGAAGCGCGGCGGCCTGATCGAACTCGGCTTCGGCGTGACGCTCGGCGAGGTCGTCAACGAGTTCGGCGGCGGCACGATCACCGGACGTCCCGTGCGGACGGCGATGGTCGGAGGTCCGCTCGGGGCGTACTTCCCGACGGAGCTGTTCGACACGCCGCTCGATTACGAGAGCTTCGCGGCCAAGGCGGGCCTCGTCGGCCACGGCGGCATCGTCGTCTTCGACGACACCGTAGACATGGCGCGGCAGGCGCGCTTCGCGATGGAGTTCTGCGAGGCGGAAAGCTGCGGCAAATGCACGCCCTGCCGCATCGGTGCGACGCGCGGCAAGGAGACCATGGACAAGGTGATCGCCGGCATCGACCTCGACAGGAACCTGTCTCTCGTCGAGGAATTGTGCGTGCTTATGACGGATGCGTCATTGTGCGCCATGGGCGGTCTCACGCCCGTCCCCGTGAAGAGCGCCATGACCCATTTCCCCGAGGATTTCGTGCCCGCGGCGCAGCGCCAGGCTGCCGAATAGCGGGCCGAGCAGGAGCAAGCATGTCCCTCATCGAGGAACTCGACACCGGCACCCCGATCCGCCCCGCCGCCGAGACGGTGACGCTGACGATCGACGGCGAGCAGGTGACCGTGCCGAAGGGCACGAGCGTCATGGCGGCCGCCATGTCGATGGGCACGAAGATCCCGCGCCTGTGTGCGACGGATTCGATCGAGCCGTTCGGCTCGTGCCGGCTCTGCCTCGTCGAGATCGAGGGCCGCAAGGGCACGCCCGCCTCCTGCACCACGCCGGCCGAGGCCGGCATGGTCGTCCACACCCAGAACGAGCGGCTCGCCAAGCTGCGCAAGGGTGTGATGGAACTGTATATTTCCGATCATCCCCTCGATTGCCTGACCTGCCCGGCCAACGGCCATTGCGAGCTGCAGGACATGGCCGGCGTGGTGGGCCTGCGCGACGTGCGCTACGGCTATGACGGGGCCAACCACCTGGACGCGCCGAAGGACGAGAGCAACCCGTATTTCACCTTCGAGGCCTCGAAGTGCATCGTCTGCTCGCGCTGCGTGCGCGCCTGCGAGGAGGTGCAGGGCACATTCGCGCTGACGATCGACGGGCGCGGGTTCGGCTCCGCCGTCTCGCCGTCCGGTACCGACTTCTTCAATTCCGAATGCGTGTCCTGCGGCGCCTGCGTTCAGGCCTGCCCGACCGCGACGCTCAACGAGAAGAGCGTGATCGCCATGGGCAAGCCCGAGCACTCCGCGCTGACCACCTGCGCCTATTGCGGCGTCGGCTGCACCTTCAAGGCCGAGATGCAGGGCGAGGAAGTCGTCCGTATGGTGCCGGCCAAGGCCGGCCAGGCCAATGATGGCCATTCCTGCGTCAAGGGCCGCTTCGCCTGGGGCTATGCGCAGCACAAGGACCGCATGACCAAGCCGATGATCCGGGCCGCCATCACAGACCCGTGGCGCGAAGTCTCGTGGGAAGAGGCGATCGCGCATGCCGCTTCCGAGTTCAAGCGCATCCAGGCGCAGTACGGCAAGGATTCGATCGGCGGCATCACCTCGTCGCGCTGCACCAACGAGGAAACCTATCTGGTCCAGAAGCTGGTCCGCCAGGGCTTCGGCAACAACAACGTCGATACCTGCGCGCGGGTCTGCCATTCGCCGACCGGCTATGGGTTGAAGACCACGTTCGGCACCTCGGCCGGCACCCAGGATTTCGACAGCGTCGCGCAGGCCGACGTGATATTGGTCATCGGCGCCAATCCGACCGACGGCCACCCGGTGTTCGCCTCGCGCATGAAGAAGCGGCTGCGCGCCGGCGCCAAGCTGATCGTCGCCGATCCGCGCAAGATCGACCTCGTCAAGTCGCCGCACGTCCAGGCCGACTACCACCTGCCGCTGAAGCCCGGCACCAACGTCGCGTTCATCAACGCGATGAGCCACGTCATCGTGACGGAAGGCCTCGTCGACGAAGAGTTCGTCAAGGAGCGCTGCGACGAGCACGATTTCGAATCCTGGGCGCGCTTCGTCGCCGAGGAGCGGCATTCGCCGGAGGCCCAGGCCGACATCATCGGCGTCGATCCCGCGCAGCTGCGCGGCGCCGCGCGCCTCTATGCCTCCAAAGGCAAGAACGCCGGCATCTATTACGGCCTCGGCGTCACCGAGCATTCGCAGGGCTCGACGATGGTCATGGGCATGGCCAACATCGCCATGGCGACCGGCAACATCGGCCGCGAAGGCGTCGGCGTGAACCCGCTGCGCGGCCAGAACAACGTGCAGGGCTCGTGCGACATGGGCTCGTTCCCGCACGAGTACCCGGGCTATCGCCACGTGTCTGACGACGCGACGCGCGAGATCTACGAGAGCCTGTGGGGCGTCAAGCTCGACAAGGATCCGGGCCTGCGCATCACCAACATGCTCGACGAGGCCGTCGGGGGCTCGTTCAAGGGCATGTACATCCAGGGCGAGGACATCGTGCAGTCGGACCCCGACACGCATCACGTCACCGCCGGCATGCGCGCGCTCGAGTGCATGGTGATCCAGGACATCTTCCTCAACGAGACGGCGAAATACGCCCACGTCTTCCTGCCCGGCGCGTCGTTCCTCGAGAAGGACGGCACCTTCACCAACGCCGAGCGGCGCATCGGCCGCGTGCGCAAGGTGATGAGCCCGATGGCCGGCTACGGCGACTGGGAGGCGACGCAGCTGCTCGCCAACGCGCTGGGTCAGAGCTGGACCTACACGCACCCGTCGCAGATCATGGACGAGATCGCCGCGACGACGCCGTCGTTCTCGGGCGTGTCGTTCGAGAAGCTCGACGAGATGGGCTCGCTGCAATGGCCGGTGAACGAGGCCGCGCCGAACGGCACGCCGACGATGCACATCGGCAAGTTCGTGATCGGCAAGGGCAAGTTCATGATCACGGAATACCACGCGACCGAGGAGCGTTCGGGTCCGCGGTTCCCGCTGATCCTGACGACGGGCCGTATTCTCTCGCAGTACAATGTCGGCGCACAGACGCGGCGCACCTCGAACTCGATGTGGCACGAGGAGGACGTCCTCGAGATCCATCCGTTCGATGCCGAGCAGCGCGGCATCGTCGACGGCGACCTCGTCGCGCTCGAGAGCCGCTCCGGCGACATCTCGCTGAAGTCGCGGATCTCCGAGCGCATGCAGCCCGGCGTCGTCTACACGACGTTCCACCACGCCAAGACCGGCGCCAACGTCATCACCACCGACTATTCGGACTGGGCGACCAACTGCCCCGAGTACAAGGTGACCGCGGTGCAGGTTCGCAAGACGAACCGCATGTCGGATTGGCAGGCGAAGTTCTATGAGGAAGACGTCGACCTGAAGCGCATCGCCGAGCCGGCGATGGAGGCGGCAGAATGAAGGTCGTCATTGCGAGCGCAGCGAAGCAATCCAGGAGCCGCCGCTCCTTCCATCGCGATGGCGCCCTGCCGCCCCTGGATTGCTTCGTCGCTCCGCTCCTCGCTATGACGGAGGGCGCGCGATGAGCAGAGCCCCGCTCGACAAGCTCGTAATGATGGGCAACCAGATCGCCGCCTTCTTCAAGGCCTATCCGCACGACGAGGCGGTGGCCGGCATCGCCTCGCACATCGAGGCCTTCTGGACGCCAAAGATGCGCGAGACGCTGCGCAACGGCATGCCCACCGCCTCCGGCGTCGACCCGCTGGTGCTGGAGGCGCTGTCGCCGGAGGTCGAGGCGAGGGACCCGGCCGAGAAGGCGGACGCTGGGCCTGGGAAGGTGGGCGAGCTAGGCGCGGTCGACGCAGGATAGTCTGGAAAAACGGACGACGCACTCAAGTGTAGATACGCACTCTAGACAGATACAAAGTTAAAAGAAGCGCTCGATTTGATCGACTTAATCGAAGGTATTAGACGTCATGGCGGAGATGTCAGCGATTATCAGCTGGTTTGGCCCTTATAAGTCGCTAGAGACGGCTCGTCATTCTGCAAATAATGACGGCTTCGGTGATCATATATATGCGGTCTTTGGTTACTATGAAAGACGAGCTCGGGGCCGACCCAGCCTCTTGTACATTGGTGTCGGCGCTGAAGGTACAAATCGTCTAGCAAACCAACATAATACTATAGGGAAGACCAGTGGCGTAATCATTACCTCGATTTGGCTAGGTATCGTCGCATCACATCGGCGTCCCGGCAGGCGGCCAGGAAAACGGGAGCCCATCACCGACTTTGTCGAAGGCGCGTTGATCTCGCTTTTGTCTCCTCGACTAAACATTCGGAGGCGCACATTTCCTCCAGACTCGATAGCTATCATCAATCGATGGTGGTCAAACCTGGACTGGGAAACGCAATTGGACAGGCCCATCGCGCTGTGGCCCGACCCTCATTGAATGCGCCAGCGGCAACGCTCCAATCCATTTCGTTTACTTACAAACCGGCAGAATCAAAACGCGTGTTCGACGCATATTTAAGGCGACTGGCGTTGCGGCTTGGTAGCGCCAAGCTAGCCAGATCCAATCCTCACAGCCCATGCTTCGCCCAGATCGCGGCGACTTCCGCGTCGCTTGCGAACTCCCCGCGCGCGGCGGCGGCCTCGGAGCGAGCAAGCGCGACATCCTCCTCAGGCGTCAGCTCGACAAGCCCGGGCGTTGTCACCCGCCAGGGCGATGACAAGACGCGCAATCTCGTCCCGCTGCTCGGGGGGAAGGGTTTTCATCGTCGCGACAGCGCGGTCGAGCAGGTCCACCATGACGACAGCCTAGGCCATCGGCGGGAGCCCGTCGAACGCTTTCCTCGACGCCATTTGGCCCCGCCCGCGATTACCGCTATCTCTGAGCGACGCCCTCGAACCCCGACCCTCAAAAGTCGCATGGACCTCTTCATCCTCACCGGCGCCGGCATTTCGGCGGAGAGCGGCATCGGCACGTTCCGCGATCCCGGCGGGCTCTGGGAGCAGCACGATCCGCGCAAGCTCGCCACCCCCGAGGCATTCGCGCGCGATCCCATCCTCGTGCATCGCTTCTACAACTGGCGGCGTGAGGTCTGCCGCAACGCCGAGCCCAATGCCGCGCATCACGCGCTGGCACGGCTCGAGCGCGCGCTCGTCGAGCGCGGCGACCGGCTGACGCTGGTGACGCAGAACATCGACGATCTGCACGAGCGCGCCGGCTCGAAGGTCGTCGCCATGCACGGCACGCACAACGAGGCGCGCTGCACGCGCTGCGGCGCGGTCCACCCGTGGAAGGGCGAGATGACGATCGAATCCGTCTGCCCTTCCTGCGGGCGCGCCGGCCGTCTGCGGCCGAATATCGTGTGGTTCGGCGAGACGCCCATGCATCAGGGCCGGATCGCCGCCGCGCTGGGGGCGGCCGACCTCTTCGTGGCGATCGGCACGTCGGGTGCGGTGTATCCGGCCGCCGGGTATGTCGCCGCCGCACGCCGTGCCGGCATCGCCACGTGCGAACTCAATCTCGAGCCGGCCGACAACGCCGAGCTCTTCGATGTCGCCTTCTACGGAAAGGCCAGCGAGCTCGTGCCGCGCTTCGTCGAGCGCTTCCTCGCCGACGGCCTCGGCGCCTTCGCCGCACCCCGCCAATAGTCTGCGCGTTTACGCATCGTTAACCCTGCCGCGGTAACCAAGGTAAACGATGTCTTAAGCATCGGACGGCAGGGGAGACGGCCCATGTTTCTGATCGCCGCCACGAAGGACAGCGGGCGCACGCGGGCCTGCGTCGCGACCGCGGTCCAGGCCCTGAAGCAGCATCGGGAAATGTCGCGCGCGGGGCTTGGCCCCTCGATCACCGATCTCGCCGGCCGCCGGCGCAGCGTCGCCAGCCTGCGCGGCCAGGCCAAGGCCGAGATCGTCGCCGTCTCCCGCGACCGGACCTTTGGCTGGCAGTAGGACGCGCTACCGCGCGAGCACGCGCTCCGGAAAAGTCGCGGCGAGCGCCGCCTTCGTCGCCGGGATCACGCCGCGCTCGGTGATCAGCCCGGTCACCAGCCGCGCCGGCGTCACGTCGAAGGCATAGTTCAGCACCGGGCTGCCCTCCGGCGTGAGGCGGATGCGCGCCATCTCGCCGGCATCCGTGCGCCCGGCCATGTGCGTCACCTCCTCGGCGCCGCGCTCCTCGATGGGGATCGCCGCCACCCCGTCCTCAATCGCGAAATCGATCGAAGGCGACGGCGCGGCGACGTAGAAGGGCACGCCGTGCGCCTTGGCGGCGAGCGCCTTGAGGTAGGTGCCGATCTTGTTGCAGGCGTCGCCGTTGGCCGCCACGCGGTCGGCGCCGACGATGACCAGGTCGACCGGGCCGTGCTGCATCAGGTGGCCGCCGACGTTGTCGACCACGATCGTGTGCGGGACGCCGTGCTGGCCGAGCTCCCAAGCAGTCAGCGCCGCGCCCTGGTTGCGCGGCCGCGTCTCGTCGACGAAGACGTGGATGGGAATGCCGGCTTCGTGGGCGGCGTAGATCGGCGCCGTGGCGGTGCCCCAATCCACCGTCGCGAGCCAGCCGGCGTTGCAATGGGTCAGGATGTTGAGCTGACGGCCTTGGTAGGCCTCCGCCAACGCGCGGACGATCCCGAGCCCATGCCCAGCCATCGCGCGGCAGAGTGCGACGTCCTCCTCGGCCAACGCCGCTGCCCGTTGATAGGCCGCTGCCCGCCGCGCCGCGGGTTCCAGGGGCGCGAGCACGCGCCGCATCTCGTCCAGCGCCCAGGCGAGGTTGACCGCCGTCGGCCGCGTCGCCCGTAGGAACGCGCTGGCTGTCTCGAGATTGGCATTGGACGGGTCTTCGCGCATGGCGAGTGCCATGCCGTAGGCCGCGGTCACGCCGATCAGGGGCGCGCCGCGCACAAGCATGTCCTCGATCGCCCGGGCGGCGTCACCAACGTTGGCAAGCCGCATCACGTCGAAGTGATGTGGCAGCTTCACCTGATCGAT
Source organism: Melastoma dodecandrum (assembly GCA_029817715.1). Lineage (NCBI taxonomy): Eukaryota > Viridiplantae > Streptophyta > Magnoliopsida > Myrtales > Melastomataceae > Melastoma > Melastoma dodecandrum. Next base: position 263,809 of record JARUPY010000044.1, on the reverse strand, counting down.
CACGAAGACGTCACCGCTTTCGCCCGACCAGATGGTCCGCTGACTCTTTCCCTCGACGTTCATGGCCGCATCCCTTCCTCGTCGGGCGCGGCTTATACCGGATCAGAGGCCCAAATCAGCATCCTTTGCAGATGCCGCTGTCGATCGCGTTGTCGCGGGCCTGGATGCCACGGTCCATCGAGGTTGTACCAGCCCCTTGCGAGGCACCGGGATTCGGCACCGTCTCACCCGTGGAGGTGATGTGGCCGCTGCGGACGCCCGCGCCGCCCTCCGTCGTGCTGTCCGATGGGGGCGTGCGATCCTGAGCGAAGGCGCCGGCGACTGTCGTCGAAGCGAGCGTGGCGCCGAGTAGCAATGTCTTGATCATCGCGGACTCCCTTTCCGGCTGAAAAACGCCGTCTTGCAGCTTCGGTTGCAGGCTTGACTGGTGTGCGTCGCGGCAAGGTGCGGTTAAGGTCGTGTGAACTTTCACATAATGTTAAGTAAACTTTGCCCAGATAGCGAGACACAACCCAAGCAACGGAATCGACCATGGCGGCCGATCAGACTCCCGAGAACGCGAGCAACGACAAGGACAAGGGAAAGGCCGGTACCTCGCTGGCGCCCGCCGCGACCGGCGCCGCCGGCATCGACCCGTTCCTCGCCAAGGCGAGCGAGTCGCCAGCCGCAGCCGCGACCGCGCCCGAGCCGGAGGCTGCCCGTCCGTTCTACGCCAAGGCGCTCGACTACAGCGCGCATGCGGCGATGATCGTCGGGCTGATCGGCTTCGCCTGGACGGTCAGCGACCATGTCGTGAAGCACCAGCCGGCCGCGCCGGCCCAGCCCGCGAAAGTCGCCCAGGATGACGCGATGCCGGCCGCGCCGAAGCCGGCCGAGCCGCCCAAGGTCGACGAGATCGGCGAGCTGCGCCGCGCCAACCAGAAGATTGCGGCCGAGCTGCGCACCCTCCACGCCAACCTCGACGCGCTGCGCACCACCGTGGTCCGCGAGCGCGGCGGCGACGATACGCGCGCGCTGTCGGCCAGCATCGACGGCCTGAAGAGCAGCCTGGCGAGCGCCCGCAGCGAGACCGCTACGACCATCGCCCAACTCTCCGGCAAGGTCGACAAGCTGCAGCGCGAGGTCCGCGCCCCGCAGGTCGCCGAGCGCGCCGCGCGGCCCGAGCATCAGGCGGTGGACACGACGTCGACAGGCTCGATCCCCGCGCCGACGCCCAAGGCGGTGCCGACGCCGCCCGCCAAGCCGACCACCCTCGCCAGCACGGAAGACGATGCCAAGCCCGCGCCCATCTCCGGCTGGGTGGTGCGCGACGTCTATCAGGGCGTCGCCCTGCTCGAAGGGCGGCGCGGCCAGATGGAGGTCGTGCCTGGCGTCAGCATCCCTGGCGCCGGCATCGTCCGCTCGATCGACCGCCACGGGAATGGCTGGACGGTGACGACGAGCAAGGGCCAGCTCGCCTATGCCGCGCCGCCGCGCGAGGCCGGTCCCCGCGAGTATGGCCGCGGACCCTACGAGCGGGACTATTATTCCCGTCGCTACGGGTACTAAGAAGCCTCTCCATCATCGGTCACAAAGATCCGATCGTGACGCCCCGGGCGACAGGTCCGGGGTTTCGCTTTTCCGGGCGCGCCCTTCGCGATATGCGCTTGTCGCCGGTCGCAAGGCGGCGCCCTCGGGAAAGATCGTAGATGACCCGTTCCGTCCAAGACGATCACGCAACCGGCTTCGCCGCGGTGATGCGCGAGCGTACCAAGGCCGTGCATCGCGAGGCTGAGCGCTCGGGCTTCATCGCCGATCTGATCCGCGGTCGCGCCAGCGTGCCCGGCTACGCGATGTTCCTGCGCAACCTCGTGCCGGCCTACGAGGCGCTGGAGAGCGCGCTCGATGCGCATCGCGACACGCCCGTCATCGGTGTCTTCGCCGACGAGCGCTTGCGCCGGCTGCCGGCGCTCACCAGCGATCTCGTCGCGCTTGCGGGGCCCGGCTGGCCTTCGTCGCCACCCACCCGGGAGGCAACGGCCTATGCACGGGCGATCGAGGCCGCGGCGGCCGGCGACGGGCTCGGCCTCGTCGCGCATGCGTACGCCCGCTACCTCGGCGATCTCAGCGGCGGCCAGATCTTGAAGCCGGTGCTCGCGCGCACCTTGGGCCTCGGCCCTGCCGCACTGGGCTTCTACGACTTCCCGGGCTTCGCCGATCTCGACGCGCCGAAGGCGGCGATGCGCCGGGCGCTCGATGCGATCCCTGCAGACGGCGCGGTGGCCGAACGGATCGTCGACGAGGCGATCGCCGCGTTCCGGCACAACATCGCGGTCTCCGAGGCCGTCCAGGCGGCGCTGGCCGACGCATGACAGACAACACCACGACAAATTCCCACGGGCAGCCGATCGGCGCATCGCTCCCGGGCTGGACGCCGCGGGCCACGCCGCCGCGCGCCGGCCTCTCGGGTCGCTATTGCCGCCTCGAGCCGCTCGATGTCGAGCGCCACGCCCCCGGGCTCTACGCCGCTTATCACGCGGCGCCCGACGGGCGCGACTGGACCTATCTGCCGGTCGAGCGGCCGGACGATCTCCCGACCTACAAGGCGCTCGTCGCGGCGCAGGCCGCCTCGCGCGATCCGCTGCACCACGCCGTGATCGCTCCGGACGGGGCGCCGGTCGGCACCGCCGCGCTGATGCGCATCGACGCGGCGAACGGCGTCATCGAGGTGGGGCATATCGCCTATTCGCCACGCCTGCAGCGCACGCCCGCTGCCACCGAGGCGCTGTACCTGCTGGCGCGGCGGGTTTTCGACGAGCTCGGCTATCGTCGCTTCGAGTGGAAATGCGACGCCCTGAACGCACCGTCGCGGAGCGCGGCGCTGCGCTACGGCTTCGTCTTCGAGGGGATATTCCGTCAGGCCGTGGTGACCAAGGGGCGCAATCGCGACACGGCCTGGTATGCCATGACCGATGCCGAGTGGCCGGCCTGCCGCGCGGGGCTCGAGGCCTGGCTTGCGCCGGCGAACTTTTCAGCGGACGGCACGCAAAAGCGAAAGCTCGCCGCCTTTCGGCCGTTCACAGATGGCGGCGTTTGATGCCGGCATCGAACACGACCAGACACGTCGGTGTCAGCGCCGCCCGGTTCTGCTTCATGCACGAGAGCAGCCTATCCTCATTCGGATAGGCCGAGAGGCACAGCCCCATGGCGTCCGCCGTGCAGGCCGCCTTTTCCTGCTCGCTGATCCTGAATTTGTCTTTCGCCGCGTGCGCCGCAGGCGTTGCGGCGACGAGCAAGCCTGTGAAGGCCGCCGTGAGCCGCATCAAGCCATCCGTCGTTCGATACCGAACGACCATAGGTGACGCCTATCACCATGTCCACGACCTCCCGCTTGCCATGGTTATCGCGCATACGCCGCCGATGCGGTCATTGAGCGAATTCTAAGAAGGGTTTGACGGAATATCGTCGCGCGGCCCATTTGCCCGACATCGCGTCTCGCGTATGATCCCAGCCGATGGCGTCCAACCTTCCTTGTTTTCCGGCGACGTTTTCCCGCCGCGCCGTGCTGGCGGGCGCGTCGGCGCTCGCCGTCGCGCCGCGCGCGCTGGCGGATGGGCTCCCGACTTTCCGAATAGGCACGTTGTCGTTCGGGGCCGTGGATTGGGCGGTCAGGACGATGACCGATCATGGGTTTCGACAGAGCGGCGGGCATCAAGGTCGAGAACGTTTCGCTCGCCTCGAACGAGGCGGCGAAGATCGCCTTCCTCGGCGGCTCCGTCGATTCGATTGCCCAGGACCTGCTTTTCGCGGCGCGGCTCAAGGCCGAGGGCCAGCCGATCGTCTTCCTGCCCTACTCGTCCACCGAGGGCGCGCTGATGGTCGCCGCCGGCTCGCCGATCAAGACGATCGCCGATCTTGCCGGCAAGTCGATCGGCGTCGCCGGTGGCCCGATCGACAAGAGCTGGCTGCTGCTGCGCGCGGCGGCGCTCAAGGACGCGAAGCTGGATCTGGCGAGGGATGCGCGCCCCGTCTACGGCGCCCCACCGCTGCTCGCCGCCAAGGTCGAGAGCGGCGAGCTCGATTGCGGGCTGCTCTATTGGGGCGCGTGTGCCCGGCTCCAGCCCAAAGGGTTTTCGCCAGGTCGTCTCGGTCGAGCAGCTCATCGACATGCTCGGCGCGCACGGCAAGATCGCCTTGATGGGCCTGTTCTTCCGGCAGGACGCCAAGCCCGCCGTGATGGAGGCGTTCGCCAAGGCGATGCGCCAGGCCATTGCCCTGCTTGCCGACGATCCAAAGGCTTGGGAGCCGGTGCGGCCGCTGATGCAGGCTCCCGACCAGGCGACCTTCGCGGCCCTGAAAGACGCCTTCGTGCGCGGCATTCCGCACAAGTCGCGGGCCGACGAGATCGCCGACGCGCAGGCCTTCTTCGCGATCGTGTCCAAGCTCGGCGGTCCGGAGCTGGTGGGTAGCGCGACCAGCCTGCCGGCGGACCTCTACGTGGACCAGGCCGTCTACGGTTGACCGGATATCCGCTCCGCGTCGCGCGCTTCAGCCTGTCGATCGCCGCGCTCGTTGTCCTGTGGGCGCTGATCGTCGAGCTGGCGCATCCGAGATATCTCCCGACCCCCTGGGCCGTCGGCGCCTTCGTCGCCAGCGACCTCGTGCACGGCCACATGCTCTATGCGATTGGCATGACCCTCTGGCGGTCGATCGCCGGGTTCTTCCTCGCCATGATCGTCGGCTGCAGCCTGGGCCTCGTGTTCGGGCGCTCGACGCGGGCCGACGAGGCGTTCATGCCGTGGGTCCTGTGGCTCATGAACACGCCGGTGCTGGTGATCGCCGTGTTGTGCTTCATCTGGTTCCGCACCAACGAGACCTCGGCCATCCTCGCCGTCGTGCTCGCCAAATTCCCCAACAACACCGTGATCCTTCGCGACGGCGTCCGCGCCTTCGATCCAGGGCTCGACGAGATCGCGGCGATCTACCGTTTCCCCTTCATGACCCGCTTTCGCGAAATCTTGCTGCCGCAGGCGATGCCGTTTCTTATCGTGGCGGCACGCTCGGGCATCGGCATCGTCTGGAAGATCGTGCTCGTGGCCGAGTTCTTCGGGCTCAGCAGCGGTGTCGGCCGCGAGATCTCGGACTACTTCTCGCGATTCGCGATCAAGGAGATCATCGGCTATAGCGTGGCCTTCTCGCTCGTGATGCTGACGATCGAGCTCGTTATCCTGCAGCCCCTGGACGATTATGCTCGACGCTGGCGTTTCACCGCTGCTTGAGGTCGACATCCGCCGCAAGGCGCGGGGGCACGGGACGGCCCGCGTCGAGATCATCGAGGGTCTCGCCTTCACCGTCACGCGGGGATGCGTCACCTGCCTGTTCTGGCCATCCGGCTGCGGCAAGTCGACGACCTTGCGGATCATCATGGGGCTCGATCCGGCGTTCGAAGGCCGGATCGAGCCGCCGACAAGCGGTCTGCACCTCGGCGTAGTCTTCCAGGATCCGCGCCTGCTGCCCTGGCGCACGGTGGAAGAGAACGTGCGGCTCGCCGCGCCGCGGATTCGCCCCGAGGCGCTCGACGCGCTGCTTGCCGAGCTCGGTCTCGCGGACTGGAGCCGCCATCGGCCAAACCAGCTTTCGCTCGGCATGGCGCGTCGCGTCGCGCTCGCGCGCGCACTGGCGGTCGAGCCCGATCTCCTCGTCCTCGACGAGGCCTTCGTGTCGCTCGACGAGCGGGCTGCCGACAGCCTGCGCGCGGTCGTGTTCGCGGCGATAGAGCGGCGCCGCGCGACAGTCTTGATGGTGACACACAATATAGGCGAGGCGCTGAGGTTCAGCGATACCATTCTCGTCTTGGCGCCGAGGCCGACCCGGGTACTGGACGCGGTGGCCCTCGATACGCCTCGCGCGTCGCGCGACGAGGCATGGTTCGCGCGCGAGAAAGGTCACCTGGCGGACACGATCCAAGGATTTTTCGATAGTAATATTTGATCGTTCTATCGCCTAAAAAATAGGCATCGCAGGGCTGGCGACGTCACGTTCGGCCGCCATGCGAAGTTTCGTCGCACGCGAAAAAATGAATTGATGGAAAGGCTTGCAAAAATTTGATCCGTTGTGCAGCGCGATAGCACGCTGAAATCAGGCGTGCTTCTTATTTCTCCGTTTTCCTATATCGAAAGACGGATGAGAGCCTATGAGCGTTCCCTAAGAAACGGGCTTGCGAAGCCTCCGAAGGTTGGTAGTGTCCAGCCGTCTTCGATAGTCGAAACGCATATCTCAGGGAACCGGGCGGTCGCACAAAAGCAATAAGAGCGACATGCTATCGGAGATCAGTCGGGTTCCTTGCCTACTAACGCAGCACTGCGACGAGACGGCGGAAGGTGCTTCGCGCCGGCTATGAAGCATTGGAGGAAACCCACATGAAGTATATCGGCTTGGCTGCGGCCACTGCCTGTCTCCTGTCGTACTCGCTCCCGGCCCTCGCCCAGGATGCGGGCACAAGCGGCCAGAGCGTCGCGAAGCTCATGCAGAACCCGAACGACTGGGCGCTGCAGACCGGCGACTATGCCAGCACCCGCTATTCCAAGCTCAACCAGGTCAACGACAAGAACGTCAAGAATCTGCAGGTGGCCTGGACGTTCTCGACCGGTGTGCTGCGCGGCCACGAGGGCGCGCCGCTCGTGATCGGCGACATGATGTACGTCCACACGCCGTTCCCGAACATCGTCTATGCCCTCGATCTCAACAACGAAGGCAAGATCGTCTGGAAGTACACGCCCAAGCAGAACCCGGACGTGATCCCGGTCATGTGCTGCGACACCGTCAACCGCGGCCTCGCCTACGACAACGGCAAGATCTTCCTGCATCAGGCCGACACCAACGTCGTGGCGCTCGACGCCAAGACCGGCAAGGAGCTGTGGAAGGTCGCCAACGGCGATCCGAAGCGCGGCCAGACCAACACCGCCACCGTCCTGCCGGTCAACGGCAAGGTCATCGTCGGCATCTCCGGCGGCGAGTTCGGCGTGCAGTGCCGCGTGACCGCCTACGACGAGAAGACCGGCAAGCAAGTCTGGCGCGCCTACTCGGAAGGCCCCGACAACGAGATCAAGGTGGACCCCGAGAAGACGATGTCGCTCGGCAAGCCGGTCGGCAAGGACTCCTCGCTGAAGACCTGGCAGGGCGACCAGTGGAAGATCGGCGGCGGCGCGACCTGGGGCTGGTACGCCTACGATCCGGATCTGCACCTCGTCTATTACGGCTCGGGCAATCCCTCGACCTGGAACCCGAAGCAGCGTCCTGGCGACAATAAGTGGTCGATGACCATCTGGGCGCGCGACGTCGACACCGGCAAGGCCAAGTGGGTGTATCAGATGACGCCCCACGACGAGTGGGACTACGACGGCATCAACGAAATGCCGCTGGTCGACCAGAAGGTTGATGGCAAGGAGCGCAAGCTCGTCGTGCACTTCGACCGTAACGGCTACGGCTACACGCTCGACCGTACCAACGGCGACCTTCGGGTCGCGCAGAAGTACGACCCGGCGGTCAACTGGGCGACCGGCGTCGACATGGACAAGTCGTCGCCGAACTACGGCCGTCCGGCCGTCGTCGCCAAGTACTCGACCGAGCATAACGGCGAGGACACCAACTCCAAGGGCATCTGCCCGGCGGCGCTTGGGTCCAAGGACGAGCAGCCGGCGGCCTATTCGCCGCAGACCGAACTGTTCTACGTGCCGACCAACCACGTCTGCATGGACTACGAGCCGTTCAAGGTCAGCTACACGGCCGGCCAGCCCTATGTCGGCGCGACGTTGTCGATGTATCCGCCCAAGGGCGACTCTAACATGGGCAATTTCATTGCCTGGGATGCCCGCACCGGCAAGATCGCCTGGTCGGATCCGGAGCAGTTCTCGGTCTGGTCTGGCGCTCTGGCGACCGCAGGCGGGGTCGTCTTCTACGGGACGCTCGAAGGCTACCTGAAGGCTGTCGACGCCAAGACAGGCAAGGAGCTCTACAAGTTCAAGACGCCGTCGGGCATCATCGGCAACGTCAACACGTACATGCACAAGGGTAAGCAGTATCTGGCCGTGTACTCGGGGGTCGGTGGTTGGGCCGGTATCGGTCTTGCCGCAGGCTTGACCGACCCGAACGCCGGTCTCGGCGCGGTGGGCGGCTACGCAGCCCTCAACAACTACACCGCCCTCGGCGGTACGCTGACGGTGTTCACGCTGCCCAACAGCTAAGAAGCCGCAAGCATCTGTAAAACGATAGAGGGGCCGGCATTGCGCCGGCCCCTTTTTCTTTGCCTTTTCCCTCCTCTCATCGATTTTTTCTATCGTTCCATCGAGAGCGCGGGATCGGTTACTTGAAAAAAAGCGCGCGAAAGGCGCGGCTGCGACCACGCTTCCGATTGCTTTCGCAGCCGCACGCTGCATAAGCTCGGCAGGGCCGGGCCGCGTGTCCCGTCCGAAATAAGCAAGGATACGAAAGGGGTTCGGCGCAAACGCCGGCCATAACAGGAGGAAGGGCTCTCATGCGCGCTGGTGGGTTTTTGGTCGCGATCGGTCTCGGGGCACTCTTGGTCTCCGGCGTCGCCCGGGCCGACGGTGGTCCCTACACGGACGCCCAGGCCGATGACGGCCACGTAAAGTTCAACAATCATTGCGCCACGTGCCACGGCCCCAAGCTCGATGGCGCGCTCGGCCCCAACCTCCACGACGCCAAGTTCCAGGCGATCTTCGCCGGCAAGCCGCTCAAGGATTTGCGCGATTTCGTCTACGAGAACATGCCGCAGACGGCGCCGAAGTCGCTACCGGACGATCAGCTCTATCCGATCCTCGCGTGGATCTTGAAGAAGAACAAACGTGCCCTCCGGCTCGCAGCCGCTGTCTAAGGCCAGCGCAGACAGCGCGCAATTCCCGAAGACCATCAAGTAACCTCTTACGCCCGACGTCCGGCGATCCGATGGGCTGCGCGACGCGCTTCCGCGACGCGGCGCCCATCGGTCGAATGGGCCGCCTGCCGTCCCGGATCGCGCGGGATCGAAACCAAAGGTGCGGCGTTCGCCTCCCATCATAAGAAAATCATGGGAGGATATGACATGAGGCTAGGTACGACCCTCGCCGTCTTGGGCCTGGGAACAATTCTCGCGTCCGTCTCGGCGCAGGCCGCGACCGCACCGTTCACCGAGCAGCAGGCGCAGGACGGCCACACGAAGTTCAACAACCATTGCGCCCAGTGCCACGGCCCCAAGCTGCAGGGCGCGCAGGGTCCCAACCTGATGGACGACAAGTTCAAGGCGGTCTTCGCCGGCAAGCCGTTGACCAACCTGCGCTCGTTCATCTGGGAGAACATGCCGCAGACCGCGCCCAAGTCGCTGCCCGACGACCAACTCGACCCCATCGTCGCCTGGATCCTCAAGAACAACGGTTTGCAGCCGAACGGAAAGACGTTCAGCAAGGAGACCGCCAGTGCCGACTTTCCGAAATAGAGGCCCACGCCCTCGATGATCTCAATGCGATTCCTGAAGACGGCCGCGCTTGCGGCCGTCGCTTTCTCGTGCCCCGGCGTCATCTCTTCCATGGCGCAAACCTCGCCGGACCTCGTCTCGCGAACCGCGTTGCGCGTGTGCTCCGACCCTTCGAACCTGCCGTTCAGCGACCGCCAGAAGCAGGGCTTCGAGAACAAGATCGCCGAGATCGTGGCCGGCGCGCTCAAGGAGCCGGTACGCTACTTCTGGGCGCCGTCCGGTCCCGGCTTCGTCCGCAATACGCTGAACAGCGACCTCTGCGACGTGGTCATGGGCTACACCGTCGGCTCGGAGATGGTGCAATCGACCAATCCCTATTATCGCTCGACCTACGTAATCGTCGCGCCCAAGGGCAGCGCGCTCAACGGCGTCACCTCGATCGAGGACCCGCGGCTGAAGGGCCACGCGATCGGCGTCTTCGCCGCCACGCCGCCGGTCGACGCGATGCTCGCGAAGGGCCTGCTCGACCACGCCAAGCTCTATCCGCTGATCGTCGACCATCGGTTCGATTCGCCGCTCGAGACGATGCTCGGCGATCTTGCGGCACACAAGATCGACGCAGCGATCGTCTGGGGGCCGCTGATCGGCTGGTCCGTGAAGAAGTCCGACGGCGCGCTGGTGATGACGCCGTTGCTCGGCGACGTCGACAAGCCCGGCTTCAGCTATCGCATCACTTTCGGGGTGCGCCACGACGAGCCCGACTGGAAGCACAGGCTCGAGGCAGTCATCCGCGCGAAAAAGGCCGATATCAACAAGGTGCTCGAGGATTACGGGGTCCCGCTGCTCGACAATGCCGGGCACATCATCCCGCCCGCCACCGCGACCAGCGAGGCGGCACCGAAGGTCGAGCCGGCCTCCACGGGCGGCGCGCCGGCACAGCCGGGCAAGGGACCAATGCCGGTCCCCAAGGGCTTTCAGATGCCGGGGCCCGCGCCGACCAACCAGTGACGGCGCATCAATGGAAGCAGCGGATCTCCGCCTCGGCCTGCGCCCGGCGCAGGTCGGCGACGACGTCGTTCAGCCCTTTGATGGCGCTGAACTCGCGCTGGATTGCACCGACCCCCTGGCGCATCGACAGCACCGTCTCGGCCTCCTCATACTTGTCGTAGGGGAGAATGGTCGCGATCACGTCGATCGAGCATGAACAGTGGTCGAGCGCCGCGCGCGTCTGGTTGTTGGCGGCCATGCAGCCGAGCACGTAATCGGCCCGGGCAACGGTGGGATAATCGCTCGCCGGCCCGGCAGGCGCCGCCACGGCCGGCGCGGGGCTCAGGCCGAGCAAGACGCCGGCTAGCAGAAAGAGACGGCGCGTCGCCTTCGCTCTCACGGCGTGCTCTCGGACACGAAGTGCAAGGTCTCGCTGAAGGTCGCCTTGCCGGTCGCAGGGCCGTGGATGTCGATATTGGCGATCTGTCCCGGCACGCTGTCGGCGATCTCGACGACGTAAAGCATCCTTTCGAGGCCCATCATCTTATCCTTCTCGGGATCGTTGAGGAACGGCTGTACGGTGATGCGCGTGCCGGGCACCGACTTGCCGCCGACCTCGATCGGCACCATCTCGATCTTGGCGTTGTCGCGCCACGCCTTGCGTATGGCGTTCTTCAGGTAGCGCGTGTTGCCCTTGAAGGCCCGTGACAGCTCCTGCACGTTCTCCTCGAAGACGAGCAGCAGCACGGCCGGTTTTGCCGCGTCGACTCGAAGGGGCCGGCCGGCTTGGCGTTCGCGCCGCTGAACATCTTCACCTCGGCGGTCCGGCTGTCGGCCTCGTCGCCTTTGTCGAGCTGCAGGACGATCTTATCGTCGAACGATGGGCCGAAGGCGGCTTCCGTCTTCTTCGAATAGGCATAGGTGAGGGTCGCGCCGGCCGGCGCCTTCGCCCATTGCGGGTTGCCGAACAGCAAGGTCGCGACGTCTTGCGCCGCCGCCTGCCCGGCAGCGGGAGCGGGATCGGCCGTAGCGAGCGAAACCGTCAGCGGCGGGACGGCCAGGAAAGGCGCGGCAACAAGCAGGCAGGCACTGGTAAGCTTCACGAAGCGACATCCTCGACTTGGCGGGCCGCCTGACCGGGGCCGCGATACACGTAGTCCGGCGCCGTCTCGGTCGCCGCTTCCGCCGTTGCCAGCGCCTCGATCTTGGCGTGGAACGGCGACTTGCCACAGGCCGGATCGGTCAGCGCCGCGTCGCCGGCAAGCGCCAGCGCCTGGCAGCGGCAGCCGCCCCAGTCGATCTCGCGGCGGTCGCAGGTGCGGCAGAGCTCCGGCATCCAGTCGGTGCCGCGGTACGCGTTGAAGGCCGGCGAGCGGCGCCAGATGTCGCCCAACGAATGGTCCTTCACGTTCCAGAACTCGAGGCCTGGGATCGATGCCGCCGCGTGGCAGGGCAGGACCTTGCCGGAGGGCGCGACGTTCATCAGCTTGCGGCCCCAGCCGCCGGCGCAGGCCTTCGGGCGGAGCGCGTAATAGTCGGGCACGACGAGGTCGATGACCAGCGTGCCGGACAGGCGCTTGCGGGCCGCCTCGACGATGCGGATCGACTTGTCGACGTCCGGCCGCGCCGGCATCAGCGCCGCGCGGTTGGTGTAGGCCCAGCCATAATATTGCGTATGCGCGATCTCGAGCCGCCGCGCGCCGAGCTGCTGAGCCAACGCGATGAAGCCTTCGACCTGATCGATGTTGCCGCGGTGGATCACCGCGTTGACCGTGAGTGCGAGGCCGAGGCGGGCGACCTCGGCGGCATACCGCATCTTGGCGTCGTGCGACCCGCGCAGGCCGGCGACCTTGTCGGCCGAGGCGACGTCGATGCCCTGCAGCGAGAGCTGCACGTGGTCGAGCCCGGCCTCGGCCTGCGCCGGCAGCACGGCAAGCGCGCGGCCGACGCCGGACGTGATGAGGTTCGAGTAGAGACCGACCTGCGCGCATTTCGCGGTGATCTCGACGATGTCCTGCCGCGCCGTCGGCTCGCCGCCGGAGAGGTGCACGTGCAGGATGCCCAGCGCCGCCGCCTCCTCGAGCACGCGGAGCACCGTCGGCGTGTCCATCTCGGCCGAGCGCTTGTCGAGCTCGAGCGGGTTCGAGCAATAGGGGCAGTGGAGCGGACAGCGATGCGTCAGCTCCATCAGCACGCCGATGGGATTGGGGACGGCCGCGGCGGGTGCCGCCTTGGGGGCCGTGGTTGCGGATGCGGTCACGACACCTCCATTACGCGCTTGGCGACGAGATCCTGGATCATCTTCCCTATATCGGTCGCGATCACCGTTTTGTCCGCCGCGTATTTTTCCGCCAGCGCGGCGGCGATCTCGTCGAGAGTCCGCTTGCCGTCGACGAGCTGCAGCACGGCGACCGCATTGCCGTCGACGTTGAAGGCGCGCTCCGGCGCCAGCAGCACATGCGCCTCGCGCACCTGGTCGAAGTGCAGGCGCACGCCGCGAGGCAGCTTGGGGACGCTCGTTGCGGTCAGCTCGGTCACTCTTGCGCTCCTCGGTCTCCGGTTCTCCACGAGCGGGAGAAGGAGAATCGTCACGCGGCGATGGCGTGACCCGGCACCCAGGCGCCGGGCGGCACGACGGCGCCCTCCTCCACATAGGCGTGGTGCAGCGCGTCGAGCTGGGCCCACAGGACGTTGCACTTGAAGCGCAGCGCCTCGAGCACGGCCGCCTGCTCCTTGGCGTTCACCGCATGCTCGCGCACATAGGCGAGCGCGAAATCGGCGTCGCGCGGCGCCTGCGTCAGCCGCTTGCCGAAATAGGCGAGCGTCTTCTCGGAGACGAAGTCGTAGTTCTTCAGCATGCCCGAGACGCGCTCGGAGATGATGTTCGGCGAGAACAGTTCGGTCAGCGACGAGGCGATGGCGTCGAGCAGCGGCTTCTCGCGCACGAAATGCACGTAGGCATCAACGGCGAAGCGCGTCGCCGGCAGAAGGCCTTGGAGCGAGGTGACGTAGGCGCGCGAAAAGCCGAGGCCGTCCGTCAACATCAGCCAGCGCTCGATCCCGCCATCGCCCGCGTTCTCGCCGTCGTGATCGACGATGCGTTGACGCCAGATGCGGCGCAGCTCGGGATCCTCCATCCGCGAGAGGATGGTCGCGTCCTTGATGGGGATCATCGCTTGGTAATAGAAGCGGTTGAGCGCCCAGGCCTGCACCTGCTCGCGATTGAGCTTGCCGCTATGCAGGAGCTTATGGAACGGATGCAGGTTGTGGTAGCGCGCCGCGCCGATCGCGCGCAGCTCCGTCTCGAGCGCGTCAGGCGACAAAAGGTTGCTCAAAGATCGATCCTCATCCCGTCGTAAGCGACCTCCCAGCCGGAGGTCTCGGCCGCGACCCGTTCCTTGGAGTCCGCCACCAGGACCGGGGTCGTGTTGTTGATATGGACGAATATGCGGCGCCCGGCGTTCACATCCGCGAGGCTCTCAAGCGAGCCGCCCGGCCCCGACATCGGCACGTGGCCCATCCGCCGCGCGCTCTTATGCCCGAGCCCGGCGTCGATCATTTCGTCGTCGGTCCACAAGGTGCCGTCGAACAATAGCACGTCGGCGCCGGCGATCCGCGCCTTCACCTGCGGCGTCACGTCGGCGCAGCCGGGGATGTAGAGAAGCCGCTTGCCGCCGGCTGAGACTTCGAGGCCGACCGTGGTCTCCGGCGCCTCGCCGATCTTCATCGTCTCGTCTTCGAGCCAGAGCGGCACTTTGCCGGGCACGGCGAACAGGTCGACGCGCACGCCCGGTACCGCCTCGAACGGCTCGTCCATGACGATCGGCAGGCGCGGCACGAGGGCGGGGTTTGCGACCGAGAAGATGCGATTGGCGTCGAGCGAGTCGCGGGTCGCCTGGGTCGCGTAGAGCTTGAAGGGCTGGCTCTCGCGCAGGGTCAGCAGGCCGGCGACATGGTCGACGTCGCCGTTGGTCAGCAGCACGGCCGAGATCGGCGAATGCCGGGCGCCGGTCTTCGGGTGCAGTTCCGACGTGTCGGCGATCTGCTGGCGGATGTCGGGCGACGCATTGACCAGCAACCAGTTCTCGCCGTCCTCCGACAGCGCGATGGAGGATTGCGTGCGCGAGGGCACGCGCGGGTCGCCCGCGCGGGCAAGCTCGCAGACAGAGCAGCGGCAATTCCATTGAGGAAGCCCGCCGCCCGCGGCAGACCCGAGGACGACGACCTTCACATGCCCGTCCGGTGGCGTGATCCCTCGACGACAGGCGTAACCCGGCTCATGTGACGCTCCTCGGACCTTTCGTTCACGCTCTCCGCCGCTCAGGTTGATTCTAAGAATTTCCTAAGACTAGCGGCCCACGTATGTCATGGGCGGAAGTCTTATCCGCGCCTCGGGAATTTTTGGCAAGTATCGCGCGCCCTCGTGGCCGGCGATTTTTGCCAGGATTTGCGGACGCCGCTGTAGCGATACGGCTCAGGATGTGATGTCGCGCCTGTAGGTCTCCGGAAGGAAGGCGAGACCGATCACGAAGCACACCGAAGCGACGACGATCGGGTACCACAGGCCGGCGAAAATATCGCCGGTCCAGGCGACGATCGTGAACGCGGTCGCCGGAAGCAATCCTCCGAACCAACCCGTGCCGATGTGGTAGGGCAACGACATGCCGGAATAGCGAATTCGGGTAGGGTAAAGCTCGACGAGCGTGGCGGCCATCGGTCCGAAGATCATGGCAGCCAGCAGGACCAAGAAAAGCA
Source organism: Melastoma dodecandrum (assembly GCA_029817715.1). Lineage (NCBI taxonomy): Eukaryota > Viridiplantae > Streptophyta > Magnoliopsida > Myrtales > Melastomataceae > Melastoma > Melastoma dodecandrum. Next base: position 248,619 of record JARUPY010000044.1, on the reverse strand, counting down.
GCAGGCCGATGAGCGTCGCCACCTGAGGCCGCAGCACGTCGAAGGCGCTCGACATCCTGACGATGCCGGGATCCTTGGCCGTAGGATAGCCAGCCTGCGTGAGAGCGGCGCTCAGGTCTTTCGCGAACGTGGCCCCGGCGACCTTGGGGTCGGCCACCTGCCTGGCGTCGTAGGCGGGGATCGCCTTGTCGCCGACCATGACCACGGCCGGTTTGCCGGCGGGGCCCGGCTTCGTCGTGTAGCGCACCGAGGCCTTGGTCAGAGCGGCGCGCGCGACGTCGCAGGACGCGGTGAAGACGCGCGTGCCGACGGGATTGAAGAGGCTGCCGCAATCCGCCGGATCGGCGATCACGGCGACCTCGACCGTTCCGAGCGCCTTGGCGAGCGCCGGATTGGCGGTCTGCGTCATCAGCTTGAAAGTCGGGAAATAGGCGACGGCGGCGATGAGGCAGCCGGCCAGAAGGACCGGCTTGCGGCCGATCTTGTCCGAGAGCCAACCGAACAGGACGAAGGAGCCGACGCCCAGGACCAGCGACCAGGCGACGAGGAGGTTGGTCGTGAAGCCATCGACCATGAGGATCGATTGCAGGAAGAACAGCGCGTAGAACTGTCCCGTGTACCAGACGACCGTCGCGCCGGTCACCATGCCGAAGATCGCGACGAGCGCGATGCGGACGTTCGCCCAATTGCCGAAGGCTTCCTTGAGCGGCGCCCGCGACGTCGCGCCCTCCGCCTTCATTCTGGCAAAGGCCGGCGATTCGTTCAGTCGCAGCCGGATCCACAGCGATATGCCGAGCAGGACAACCGAGACGAGGAACGGGATGCGCCAGCCCCAGGTCGCGAACGCCTCTTCGCCGGTCGCCCATCGTGCGGTCAGGATCACGAGCAACGACATCAGCAGGCCCAAGGTGGCCGTCGCGACGATCCAGGAGGTGTAGAAGCCGCGTCGGCCGTGCGGCGCATGCTCGGCGACATAGACCGTCGCGCCACCGAATTCGCCGCCGATCGCAAGGCCCTGCAGCAGGCGCGCCGCGACCAGGACGATCGGGGCGGCGACGCCGATGCTGGCGTAGCCCGGCAGCAGGCCGACGACGAACGTCGATGCGCCCATGATCAGGATCGTCACCAGGAACGTGTACTTGCGCCCGATCATGTCGCCCAGCCGGCCGAACACCAGCGCGCCGAACGGCCGCACCAGAAATCCCGCCGCGAAGGCGAGCAAAGCGAAGATATCGGCCGTCGTCTTGGGGAAGGCGCTGAAGAACTGCGCCCCGATGATCTTCGCCAGCGCGCCGTAAAGGTAGAAGTCGTACCATTCGAAGACGGTGCCGAGCGAGGACGCGAAGATGACCTTCTTCTCCTCGCCGGTCATCGGCCGCGGCTTCGTGGTCGGCTCATCGAGGGCGGCGACGCTCATGGCACTCTCTTGCGGTCGATCTTCGGAGAGTATCGCACCGTAGCCTCGCTGCGCCAAAGGTGGCGTTCGCGCGGCGCTGCGACCGATCGCGTCAGATGGCCTTGGCGGCGACGGCGCTGTGCGTGAACGTCGTCGCGTTTGCCGGCGCCTGCGGCGCGGATGGCCTGTGCTTCTCGAGATGGTCGATCGCGCGCTTCATGTCGTTGACCAGCATGTCAGCCATGCTGCGGCTGAACCCGTTGCGCACGAGGACGCGCATCACCACGATCGTCTCGATGGCCTTCGGCATCGCGTAGGCCGCGACCTGCCAGCCGTAGACCCGCAGGCGGTCCGAGAGGTCGAACAGCGAATAGCCGGCATCGGTCCCCTCGCGGATCACCCACGAGACCGCCGGCAGGCCCTTGCCGCTGCTGCCGTCGAAGAACAGCTCGAACGGACCGAGTTTGCCGATTTCGCGCCCGATGTGCCCGGCGACGGCGTAACTGGCCCGGTGGATGCGCGCGTAGCCGTGGCGGCCGAGACGCAGCAGCAGGTAATATTGGGCGATGATCTGTCCGGCGGGACGAGAGAAGTTGAGCGCGAACGTCGGCATGTCGCCGCCAAGATAGTTGACGTTGAAGACCAGCTCCTCAGGCAGCTCGGCCCGATCCCGCCAAACGACCCATCCGACGCCCAGCGGCGCGAGCCCGAACTTATGCCCCGCCGTGTTGATCGATTTTACGCGCGCGAGCCGAAAATCCCAGACGAGGTCGGGCTCGACGAAAGGCGCGACGAAGGCGCCCGAGGCGCCGTCGACGTGGACAGGGATATCGAGGCCCGTCTCCGCCTGGAGCCGGTCGAGCGCGGCGGCGATCTCGGCGACCGGCTCGTATTGGCAAGTGAAGGTCACGCCGAAGGTGGGCATCACGCCGATCGTGTTCTCGTCGACGTGCTTCAGGACCTCTTCCGGCGTGAGGCCGAGACGGCCCGGCGCGAGCGGAACCTCGCGCAACTCGACGTCGAAGTAGCGGGCGAACTTATGCCAGCAGACTTGAACCGGGCCGGTGACGAGGTTCGGCCGGTCGGCCGGCAGTCCGGCCGCCTGTCGGCGCTTGCGCCAGCGCCATTTGAGCGCGAGGCCGCCGAGCATCGCCGCCTCGCTGGAGCCGGTCGTCGAGCAACCGATCGTGTTCTCGGCCGCCGGCGAATGCCACAGGTCGGCGAGGATGTGGACGCAACGGTTCTCGAGTTCCGCTGTGGCAGGGTACTCGTCCTTGTCGATCATGTTCTTGTCGATCGACAGGTTCATGAGGTCGTGCACCTCGGCATCGAGATAGGTCTGGCAGAAGGTGGAGAGGTTCTGCCGCGCGTTGCCGTCGAGGATCAGCTCGTCGCGGACGAGCGCGAAGGCGACGTCGGGCCGCAGCTCGCGATCGGCGATGCGGTAGCGCGGCAGCGGCTCGGCGGTCGCGCGCGTGCCGTAGACGTCGTCGTCGAGCGCGTCGCCGACCATCTCGCGGTCGTGCAGGGGCATGGGCGGTCTCCTGGCTCTAGAGGCGTGCTTCCGGCGGCGCGATCTCGAACGGAAAATGGTCGGCGCTAGAGCTGCCACGACAGCTGGTTGCGCGGCAATCGGCCAGCGGGATCGTAGACTTCGATTTTGTGCGGCAAATTTGGTCCCCAGCGCCACAGGACAAGATTGGAGCCAAACGCGCCGGGAGCGAAGCTCTGCACCACAATCCCGCTACTGCCCAAGGCCTTCAGTCGATCGGCGACAAGCCAAGAAGGCGCTTGCTTACCCGCGAGCTGGAAGGTCAGCCAAGGACAACGGAGCTCGTCGAGAGTGATGACGAGACGGGCGCGCAACGCTTCGTTGCGCAAGTCGACGACATTTTCGCAGTCGACGTCGTATTCGCAAATCGTGAGTGGGAGGAGCCTGTTGGACAAGCCCTGAGTGCGTTCGCCGACGCATGTGATCACATCGAGCGACAGGTAGAGGGCGTGCTCGCCTTTACGGTTGAAGCGACCGCCGGTCGCAGCGGCACCGTCCCCGGAAAGCGGCATGAAGGACCAAAGGGGATCGTGCGCGCGATAGCAGCGCTCGCGAAATCTCAAGCATAACCACCGAGAGCAAGGTGATCGAGATACTCTCGGACGGCGCTAGCCCGCCCCGCCTTAACCAGCGCCTCGGGCGTGCGGCCATCGAGGGCCGGGATAGGTTGCGAGCGATACCAGGCCATGGCTTGCGCTTCGCCGCCGGCCCAATCGCGAACCCGGCCTATGATCTCGAGCATCTCTGTCACCCGCGTCTGGGCCTTCTGCGTCACGCGCCGGTCCGCCTTGGACACCGAGGCGACGCCAAGCCCGACGGTCTCAGCCAATTGGGCGTTCGACATGCGAAACAATTCGGCCACGCGGACGAGGTCTACCAAACCACCGGTCATGAGGTCGGCAGCGAACCCGACATGAAATCCGCTTGGCTCGACGCGAGCAGCCGTCGCGCCCGTCGTGGTAGTAGCCTTGGGCATGTCCGTCATCCGTCTCTGAATAAGATAATAAAGGGGCCTCTCGTTGGTTTGGCAAGCTGCGGAGCGGACCGCTACCGCGGCACCTCGAGCATGAACCCCCGTCCCCGCACAGTCGAGATCGCCGGGCCGCCGGCCTTGGCGATGTCGCCGAGCTTGGTGCGCAAATAGCCGATGTAAACGTCGACCACGTTGAGGGAGGCGCCCCCCTGCTCGAGCCAGAGCTTGTCGAAGATGTCACCGCGCGAGATCGGCTTGTTGGGGCTGCCGATGAAGATCTCGAGCAGCTCAGCCTCGCGTTGCGTCAGCTTGGCGACGGTGCCGCGGAAGCGGGCCTGGCGGGTGTCGATGTCGAGCGTCATGCCGCCGACCTCCGGCAGGTCCGGCTCGGCGCCGACCGCGGCGCGGCGCAACAGCTGGGCGCGTAGGCGGGCGACCAGCTCGTCGAAGGCGAACGGCTTGACGATATAGTCGTCGCCACCGGCGGCGAGCCCGTCGACGCGATCCGACACCTCGTCCTTCGCGCTGAGAAACAAGATGGGTCCGAGATAGCCGCGCTGTCGAAAGGTACGGCAGAGATCGTTGCCGGTGCCGTCTGGCAGCATCACGTCGAGCAGCACGGCGGAGGGCGCGTGGCCGCTCATGTGCGCCACGGCACCGCCGGCGGTGTCGACCCAGGTCACCGCGAAGCCGACGGACCCCAGGCCCCGATCCAGCAGAGCGCCGATGTCGGGATCGTCCTCCACGACGAGAATGTCGGCCTCGGCCATCAGGGTCTCGCAAGCGGAAGACGGATCAGGATCTCGGCGCCGTTCAACGGGGGGCCAGCGCGCCCCAATGTGACATCTCCGTGGTGCTTGTCCACCACCCAACGAACGAGGGCGAGACCGATTCCATGGCCGGCGACGTTCGGTGCGGCACCACGCCGCGCGAACCGTTCCAGAAGTTCCCGTGGATCGGTGACGCCAAACCCCGGCCCGTCGTCGCGCACCGCCAGCGTCGCCCTGCCGTCCGCCGCTGCGCAGGCGAGCGCCACGCGCTTGGCGCCCGTCGCGTGGCGCAGCGCGTTGTCGATCATGCCCTCGACGATCTGGCGCAGCCATTCGAAGTCGCCGTCGACGCAAACCTCCGCCTCGGACGGCTCGAGCCTGATGGCGACGTCCTTGCGGCGGCTGGCGCCCTCGAAGGCCTCGATGGCGCTGGCGCAGACCGCCTGCAGGGCGATGCGTGAAAAGTGCAGTTCGATCGTCCCGCTCTCGGATCGGGCGATCCGCAACATGTCCTCGACGCGACGCTGCAGGCGCAGCGCGCGGCGGCGGATCACGCCGAACGCCGCCTGGTCCTCCGCGAGCCGTGGATCGGTCGCCGGCGCCCTCGCGCCGTCCGCCGCGGGCGGACGCATCGCGATCTCGCATTCGCCGAGGATCACGGTCAGCGGCGTGCGCAATTCGTGGCTGACATCGGCGAAGAAGCGGCGGCGGCTGCTGTCGATCTCGGAGAGCCTGTCGTTGGCGGCGCGCAGGTCGGCCGTGCGGTCGGCGATGGTCGTCTCGAGCGCCAACCTGGCCTCGGCGACGCGCTTCTCGCCACGCCGCAGTCGCGCCGTCATGCGATTGAAGACGGCGGCGAGCAGGCCGAGCTCGTCACGATTGCGCACGGGCAGGCGCAGATTGCGCTCGCCTTGGCCGATCGCGATCGCCGCGTCGCGGATCTCGGCGACGGCGGCGAGGATCGGCCGCGAGGTCAGCCGGTAGAGGACGAGCGCGCCGATCAGCGCAAGGACGACCAGCGCGAGCGCGGCGCGCGTGAGCGTCGTCGAGACGGCGCGTTCGTCGGCGCGCCCGGCCTCGACGCCGCGCCGGTCCGCCTGCATCAGGAAGAACAGGTTCGGGCCGGTGAAGGTCGCGAAGCTGTTGAAGGCGCCGCGGATGCTGTCGCTGCGCGTCGCGGCGTCGGGCTGCGCGAGCGCCTCCTCGACCTGCCGCACCAGCACGTGGAAGCCGGCGCGCACGTTCTCGAGCGGCCGGCTGCGGGCGGCCATGGCGCTGACGTCGGGTGGCAGGTCGGCCTCGTTCATCGCCTTCGCGATCTCCGGCTCGAACGCCTTGATGCCGATGTCGACGGCCGTCTCGGCTTCCTTCAGGCGGGCCGCGCCGCCCTTCGGGTCGGCGACGGTCGAGATGGCGACGAGGCCGTATTGCTGGATGCGCCCAGACATTTCGGTCAGCTTGTCAAGACGGCGTTGCGCATCGAGCGCGCGGTCGACGGTGCGGTCCGTGACGTGCAGCGTGTAGATGACGCCCGCGCCGGCGGCGAAGGCGATGGCGAGGCATCCGAAGACGAGCAGGCCGAGACGGAAGCCGATCGTGCGCATGCGCCGCGCGTCCTCCGCAGGTCAACAGGTCGAAGTCAGCCGGCCAACGTCAGCCGGTCAAATTCGGCCGATCACGGCTCGCTCTTCTCGCGCCGGCACAGCGTCTTGATGTATGCGCCGTCCTTCAGGCTCTCGCGCAGGCCGCCCCGCGCGACGATCTCCTCCCAGCCCGTCGAGCAGCCGAGCTCGTTGTCGACGTGGATGGATCGCATGACAACCGCGTTGCCCTCCGCGCACTCCTGGACGGGAGTCGAGCCGAGGCAGATGAGGACGATCGCGGCGAAGCCGTTCATGACGAGGTTCCGGGTGATGCGGGCGCCATCGTGGCGCCCGCGCCCCGCGAGTGTCGCCCGAGATCAGTGGCCGCTCAAGGGCACCGCGAGCACCTTGAACGGCAGGTCCGGCGCCTTCTTGCCGAACAGGGCCGGAAGCTGGCCCTCCGTCACATAGGCCGTGTCGCCGACCCGCGTCACGCCGGTCGGACCCTTGATTCCGTTCTTCAGCGTCTCGATCGTGGCCTCGTCGCCCTTCACCTTCACGCGATCGAGCTTGCCCGAGCCGTCGATCATCAGGAACGAGCCGGCGTCCGCGTCGCCGCGGATCGCGTCGGCGAGCTTGAGCGGCTGCGAGGGCTTCAGCTCGGTAACCTCGCCGGCCTCGCCGTTCTTCACGGACACGCGGAACAGCTTGGCGTCGGTGAACAGGTTGACGTAGAGGTCGCCGTCGGCGCCGAAATGGATGCCGTCGAGACCGGCGCCCTGCGCGGGCGGCGCGAACTTGTCGTCCTTCTTCCAGACCTCGAGCTTGTCGCTGCCTTTCTTCAGCTGGAGAATGAGGGGAGCGAAGCTGTCGGTGACGAGGAGCGAGCCGTCCGGCGCGATCTCCATGTCGTTGCACAAGGCCTTCTCGCCCGGCAGGCGGGCGCTGATCCGGTTCTCGCCTGTCTTGAGGTCGAATGCCTTCAGATAGGCGCCCTCGACGTTGCTCGGACCAGCGACACCGAGCGCCGTGAGGTCGTTCGAGCAGACCCACAGCACGCCGCTCGCCTCGTCGGCGAGAACCCCGAGGGTCGAGCGCGTCCCGGACGCGCCCGGCTTGATCCATTGCTCCGGCGTGCCGCCCGGCGGGATCTTCAAGACACCGCCGTAGCCCAGATTCGAGACGTAGAGGGTGCCGTCCGCCGTCGATGCGATGCTCTCGGGAAAGGCCTTGTCGCCCGGCAGCGCGATATCGCTGGCGGCCATCGCGCCGAGGGGCGCGAGAGCGAGGAGTGCGGCGAGGCCCAGCGTGGGGCGGTACGAGGCGCATAGGATCTCCGTTTTGAATGTTGAATTCGGTTCGCACTCGCTGGATATAGCGCGCGGACCGGCTGTGCCACCCTCGCTTCGCGGATACGGCCCGCCTGCCTTTTGGCTGGCGATGTCGGCTTCCGGTCAGTAGCGCCCTGCCGCGGACGGATCGGTGGCGCCCCCCGGCGGCGGCGCCTCGAAGCGCCGCGTCTCCGGCGGGCGCTCCTGCGCGGGCGGACGGACCGGCTCGCGGGCGCCCTGCGCGGCTCTTTCCGCCTCCTGGCGCGCCGCCGCCTCTCTCGCCGCCTCTCTCGCGGCTTCCTGTGCCGCGCGCGCCTTCTCGAGCCGGGCCGCCTCGAGGCGCGCCTTGCGCTCGGCCTCGGCCCGGCGCGCGTCGTCCTCGGCCTTCTGACGGTCCTGCTCGCGCCGCCGCTCCGATTGCAGGCGCTGGTTGAAGAAGGCGCGCTCACGAACGTCCTGCTCGTAGGCCTCGATGCGCGCCGTTTCACGAGCCAGCGCGCGCGCCGCGACCGCGTTGATGAAGCCGCTGACGTCGATCGAGGCTTGCGGCTGGCGTGGCGGCCCGGTCCAGGCGAGCACGACAGCGGGCGGCTGCCCGGTCCAGCTCTTCGGCAGGTCGTGCAGGGTCTGCGTTACATGCAGATCGAGGCCCGGCTTGCGTAGGTCGAGCGAGGCGTCGAGCGCGCTGCTCACGCCGGCCTCGACCAGCGCGTCGGTATCGCGCGGCTGGAAGGCGAGCACGCCACCGGCGAGCGCGAGGCCGAAGCGCCGCGTGCCGGCCCGCAGCGGCGCCTTCGCGGCGTCCCTCAGCGCGCGGATGACGGAGTCCGCGTCGACGGCGAGGTCGTCGCGCTCGACAGCGGCGAAGATCTGCGGCAGGGCGCCCGGGTCGGCGTCGGCGATGATCGCATCAGCCGCGTTCGCCTCGCCCGTCCCCGCGAGGCTCGACACCAGGGCGAGCGCGGAGGCCCCACTCCCGGCCATGTCGAGCGTGCCGGTCAGGCTGGTCTTGATGTCGGGCAAGTCGACTTTCGCCCCGTCGAGGCCGAGCTTGCCCTCGAGGGTCGCGGTCCGGCCGTCGCGGCGCAAGGTCAGGTCGGCCCGCACGTGCCCCTGGTTCAGGTCGGCCGTGAGGTTGCGCATCGTCACGATGTTCGGCGCGACGCCGAGATCGAGCGAGGCGTCGGCGGCCTCCAGGCCAGGCGCGAGGTCGAGCGCCTTCGCCGTGAGCTTGACCGCCGACCGCGGTGGATCGACGAGGCCCGTGCCGAACGCGGCGCTCGACCAGGTCGCGTCCCGCGCCGACGGCTGACCCGGCCCGAGCGCGAGACCGGTCAGGGTCGCGAGCGCCAGGCGATCGACGGCGAGGCTGCCGGTGAGGGCCGGCGCATCGCCCTCGTCCGGGTGCCATTTGAGCGCGCCGTCGATCGCCGTGCCGGCGAGCCGCGCCTTCAGGTCGTCGAAGGCGAGGTCCTGCTTGTCCCAGGACAGGCTGGCTTTCGCCTCGGCTGGGATGCGGCCCAGCAGATCGGGAAAGGCGAGAGCGAGGCTCTGCAGCAGCGGCGAGAGGTCGTCGCTTTTCAGCTCGAGCGTTCCCGAGCCGCCCTGGCCGAACGTCGCCAGCGCGAAGCGCCCGGCCAAATCGAGCTTGGTCGCGCCGAATTGCGCCTCGGCCTGCGTCTCCAGGGGCGAATCCGCCGGCCCATGCGCGGCGAGACTGATGCGGCTTCCACCCAGATTGTCGAGGGGAAGCGTGTGGAAGCCAAGCTGGCCCAGCAGCGCGCTGCCTTCGGGTGCATCGAGCGTGCCGTTCAACGTGATGGCGCCGGCGTGGTCCGCCTCGGGGCCGAGCGCCGCCTCGATCCTCGTCGCGTCGAGCCGTCCATCCATCTTGACCCGGGACGGCGCCAAGGTGCCGTCGGCCGTGGGCGCCCAATCGGCGCCCAGCCGCAGTCGGGCCGGCGCGAGGACCGGGGCGCGCGCGACGAGCGCGTCCGCCCAGCCGCCCGGCGCGAGCTGCCGCACGAGCTTCGCGGCCTCATCGAGGCGCTTGGCGTCGATCGCAACCGCCAGATTGGCCTTCTGGGGCTCCAGAGCACCCATGGCGTCGATGGTCGCGCCGCCGATATCATCGGCGTGGAACGACCGCAGCGCCGCGTGGCCGTCGCCCTTGAAAAGGTCCAGATGGATGCGGCCGGCGGCAAGCGCCGCGTCGCCGACATTGGCCACCTTGATGGCCTTGGCGTCGAGCTTCAGGTCGAGGTCGTAGGGCGCCGCCTCGTCGCGCAGGCTGCGCAGATCGGGCAGCGCGTCGAGGTCGAGCGCGTTCGACGTGAGAACGGCGGTCAGCTTGGCGCGATGCGCGCCCTCGGCCAGCGCGAGGCGCGCGGTGCCTGCGAGCGACGAGCGATCCAGCCCGAGCGCGAGGTCCGAGACCGCGATCGCCGCGCCGTCGGCCTTGACCTCACCCGCCAGCTTGACCGCCTGGAACGGCAGGTCGCTCGCCTTCATGGCGAAGCCGGGATCGACGGCCGCAAGCCACGCGATGGTGCGCGGCAAGGTCTCGGCGGACAGGTCGAGCCTGCCGTCGAACCCGGCCGGCGCGAGCGTCCCGTCGAGGCCGACATGGCCGCCCCCCGGCCCGTCGCCGGCGAGCTTGACCGGCAGCGGACCGTCGCCGCCGATGCCGAGATGCGCCGACATGGTTGCTCAAGGTGTCGCCGCCCCAGGTCGCGGTGTCGACGGCCACATCGAGAGTGGTCGGCAGCGGCGGCGTCGCCGCGGCGAGCGCCTGGCGGATCGTCGCCAGCGGCGGTAGCTTGGGCGGGGGCGGGGGCGTCCCGGCATCGGTCGGTGGCCCGGCGAGCCGGTCGATATCGAGCGTCTTCGCCGAGAGATCGAGCGCGAGGCGCGGCGCGGCGCCGAGGTCCGCCTCGCCGGTCGCCGCCATCACCAGGCCGGCGTCCTCGCCGCCGAGCCGCAGCTCGCCCGCCTCCAGGGTGGCCTTTTCCGGATTGGCCTTCAGCGGCCCGGCCAGCCGCCAGGCGACCGGCTCATCCGCGGCCTGACGGAGCCGGCCGGAGATCGTGATGCGGCCGTCGAAGCTCTGGCGGATCGTCTCACGCCCGGCGCTCGTCAGCGCAAGGGTGCCGTCGAGGTCGATCCCGGGATGAGCGGCCGACTCGTCGACGGTCAGGCGCGCATGGGCGCGGCCCTTCTGCGCGACGCTCGTCGCGAACCGGAATTTCGTCCGCGCGGCGTTGACGCCCACCGTGCCAGCTCCTTTGAACGGACCGGCCAGCGAGGCCGCGTCGGCGTCGAAATCGAGATCGTCGACGACGAAAGTGTGCCCGCTGCGCGGATCGGCCACGGCCAAGGTGCCGTCGGCCACCGAGACGCGATCGAAGGCGACGTCGGCATGGAAGGCCGGCGCATCGGGCAGTGCCGGGAGCGTGCGGTCCTCATCGAGAGTGACGCGGATCGTCGGCTCCTCGAGCTTGGCCTGCGTCACGTCGATTTCGCCGTGCAGCAGCGGCGTCGTCGACAGTTCGAGATCGAGGTGATGGATCGACAGGCGCACGGGCGGCTCGTCGTCGCCGATCACGGTCTGGCCGAGCACGAGAGAGGGGGGCGGCAGCAGCTTGACGGCGATCGTCCCGCCGATCGTCACCTTCTGCCCGAGCACCTGCGACAGCCGCGCCTCGACGAAGGCGCGCTGGCCGTTCCAATCGACGAAATAGGGCGCCACCAGCGCCGCCGTCAGCACGACGATCAAAATGATGGCCAGACCGGTGAGGATCTCGCGCACGCTGCTGCCTGGACCTCCGGCGGTTCACCCTTCCTTGCCTGAGGCGGCCGGGATTTCCAAGGGGCGGCCGCCTCGCAAGCCTGCGTCTCGTTAACCGATCCTCTTGGCCTTGTCTTAACGCCGAGCCCTTACACCGCTGGGACACACTTGCCCGGAGGTTGGCGTGATCCTCGAGCACTTCTCGCGGCTGGACGAGACGCCCTTCGACATCTGCGTCATCGGCAGCGGCCCGGCCGGGATGACCATCGCGGCGGAGCTCGCCTCCGGCCCGCTGCGCGTCCTCGTCGTCGAGAGCGGCGGCCGCGTCGAGACCGACGCCCATCGTGCGTTGAACGCGATCGAGAGCGTCGGCTGCCCTCGCCAGATGGACCAGACGTTGATCCGTAACCGCATCCTCGGCGGCAGCTCGCACACCTGGAGCGGGCGCTGCGGACCGCTCGATCCGATCGACTACGAGGCGCGGCCGTGGGTTCCCCTGTCCGGCTGGCCGCTCGACCCGACCGACCTCGACAGCTACGTAAGGCGCGCCGCCCCCTATCTCGGCGTCGATCCGGAGCCCTACGACCTCGCCCTGTGGGACCGGCCCGGCGGCGCCGACGTCGCCCGCATCGTGCTCAGCCCCTACGCCTGGCAATACAGCCGCGACCCATTTTCCCGCGGCGGCCACGCGGACTTCGCAAACCGGGCGGAGAGCGTCGCCGCGGCGGACAAACGTCACAATTCTCCTCGACGCCACCCTGACCGAAGTGCTCGTCGCCCCCGGCGGCGATCGCGTCGCGGCGATCGAGCTGGCGGATGCCTTCGGCCAGCGCCGCGTGGTGCGCGCCGGGACGGTCGTGCTCGCCGCCGGCGGCATCGAGAACGCGCGCATCCTGCTCGCCTCGCGGCGTACGGCGCCGGCCGGCCTCGGCAATCGGCACGACACGGTCGGGCGCTACCTGATGGACCATCCGCGCTGCGCGGTGGGCGTCTTCGACCCGTGCGACGCGCCCCGCCTGTTCGAGCGCTTCGGGCGCTACCTGCTCCCCGAGGCGGACGGCGGCTTCATCCAGATCCACGGCCTCGCGCTGAGCCCCGAGCTGCAGCGCGCCCGCCGTCTGCTCAACGCCGCCGTCTGGCTCGGCGGCGAGGTCGCCGACGACGATCCGATCGCCGCCGTGCGGCGCTTCGCCAGGCGTCCCAGCGGGCGCGATGCCGCAGCGATCCTCGCCAATAGCGGGACCTTGCTGCGCAGCGTGCGCGATGCCGTCCAGCGCAAGCGCGAGGTCTCGCGCAAATACGCGCGGCTCACGCTCGAATGCACCGTCGAGCAGATGCCGGACGCCGAGAGCCGCGTGACCCTCTCGGACCGCCGTGACGCGCTCGGCGTGCCGCTGGCGCGCATCGACTGGCGCATCGGCCGGCTCGAGCGCGAGAGCATCGCCGTCCTCGCGCAGCTCGTCGCGCGCGACCTGCCGCGCCTCGGCCTGCCGGCGCCGCGCCTCGCCGACTGGATCGTCTCAGGCCGCCTCGAGGACGCGCGCTTCATCGACAACGCGCATCCGATTGGCACGACGCGCATGGCCGCCGACCCGCGCGAGGGCGTGGTCGACACGCATGCGCAGGTGCACGGCGTTGCCGGGCTCTACGTGGCGGGCAGCTCGATCTTCCCGACGGCGGGGCACGTCAACCCGACCTGCATGATCGTCGCCTTCGCGATCCGCCTCGCCGACCGCCTCAAGGGCCGTCGCGGCGCGACACGACGCGCCGGCCGTCGCCGACATCGCCGCATGAGCGCGGCGCGCGTTCTCGTCACCGGCGCGACCGGGCGGACCGGCGCGCCGCTCGTCGAAGCGCTCGTCGCGCGCGGCTATCGCGTGCGGGGCATCAGCTCGTGGCCACCGGTCGAGACGCGTCCCGGGGTCGAGTGGATCGCGATGGACTTCCGCGAAGACCTCGACTTTTCGGCGCATCTCGAGGGCTGCGACGCGGTGCTGCATCTCGGTGCTGCTATCATCGACGCGGCGGCGATGATGCGCGTCAACGTCGAGGCAACGGCAGCGTTGGCGGCGGCGGCGGAGCGGGCCGGCGTGCGCTTCTTCTGCTTACACGAGCTCGGTCGCCGTGTATGGCGCGCCGGCGTGCCGGCTGGTCTCGGAGACGACGCCGACCGTCACCGCCGAGCGCGAGGTCGCGCACGAGTACCTGGCGGGTGACGCGGCGCGGCTCTATGCGCGCACCAAGCTGCTCGGCGAGCGGGCGATCGAGGCCGCCGCGCGGACCGTCGAATACGTGATCCTGCGTCCGACCATGGTGATGCGCGACCGCGACCTCGCCGCCGGGCTCGAGGTGAGCCTCAAGAAGCGGCTGCTCGCCGGCCGTCGCCACACCCACCACCTGCACGTCGACGACTTCGTCCACGCGATCCTCTGGCTGATGGAGCGTGCCCTGGCGCGGCCGGCGGCGGAGCCTGGGGTCGCGGTCTACAATCTCTCTGACGACGATGCGGCGTCGAACACCTTGGCCGACTTCCTGCGCAAGGCGCATCACGTCACGGGCGATCGGCGCTTTGCCGTGCCGCCTGCTGCGCCGGCACTCGTCGACCGGCTCGCGGCCATGGCGAAATACCGCAATCCCGCCTTTCGCCTGCCGTTCGGCGCGGTGCGCTATTCGCCGGCGAAGCTCGCGGCGACGGGCTACCGCCACGCGCTTGGGATCGAGGCCGCGCAGGACCGGCTGCTGCAGGGGCTCGCGCGGGCGGCGGAGTAGCCTGCCATCAGCGCACCGCGATGGCGATGCCGGCGAGGTTCAGCATGCTGGTGTAGTCGCGTTCGGCCTTTTCGTGAGACGGGACACGCGCTGCAAGCCGATCCGCTAACGCTCCCGCGACGACAAGGTGAACCCGCGCGTCGTGCGCACCAGCGGGCGCGGGCCCGGCACGATCGCCGAGACCTCGCCGGCGCCGGGCACGGCGTCGCCGAGGCGCACCTGCTGGATGCGGCCGCCGATGGCGATCGTCGCGGTGTCGCGGTCGGCCGCCTCGACGACGATCGAGGACGGCTCGACGTCGCGCGGGCCGGCGATATCCGTCGTCGCGTGCCCGGGGATCGAGGCGGTCGCCGTCGTGTCGAGATCGTCGTCCTTGGTGTCGGCGGGTTGGCTCGCCGGCCCGGCGCGCGGCGCGAGCTGGGCGAAGACGGAGAAGTCGTGGCTCTTGCCGACGCTCTCGGCGGGGCCGTGCACGGTCTGGTACACGCCGAAGGACAGCGCGGCGACGGCGAGGCAGCAGCCGGCGGCGCCGATCGCGCCGTCGCTGGTGAGGGGCAGGCCGGCGATGTGGGCGCCGGCTCGGGCGGGGCGTTTGATCATGCGCGTGTCCTGTTCAGGGCCTCGGCCAACTCGCGGAAGGCGTCGGTGCTCGATGCGCCGGGGGCCTGGGTGAGCGCCTCGTAGATGAGCGGGGTGAGCAGCACGGCCTGATCGAGGTCGGGATCGGCGCCGGCCTGCAGGCCGCCCATCAGGCGCAGGTCGCGGGTGTCCTCGTAGCGGGCGATCATCGCCCTGAGCTTGCCGACGAGCGTGCGCTGGTCAGGGGTCCAGACGTGCTGGGCGAGGCGCGAGATCGAGCGCAGGATGTCGATGGCGGGGTAGCGGGCGGCGTCCGCGATGGCGCGATCGAGCACGACGTGGCCGTCCAACGTCCCACGAATGGCATCCGCCACAGGATCGTTGTGGTCGTCGCCATCGACGAGCACGGAATAGATGCCGGTGATGGCGCCGCCCATGTCGCCATTTGGATCTGCGAGGCCCGGACCCGCCCGCTCGAGCAGCCGCGGCAGGCTCGTGAAGACCGAGGGGGCGTAGCCACGTGCCACGGCCGGCTCGCCGGCGGCGAGCGCCACGTCGCGCGCGGCGTGGGCGTAGCGTGTGACGGAATCGACCATCAGCAGCACCCGCTCGCCGCGATCGCGAAAATATTCGGCGATGGCGGTGGCCGTGAGCGGTGCCATCTTGCGCACCATCGGGCTTTCGTCGCCTGTCGCGACGACCGTGACGGCGAGGGGGCGGTTGGGGCCGAGCGCATCCTCGATGAATTCGCGCACCTCGCGGCCGCGCTCGCCGACGAGCGCGATCACGACCGTGTCGAAGCCCCGCGCCGCCGCGAGCATGGCGAGCAGGGTCGACTTGCCGACGCCGGAGCCCGCGAAGATGCCGATGCGCTGGCCGTGGCAGAGGGGGGTGAAGATGTCGATGAGCCGCACGCCGCTCTTCAGCGGCGTCTTCACCCGCCCGCGCTCCAAGGCCAGCGGCGGGGCGGCGTGGATCGGCATGCGGCGGGGGCCGCTCTCGAGCGGGCCGCCGCCGTCGATGGGCGCGCCGAAGGCATCGAGGATGCGACCCTTCCAGGAGGGCGCGGGCGCCAAGGTCACCGGCTCGGCCTTGGCGACGGCGGCGCCGAGCCGCACGTCGGCGGTCGTCGCGTAAGGCTTCACGGTCACATTGTCGGGGTCGATGCGCACGATCTCGCCGTGGCGCCGCGGGTCGGCCTCCAGCGCGAGGCAGTCGCCGAGCGCCGCGAAGGGCGAGAGGCCGCGCACCCGGTAGGCCGTCGGCGTGACTTCGGTGACCCGCCCGGCGATGTGCAGCAGGGCGCCCGGCGCGGCGATCCGCGCGGTAGCCTCGGCGAGCCTGTCGAGCGCGTCCATCAGGCGCGCCCTTTCACGAGCTCGACCCCAGCGTCTTGATCGCGTCCTGCAGGCTCGATTCGCTCTGCTGCTGCGTCGAGGTCAGGCCGTCGAAGGCGCGCTGGATCTGGATCAGCTTGGAAAGCTCGAGCACCGGGTTGACGTTGGAGCCTTCGGAAAAGCCCTGCGTCACGGTGTTGCGCGTGAAATCGAGCACCGGCACCGCCGGCTTGTCGGCGAAGACGGCGGAATTGTCGTAGCGCGAAAGCTTGGCCTCATCGGGGATCGTGAAGAGGCCGACCGCGCCGACCTGATGGCCGCCCTGCGTCATCATCCCGTCCGAGGCGATCTTCGGCGGGGCCGCCGTCGGCCTCGAGCAGCATCGAGGAGCCGCCGGCATCGAGGATCGGGTAGCCGTTCAGGCTCTGCAGCTCGCCGCTCGCCGCCATCTTCATGCGGCCGTCGCGCGTGTAGGCGGTGCCGTCCGGCGTCTTGACCGCAAACCAGGCATCGCCCTGGATGGCGAGATCGAGCGGGTTGTCGGTCTTGGTCGCCGGACCCGCGGCGCGCGAGACGTAGTCGGCCCCCGTCGTCACGAAGGCGGCCGGCCGCTCGCCGACCTTCGAGAGCAGCGACGAGAAGGCGACGCCCTGCGCGCGGTAGCCGGCGGTGTTCACGTTGGCGATGTTGGCGGCGATCGTGTCGAGCCGCTTTTCCAGCGCGACCTCGCCCGACAACGACACATAGAGATTGCCGCGCATGCCTCACATGCCCCCGAGCTTGAGCCCCTGGAGGCTGAGCAGGAGGTCGCTGCTGAAGCCTGTCGAGGACGAGGACGCGGCGAAGATCTGCGACACGTTCGAGGCGTCGGACGAGGTGTTGTTGCCGTCGAGGTCCCACATGGCGGTGAAGCGTTCGGCGATCTGCTGGACCTTGGCCGGATCCTGCAGGTCGGAGATGTTGATGAGCTTGCTCAACGTCGACGCCTCGCTGTCGACGCTGGCGGTTGCCGAGGTCGGTAGGCCGAACGCGGTCTGCACGACCTTCAGCAGGTTCTTGTCGGCGAGCAGCCCGTAGGGATTGGTGATCGAGGCGGCGTTGCGCGTGAAGTACAGCGCGAGCTGCACGCCCTGGTTCTGCTGGCCCTGGTCGTCCTCGAGGCTCTGCTCGACGTATTTGCTGACCGTGCCGGACGTCGCGGCGGTCGATTGGGTCACGGCCGAGCCCTGCCCGACGAAGTCGAAGGCTTTCGCGAAGGCCTTGTAGCGCGGGTCGGACAAGGTGTTGGCGAGCGCGCTCGACGAGGTGACGCCGCCTTCGAGCACCTTGGTCATCAGGCCCTTGGCATAGGTCATGTCGCTGAGGCCGAAGGCCTTCATGGCATAGGAGAACAGCTGGTAATTGTTGACGAACTGATCGACCGTCGTGACCTTGCCGATGTTGGCGAGGAAATAGGCGGTGTCGTTCTTCACCTGCGGCTGGGCCGCCTCCGACGCCTGCATCCGCGTCAGGTTCGAGGAGACGGCGAGATAGGAGGCGGTGGTCGAGAGCAAGGCCGAGGGTCCCGCGAGGCTTGCGCCGAGGATCGCCCGAAGAGCTTGCCCGAACCTGTCGCCACCCGCTCGCGAGGTTGCGCCGAGTAGAGACCAGCCATCACGTCTGCAACTAAAGTATCGTTGCGACGTCCCCAGTATTGCCGGCATGAACGGGGTTATGACGACCCCCGAAGATCAGTGGAACGTCACGCCCTCGGCGTCGCGGAACCATTACGGCCTCGTCGTCCGCGACCACAGCCTGCGCACCGCCGCGAGCCTGCTGTCGCAGAGCATGCCCTATGCGCTGGCGCGCTTCGGCATCGAGCTCGCCTTCGCGTTCGCCGGCGTGATCTGGCTGGTGGTTACCTTCGGCGGCAGCGCGTGGCTCGGCACGCACATCGCCTCGGCGTTCGGCTGGGTCTGGCTCGTCGGGTGCCTCGTCGGCGTCGGCTGGTTCTGGGGCACGGTGCTGCGCTACTTCCTGCACCTGCTCGACTGCGGCCATGTCGCCGTGCTGACCGAGCTCGTGACGAAGGGCCGGATCGACAACGGCGCCGAGAGCATGCTCGCCTACGGCCGGCGCATCGTCACCCAGCGCTTCGGCCAGGTGAACCTGCTCTTCGGCCTCAACGCGCTTGTGCGCGGCGTGCTGCAGACCTTCCATTCGACCTTGGACTGGCTCTCGGAGACGATCCCGATCCCCGGGCTCGACAGCGCCGCCAGCATCGTCAACCTCGTGATGAAGGCGGCGACGCGCTACCTCGACAAGGTGATCTTCTCGTACATCCTCGCCCGCGACGACGGCGACCCGGGCCGCGACGCGCGCGAGGGCATCGTTTACTATTGCCAGAACGCCAAGGAGATCCTCAAGACCTCGATCTGGATGGTCGTGCAGGAGAAGCTGCTGACCTTCGGCGTCTGGATCCTGATGATGATCCCGGCCGCGCTGTTCACGGTGCTGTTGCCGCACAGCGTGCGCGAGGTCGGCGGGCTCGTCACCGTCGTCATCGCGGTGCTGATGACCTCGGCGGTACGCTCGGCCTTCGTCAAGCCGCTGTTCCTGATCGTGATGATGGTGCGCTACCACACCTTGATCGAGAACCAGCCGATCAACGAGCAATGGGACGGCTACCTGTCGTCGATCTCCGAGCAGTTCAACGTGCTCGGCCAGGACCTGCGCAACATGGCCGGCGGTTTCGGCCGTCGTCGCACGCAGTCACCCGAGCCGCCGCAGGCGCCGGCGTAGCGGCGATCAGTGCCGATCGAGCCAATCGAGCACGGGCTCGGTGCTGCGATCCGGCGGAAACACGGGATAGAAGACGGCCTCGATCGTGCCGTCGCGGACGATCAGCGTCAGGCGGCGGATGAGGCGCATGCCGTCGACCTCGAAGGTCGGCAGGCGCAAGGCGTCGGCCAGCTTGCATCCAGCATCGCTCAGCACCGGATAGGGCAGGTGCAGCCGGGCGGCCATCTCGGCCTGGACGTCGGTCGTCTGCGTGCTCAGCGCGAGAACGCGCACGCCCCGCTCGGCAAAAGCTCGGTGGCTGTCGCGGATCGCGCAATTCTGCGGCGTGCAGCCGCGCGCGCCGGGGATCGCGTCCCAGTCCTCAGGCAGCGCCACGCCCGGGCGCCCGGTCATCGGATAGACAAAAATCGCCGTGCGGCCGCCCGGCAGCGCGACGAGGTCGACGCTGCCGCCCGTCGTCGCGGGAAGGGTGAGCGCGGGCAGGCGCAGGCCCACGAGATGAGCGCAAGCGCCGTCGTCGTGTGGCGCCGGCAGATCGTCTGGTAGCTGGAAAGGGGCTGTCATCGAATTGTCCCTTGTGTTCGCAGCGGGGTTGTCGATGGAGCGGCGACGCCTCGTCGCCGCCTGCCGCAAAGCTGTCGCCTCATGCTCGCGTGCGCGCTCCAGCAGGGCCTTCCGATCAATCCCGCGGCGAACGCGCCGCGCCGGACCTGTGAAGCGCCCTGGCGCTCGTGTCGGCACAACCGGGCCGGTCGGCGCCGGGCGAGGTGTTGAGCGTGCCGTCCATATTGTAGCCGTTGCAGGCGGGGCGGATGCTGCCGCTCAGCGGCCCGCCCGGTGCGGTTCCGCCGCCGGTCAGGGCCAAGGCCGGCAGCGCGCCCGCAGTCAGCGCGACGGAAAACACAAGCCGTATGGTGCGCATGCCTCGGGCCTCCTCTAGTGGCAAACGCCAAGATAGGCAGGGCCGACCCGCTCCGGAAGGCCGGCGGTCGCCCTAGCCCGGATCGGGGCTCGTCGGCCGTTGCAGCGTCGGCGGCGCGACGGGATCGGGCGGCACGTCCGGCAGCGGGCGCGCCGGCGGCGCTTTCGGCTGGGCGGTCTGGCCCTTCTCGGGGATCGGCTTGTCGCCGAGAAGATGGGCCGTCGTCACGAAGCGCTCGTCGCCGACGTGGCCAAACACTCGCAGCATCGCGCCGCCCTGCGGCACGAACAGCGCGCGCATGGTACGCTCGTCGCTGCAGGTGATGTCGGGGAGCCGCACGAGGCCGACGCCGGCGACGAGATCGGCGCCGTCGCAGGTCGCCCCGTCGGCGAGTTTCAGCTCGAACTGGGACCTGCGCCTTGCTGGTGACGAGCGTGCCGGAAAAGCCCTCGTTGCTGCCTTGCAGGCTGCCCGAGAAGATCCAGGTGTCGGACGCTTCGTCCGCGGGGTCCGGCGCGTCGGGCGTGAAGGGCCCGGGGGCGGCCGGCAGCACAGGCGACAATTGCGCGAAGCCCGGGTGAATAGCGGCGAGCGAGGTGGCAAACGCGATCGCCGCGAGCAAGCCGGCGCCAGGGCGCCTCACAGCCACGGCCGGTCCGCGGCGATCCGCGATTCGAACGCCTCGACGTTGCCGCTCTTTTCGAGTGTCAGGCCGATGTCGTCGAGCCCGTTGAGCAGGCAGTGCTTGCTGAAGCCGTCGATCTCGAACTTCAGCGTGCCCCCGTCCGGTCCCTTGATCTCCTGCGCCTCGAGGTCGATCGTCAGGGTGGCGTTGGCGCCGCGCTCGGCGTCGTCCATCAGCTTGGCGAGGTCGTCCTTGGCAACGACGATGGGCAAAATCCCGTTCTTGAAGCAGTTGTTGTAGAAGATGTCGGCGAAGCTCGTCGAGATGACGCAGCGGATGCCGAAGTCGAGGAGCGCCCAGGGCGCGTGCTCGCGCGAGGAGCCGCAGCCGAAATTGTCCTCGACGACCAGAATCTGCGCGTTCCGATAGGCCGGCTTGTTGAGCACGAAGTCCGGGTCTTCCGAGCCGTCCTCGCGGTAGCGCAGCGGGGCGAACAGGTCTTTGCCGAGGCCGGTGCGCTTGATGGTCTTGAGGAAGCGCGCCGGGATGATCTTGTCGGTGTCGACATTGGCCAGCGGCAGCGGTGCGGCGACGCTCGTCAGTGTGGTGAACTTGTCCATGGGCTCGTCATATAGAGACGACGAGTGTCGAGCAACGATCGTGCCTCAGGCGGGACGGTCGCGACGTCGCAGCCGCACATAGAGCGCACCGGCGCCGCCGTGCGGACGCCCGGCCTCCTCGAAACCGACGACCATCGCGCGGAAATCCGGCAAGGCGAGCCACAGCGGGACGGCGCGCTTCAGGGCGCCGACGTCGCCCGGGGCCATGGTGAACGGGTCGCCCTGACGCATCCCCTTGCCCGTCACCACGAGCACGACGCGGGCGCCCTCGCGCTGCGCGCGCTGCAGGAAATGCCGCAGCGCGCTGTAGGCCTCGGCCTGGCGAAATCCGTGCAGGTCGATCGCCGCGTCCGCCGTCGCCCGGCCGCGCGACAGCTTCTGCTTCAGCTTGCGATCGAGCGGCGCCAGCGGCGGCGGTCCCGTGGGCCTTGCCGGCAGCGCAGCGTGCCGCGCCTCGGCGACCGGAGCCTCGCTTCGGGCGATCACCGGCGTCGGCATGGCGGCGCGAAGCGGCAGGCTGCTGCCGGGCCGCGGCGTCACGCTGGTGGCGACGCTGGTCCAAAGCTCGATCTCCTCGTCGCTCAGGCGGCGCAGGCGCGGCGTGCTGGCGGGCGCGGTCGGAGGCCGGCCGCTCACGGCGTCGCTCCTTTGTCGCCGCCGGACTCCTTGGGCCAGAGCACGTAGAGCGCGCCATGCGCGCGGGTCGTGCCGGCCCGCAGCGCCGCCTCGGCGCCGGTGCCGAAGAAGATGTCGGCGCGGGCGGGACCGATGATCGCCGCGCCGGTGTCCTGCCCGATCATCAGGCGCCGCAACGGCGTCGTCTTGGCGCTCGCCCAGGGCAGGTCGACGTCGACCCAGAAGGGCAGGCCGTAAGGCCAGCGCGTGCGGTCGATCGCCAGCGCGCGCAAACGCCGAGATGCTGACGCCCTCGCCGCCGATCGGCCCCGCGGTGGCCGGCAGGCTGTCGTCGAAGCGAAAGAAGATGTAGGAGCGGTTCTCCTGCATGAGCCTTGTGCCGGCATCGCCGGGGCCCTGGCCGTTGGCGCGGATCCACGCCTTCAGATGCGCGAGGCCCATCTGGTCGGGCGGCGTTTTCGTGCGTTGTGCCAGCAGCTTGCCGATCGAAGTGTAGGGGTAGCCGTTGCGGCCGGCGTAGACGAGGCGGCGCAACGACCCGTCGGTCAGCCTGATCCGGGCGGATCCTTGGATCTGGATGAAGAACGCCTCGACCGGCTCGCGCACGTAGGCGAGCGGCGTCATGTGAAGCACACCGGCCTCGATCGCCGCGCGGTCCGGCAGCGGCGCGTAGTGCCCGTCAGGCAGGCGCCGGGCCGTCGTGAGCGTCGGATCGATCCCCGGCAGCGGCTGGCCGGACACGACCGGCACGAGATCGGCGGGTGCAGGGTAAAGCGGCGCGCCGAAGGCTTTGGTGGCTGTCAGGGAGCCGTCGACGACCGGCTCGTAATAGCCGGTGAAGAACGCGTCGGGCGCGACGCGGCGCGGCTCGAAGTGCGTCTCGAGGAACGTGCGGGCTTGCTTCGCGTCGGCGGGCGGAAGGCGGGAGGCCGCGGTGCAGACGGCGACGAGGCTCGGCGGCGGCGGCAGCGCCGGCCGGGTCGGCGGGGCGCCGGCGAGCATGGCGGCGCACGAGGTGCGGAAGGCCGCAAAGGCGGCCTGCTGATCATCCTGGCGCCAGCCCGGGAGGTCCGAGAAGTCGACACGCTCGCCGGGAGGCGGCCGTAGCGTCTGTCTGACTCCGGACGGCGATCAGATCGATGGCTTCGGTATTATCTACACATCTCGAAATCGGGCTCGGTCTGCCTTCTCCCCTTGCGGGAGAAGGTGCCCGAAGGGCGGATGAGGGGTCGCTCGCACGATCGAGGCTTGCCGAGCGTGGATGTCCAAATCCGAGCGACCCCTCATCCGGCGCTTCGCGCCACCTTCTCCCGCAAGGGGAGAAGGGAGAGCCCGGCCTGGCCGCGACGAGCACCGGTTCCGGGCGCGGCTGCGCCGCCCCGGAGAGACGCGCGGCCACCGCCGCGCCGAGCGCCGCCGCGAGGAGCGCGCTCAATGCCCCGCTTCGGTCGCCACGAGCTTCCAGTTCGGGTCGCGCGACGCCACGTCCCTGGTGAAGGTCCAGATATCGTTCATGTCGACGACCCGGTCCGGGCTGCCCTCGACGAGCTTGCCCGCCCGGTCGTGCGTCGCCGTGATCTGCTTCGAGCGGAAGCGCACCGAGGCGCGCGCCATGCGTCCGTCGAGGCCGGCGGCCTCGAAGGTCGCGTCGTCCATCGAGACGAGCGTCGTCGTCAGCGTGTCGCCGCGCTTCTCGCGCTCCATCAGCGCCGCGTTGAACCCGTCGTAGACGTCGCGGGCGAGCAGGTTCTGCAGGGTCCGGCGCTCGCCGGCCGCGAACGCGGTGATGATCGCCTCGTAGGCGGTGCGAGCGCCGTCGAGGAACGGGCCGGCCGAGAAGCTCCTGTCGGCGGCGGCAACGGCATCGAGCCCCGCGGCGACCGGCGAGCTGGGCTCGGCGAAGCCGCGCCAGCGATCCGGGTCGACCGGCACCGGGGCCGGCCCCGCCCCGGGTAGGCGGATCACGTTGGGCGGGTTGCCGGCCGGCGGCGGCCCCGAGCGGCCGGCGAACGGCGGGCGCGGCTTCTCGAAGCCGCCCCGCTCGCCCAGCACGGACCGCAGCTTCCACACCACGACCAGCGCGACCAGGGCAAAAAACGATCGTCAGCGGATCCAAAGGCATCGGCACCTTACCGGAACGAGAGCGCGTGCGGGCGAGGGCGCCACCGCGGCGCATTGCAAAATGCAACCGTCGGATCATCTATTCGGCGGGGGCTGTCGGCGCAACGTCCGAACACCCCGCTTCGATCCGCGCCGGCGCTCCCGCCCCGCGCGGGCTGGCCTGAGGTGGCCGCCGCCATGCATATCGTCACCCTGCGTCTTTCGACCCGCATCAAGCTCGCGCTGCTCGTCTGGATCGCCGCCGAGGCGCTGGCGTTCAGCCTCGTCGCGCATTGGATCGGCGTGCCGCGGGCGATCCTGCTCGGCGTCATGTCGAGCCTGCTCGGTCTGATCCTGCTGCGGCGCGCCGGCACGTCGGCGCTGATGAAGCTGCGCGCCGGCCTCGACGGGCGCCCCCTGCCGGAGCGCGGCGCCGGCCATTTCCTCGACGAGACCCTGGCCACCGTGGGCGCGCTGGCCCTGCTGCTGCCGGGCTTCCTGTCGGACGTGGTGGGCCTGGTGCTTGCGATCCCGGCCTTGCGCGACCAGGCCGCCGGCTGGGTGCGGCGCGGCGGCCTCGCGATGGCGACGACCGGGCACCGGGCGCCGCAGCGCGGCCCCTCGACCATCGATCTCGCACCAGAGGAATGGCGGCGCGGCGACCCCGCCAAGGGCCCATAGGAGCGGGGCTTCAGCCGCCGCTCACGTACGAGGCGCGCGCTCCGAGGCGCTTCTTGTGACGCCACCCCATCCGTGCTAGCCCGCGACGAATTGCGGACGGCGGCGACGCCCGGCTGAGGACACGACATGGTCGATACGAACGGGAACGGCAGCGGCGGGCGAGCCGGCGGGCCGCCGTCGCTCAACACGATGGCGCAGTTCACGAAGGATCTCTCCTTCGAGAACCCCAACGCGCCGAACTCGCTCGGGCCGCAGGAGAAGGGCCCGAACATCTCGATCCAGGTGAACGTCAACGCGCGCCAGCTCTCGGAGACCGATTTCGAGGTGAGCCTCTCGCTCGAGGGCTCGGCCGGCGAGGGTGCCGAGACGATGTTCAAGTTCGAGCTCGACTATGCCGGCATCTTCCGCCTGCAGAACATTCCGCCCGAGCAGGAGCACCCGATCGTGATGATCGAGTGCCCGCGCCTGCTGTTCCCGTTCGGCCGGCAGATCGTCGCCGACGCGGTCCGCGGTGGCGGCTTCCCGCCGCTCTACATCGATCCGATCGACTTCGCCGCCCTCTATCAGCAGCGCATGGCGGAGGCGGGCCAGCAGCCGCCTGGCGGGCAGGCGACCTGATCGGCCGCGCGCTCCTTCCAGCCTCCTTGATCGCGCTGGCGCTGGCGGCGATACCGGCGCGCGCGCGGACGACGCCTGCAGGGCGGCCCTCGAGGCACGGGTCAAAGCCTGCGCGCAGGAGTGCATTGCCAGGGCGCAGGCGGCGGTCGACCCCGACGTGCGCGACCGCGTCCTCGGCTACGGCTGCACCAACAATTGCATGAAGTTCGAGATGTTCAACGGGCACACCTGCCCGAGGTGAGCGAATTTGAGGCGATCTGCCTTCTCCCCTTGCGGGAGAAGGGATCTCACCCCGTCGCGGCGACGGGTGCCTCCGTTGCAAGGTAGCGATTCCAGATCGCCCCACCGCCCATTTCCGCCACCAACGCGGCGTGGCGGGACGCCTCGTCCGGCGTGAGTGCCGAGGCAAGGGGCACCGGGCGGCGCGGCCGCACGGCCGCCGATACGCCGCCCCATCCGCGTGCCGCCGGCCCCGCGAAGACCAGGCTCGCCTGGCGGCCGCCGTTCAGCTCGGCGTAGACCTCGGCGAGAATCTCGGCGTCGAGCAGGGCGCCATGCCTGGTGCGCCGCGAGTTGTCGATCCCGTAGCGCTGGCAGAGCGCGTCGAGGCTCACCGGCGCACCGGGATGGCGGCGCCGCGCCAGCGCCAAGGTGTCGACCATGCGCGCGAGGTCAAGCGGCGGATGGCCGAGCGCGACCAGCTCGGCGCTCATGAAGCGAAAATCGAACTCGGCATTGTGGGCGACGAGCTTGGCGCCGTCGATGAAAGCGAGAAAGTCGTCGGCGACGTCCTTGAAAAGTGGCTTGCCGGTCAGAAACTCGATCGACAGGCCGTGGACGTTGAATGCCTCCTCCGGCATGTCGCGCTGCGGGTCGAGATAGACATGCAGCGACTTGCCGGTCGGGATGCCGTTGACCAGCTCGACGCAGCCGATCTCGACCACGCGATGGCCGGCGGCCGGATCGAGTCCGGTCGTCTCGGTGTCGAAGACGATCTCGCGCAAGCTGTCAGTCCTGTAGCGCCGCGATGACCTCGCGGACCTGGCGCCTCGCCGCCTCGAGCCCGTCGCCGGTCTCGATCACGAAACGCGCTCGCCGACGCTTTTCCGCGTCCGGCATCTGCTTGGCGAGTATGGCCTCGAATCGCGCCTCGCTCATACCCGGGCGCGCCAGCACGCGGGCTTTCTGCACAGGTGCGGGTGCCGAAGCGAGCACCACGGTGTCGACCTCGGTCTCGCCGCGGGTCTCGAACAGCAGCGGGATGTCGAGCACCGCCACCGTGGCGCCGTCGGCCCGCGCCCGCGCAAGAAAGGCCTCGCGCTCCTCGCGCACCAACGGATGGACGATGGCCTCGAGCCGCTTCATCGCGGCGGGATGACCGATGACGTGGCGGCCGAGCGCCTCGCGGTCGATCCTGCCCTCGCGCGTCACGCCGGGAAACGCCGCCTCGACGAGCGGCACGGCGCGTCCTTCGTAGAGGCGGTGGACGGCGGCATCGGCATCGAAGACGGGCACGCCGGCCTCGCGGAACATCGCCGCCGTCGTCGACTTGCCCATGCCGATGGAGCCGGTCAGCCCGATGACGATCAAGAGGCGCGCCCGGCGATCTCCGCGAGCCTGCGCTCGGCCCGCGGCAGCTCGTGCACGGCGAGCGCGCGCAAGGTCTCGTCGTCGCCGTTGAGGATGAAGTCCTTGTAAAGCGCCACGAGGCGGCGCAGGCCCGCGGTCTGGGTCTCGATGTAGCGCGCGTCGAAATCCGCGTTCTGCAAGGTCGCGAGGCGCGCGACCTCGTCGCGAGCCGCCGCCGTCGCCCGGTCCGCCGACGGGAGCCGGGTGAACGGGGGCGTCGGCAGGAGATGCGTCGTGTCGGCGAGGGTGCCGAGCGGGACGGCAAGGGCGTTGAAAGCAGGGCCGAGCCCGTCGACGGTGGGCGCGGCAGCGGCCCTGGCCTCGGCCGCTTGCTCGGACTGCCGCCACGCGGCGAGCGAGTCGACGACGCCGGCCTGCTCGCGGCTTTCGGCGCGGGCGAAGGCGCGGATGCGGGCGCTGTCGGTACGCCCTGGCGCAAGGCGGCTCGATTCATCGAGGAAGGCGGCGGTCGGGCCGACGATCGCGACGAAATCCTCGGTGGTGATGGAGGGCGGCATGAGCGGGGACGCCCGCCCCCAGGAGCACGACCATTAAAACCGCGGAGCACGTCACGGTCGGGCGCGATCTGCCTTCTCCCCTTGCGGGAGAAGGTGCCCGAAGGGCGGATGAGGGGTCGCTCGCACGAGGGAGGCTTGCCGAGCCTGGATGACCAAGTCCGAGCGACCCCTCATCCGGCGCTTCGCGCCACCTTCTCCCGCAAGGGAAGAAGGGAGCTCCGGGATCTCGCCAAGGCATCCGCATGCTCACCCCTGCTCCATGATCTCCTTCAACCGCTCACGCATGGCGAATTTCTGGATTTTGCCGGTCGAGGTGCGCGCCAGCGGCTCGAAGATCACCTTCTTCGGCGCCTTGTACTTGGCGAGGTGCGACTTGCAATGGTCGATCAGCTCCTGCTCGCTGGGCGGCGAGCCCTCGTCGCGGGGCTCGACGAAGGCGGCCGGCACCTCGCCCCATTTGTCGTCGGGCATGGCGATCACGACAGCCGCCTTCACGCCGGGGTGATTCTGCAGCACGTCCTCGACCTCGAGCGAAGAGATATTTTCGCCGCCGGAAATGATGACGTCCTTCGAGCGGTCCTGGATCTTAAGGTAGCCGTCGGGTTGCATGACCGCCAGGTCACCCGTGTGGAACCAGCCGCCGGCGAACGCCTCGTCGGTCGCCTTGGGGTTCTTGAAATACCCCTTCATGACGATGTTCCCGCGAAACATGATCTCGCCGACCGTCTCGCCGTCGCGCGGCACCGGCTTCATCGTCTCCGGGTCGAGAACGGTCACCGCCTCCTGAAGATGGTAGCGGACCCCCTGGCGCGCATTGCGCGCGACGCGATCCTCGAGCGACAGGTCCTCCCATTCCGGATGCTTGGCGCAGACGGCGGCGGGCCCGTAGGTCTCGGTCAGCCCGTAGACATGGGTAAGGTCGAAGCCGATGTCCTCCATCGAGGCGATCATGGCGCTCGGCGGCGCCGCGCCGGCCACGAGCGCGTACACCCGATGATCGATCGCCTTGGTCAGCTCTTCCGGCCCGTCGGCCACAGTCGAGTGCACGATCGGCGCCCCGCAATAGTGTGTGACCGTGTGGTCGCGGATCGCCGTGAGGATCGCCTTCGCCTCGACTTTGCGCAGGCACACGTTGGTGCCGGAGACCGCGGCGATGGTCCACGGGAAGCACCAGCCGTTGCAGTGGAACATCGGCAGCGTCCAGAGGTAGACGGCGAACGCCGGCACGCCCCAGTCGACCACGTTCGAGACCGCGTTGAGATAGGCGCCGCGATGATGGTAGACGACGCCCTTCGGATTGCCGGTCGTGCCCGAGGTGTAGTTCAGCGCGATGGCGTCCCACTCGTCCTTCGGCGGCTGCCAGGCGAACTCGGGATCGCCCTCGGCGATGAAATTCTCGTACTGGTGCTGGCCGATCGGCTTGGCGTCCGGGTAGGCCGCGTCGGCGACGTCGATGAGGATCGGCGCCTCGCCCTCAAGCTTGCCGAGCGCCTTCTCGACGACGCCGTAGAACTCGGGATCGACCAGCAGCACCTTGCACTCGCTGTGGCCGAGGATGAAGGCGACCTCGCCCGGGTTAAGGCGGATGTTGATCGTGTTCAGCACCGCGCCGCACATCGGCACGCCGAAATGCGCCTCGTACATTGCCGGGATGTTGGAGAGCATGGTCGAGACCGTGTCGCCCTCGCCCACACCCGAGCTCGCGCAGCGCCGAAGCGAGGCGGCGGCTGCGCGCGTAGGTCTCGGCCCAGGTGTAGCGTAGCTTACCGTGCCTGACCGACACGCGGTCCGGGTAGACCTCGGCGGAGCGTTGCAGAAAGCTCAGCGGCGTCAGCACGGCATAATTGGCCGCATTCCTGTCGAGCCCTTCGCGATAAGGATTCTTGCGTGCCATGCTCGCCTCCAGCGCCCATCGTGCCTCCTAGACTAGCGGCGGCGAAAGCCGCATCAAGCGGCCGGATGGATAGTGGGTCGACGCAACGACACGCGCTCCGTGGAGGCTTTGCTTCGATGCCGCCGCGCGACCCTTTGCGCCGCCCGTCGCGGTCGCTAGAGAGACGGCGCGAGTCGCGAAGACCGAGGAGAGCCCATGAGCGAGATGCGCACGGAAACCGACAGCCTCGGCGAGGTCGCTGTTCCCGCCGACCGGCTCTGGGGCGCGCAGACGCAACGCTCGCTCGAGTTTTTCAGCATCGGGCGCGACCTGATCCCGCGCGAGATGATCGCCGCCTACGCGATCCTCAAGAAGGCCGCCGCTGCGGCGAACCACAAGGGCGGCCGGCTGAAAGACGACAGCTTCAAGCTGATCACCGAGGCCTGCGACGAGATCCTCGCCGGGCAGCACCACGACATGTTCCCGCTGCATGTGTGGATGACCGGCAGCGGCACGCAGTTCAACATGAACGTCAACGAGGTGATCTCCAACCGCGCCTGCCAGATCGCCGGCACGCCGCTCGGCGGCAAGACGCCGGTGCATCCGAACGATCATGTCAACATGTCGCAGTCATCGAACGACTCGTTCCCGACCGCGATGCATATCGCGGCAGCGGTGAGCGTGACGGGGCGGCTGATCCCCGCCGTGCAGGCGCTGCACGACGCGATCGCGGCAAAGGCGGCGGCATGGGACGAAATCGTCAAGATCGGCCGCACCCATATGCAGGACGCGACGCCGCTGACGCTCGGGCAGGAATGGTCCGGCTACGCAGCCATGCTTGCCGACGACGTCGACCGGCTCGAGGAGGCGCTGAAGCACGTCTATCCGCTCTGCCTCGGCGGCACCGCGGTCGGCACCGGCATCAACGCGCCGCCCGGCTTCGCCGAGGCGGTCGCGGCCGAAATCGCCGCCCTCTCGGGCCTGCCGTTCGTGCCCGCGCCCAACAAGTTCGCCGCGCAGGGCGCGCACGACGGGCTCGTCCAGCTCTCCAGCACGCTGCGCACGCTCGGCGTCTCGCTGTTCAAGATCGCCAACGACATCCGCCTGCTGTCCTGCGGCCCCCGCGCCGGACTGGCGGAGTTGTTGATCCCCGCCAATGAGCCGGGCTCATCGATCATGCCCGGCAAGGTCAACCCGACGCAGTGCGAGGCGCTGGCCATGATCGCCGTGCAGGTCATGGCCAACGATGTCGCGGTCGGCTTCGGCGGCGCCGGCGGTTATCTGGAGATGAATGTCTACAAGCCGCTGATCATCCACAACATCACGCACTCGGTGACGATCGCCGCCGACGGCTGCGACAACTTCCGCAAGTACCTGGTCGAGGGCACGAAGCCCAATCGCAAGCGCATCGAGGAATATGTCGAGCGCTCGCTGATGCTGGTGACCGCGCTCGCGCCGGTGATCGGCTACGACAATGCCTCAAAAATTGCCCATCACGCGATGGACCACGACTCGACCCTGAAGGAGGCGGCTCTCGCGCTGGGCTTCGTCTCGGCGGACGAGTTCGACCGCATCGTCGATCCCGCCAAGATGGTGCATCCCTACGTCGCCTCCGAGTAGGCGGGCCTGTGGCTGTCGCTGAATCGGACGCGCGGGCGCTTCTGGCCGCCCTCGCGTCGCTGCTCCTGAGGAACGGGCAGACCACGGAGCGGACCGTCACCGCGGTCGAGCATGTCGGGACGACGCTCGGCTGGCGCGCGAGCTTCTATCCCGCCTGGGGCGCCTCCATCCTGCGGCTCGAGGCAGCCAACGAGGGTCCCGGCGGCGACACGGTGGTCCCGGCCGACCCGGCCGGCGTCGACATGCGCAAGGTCGAGCAGGCGATGGCGCTGGTCGACCGGCTCCGTGAGAAGCGTGTCGCCGCCGCGGCCGCCACGGCGGAGCTCGAGGCCACAGCGGCCCTGCCACCGGTCGCGCTGCCGCGCTTCGCGATCATGGCGGGCCTCGGCGCCGCCGCGCTGGCGGTCATCTTCGGCGCGAGCCACCTCTCGGGCCTGGTCCTCATCGCGCTGGTCGCGGCGCTGGGCGCTGTGCTGCGTCGCCTGCTCGCGCTCAACGTCCGCAACCTCTTCGCGCAGCCGCTCGCCGCCGCGCTCCTCGCGGGGCTGGCCGGTGCCTGGGCGCCGGCGCTCGGCATCGATTCACCCCTTCACCTCGTCGCCGTCTGCCCGTGCATGGTGCTGGTGCCCGGCCCGCATCTGCTCAACGGCGTCCTCGATCTCGCGCGCAACCGCGTCGCGCTCGGGATCGCCCGGCTCGCCTACGCCGGTCTCGTTGTCTTGATGATCTGCGTCGGTCTCGTCGCCGGACTCGCGTTCGGCGGGACGGCGCTGCCGGTTTCCGGCGCGGCGAAAGCGGTGCCCCTCGCCTTCGACGTCGTCGCGGCGGGGGTCGCGGTCGCGGCCTATGCGAGCTTTTTCGCGATGCCCTGGCGGACGGTGCCGGTGCCGATGCTGATCGGCATGCTCGCCCACGCCTGCCGGTGGGCGGCTCTCGCGGCCGGCGCCAGCGTCGAGACCGGGGCCTTCGTCGCCTGCCTCGTGGTCGGCGCGATCGTCACGCCGCTCGCCAACCGCAACCACTGGCCGTTTGCCGCCGTCGCCTTCGCTTCTGTTGTCTCGCTGATCCCGGGCGTGTTCCTCTTCCGCATGGCGGCCGGGCTCGTCTCGCTTATTGCACAGGGCGCCAAGGCGCCGCCGGAGCTGATCGTCGGCATTCTCGGCGACGGGACTACGGCGGCCTTGATCCTCCTCGCGATGGCCTTCGGCCTTGTCGTGCCGAAGATGGCGATCGAGCGCGTTTTCCCCGCCGGGCTGAGGCTCACGCCTCGCGCCGCGTGAGCAAAAACACCGCCTGGGCGCCGAACAGGTTCCAGAACCACCACGGCACGTTGACCTGGATCGGCCGGCCGTTCTGGTCGAGCGCGACCGAACGTTCGATCCGCCCCTCGCACAGCTCGACCAGCGAGACGAAGTCACGGATCGTGAACGCGTGAATGTTCGGCGTGTCGTACCATTGGTACGATAGCGCGTCCGTGATCGGCATCCGGCCTCGCATCAGCAGCTGGCCCCGCACCTTCCAATGCCCGAAATTGGGGAATGAGACCACGGCGTGCTTGCCGATGCGCAGCATGTGCTCGAGCACCTGGCGCGGTCGGCGCGTCGCCTGCAACGTCTGTGACAGGATCACGAAATCGAACGACCGGTCGGGATAATCCGCTAGGTCGGTGTCGGCGTCGCCCTGGATGACGCTGAGGCCGTTCGCGACGCACAGGTTCACCCCCTTCTGCGACAGCTCGATGCCGCGGGCGTCGACGCCGTGCTCGGCGGCGAGATAATGCAGCAGCGTGCCGTCGCCGCAGCCGACGTCGAGCACGCGCGAGTGCGGTTCCAGCATGCGGGCGACCGCGTAGAGGTCGGGCCGCAGGCTCGCGCGCGGGTCGTCCGGCGCGAAATGGCGGGTCATGCCGTCGGCAGACCCCGCGCCTTGGCGGCGCCCTCGAGGAAGCCGTGCGCAGTGGCGGAAAACTCCGGCTCGTCGAGCAGGAAGGCGTCGGGGCCGCGATCGGTCATCACCTCGACGAAGGAGACCGAGGCACCTGATGCGTTCAGCGCATGCACGATCGCCCGCGCGTCGGAGGTCGGATAGAGCCAGTCCGACGTGAAGGAGACGACGCAGAAGCGCGTCTTCGAGCCCTTGAAGGCGCTGGAGAGCCGGCCGCCGTAGTCCTCGGCGAGATCGAAATAATCGCAGGCGCGGGTCACGTAGAGATACGAGTTCGCGTCGAAGCGATCGACGAAGGACAGCCCCTGGTGGCGCAGGTAGTTCTCGATCTGGAAATCGGCGTCGAAAGAGAAGGTCGGCGCGGCGCGGCCCTGGAGCTTGCGCCCGAACTTGGTCTGCAGCGCCGGTTCGGAGAGATAGGTGATGTGCGCCGCCATCCGCGCCACGGCGAGCCCCTTGCCGGGGTAGCGGCCCGCCTCGAGGTAGCGGCCCTTGCACCAATCCGGGTCGGCCATCACCGCCTGCCGGCCGACCTCGTGGAAGGCGATGTTCTGCGCCGAATGGCGCGCGGCCGAGGCGATCGGCATCGCGCTGAACACCTGCTCCGGATAGCTTGCGGCCCATTGCAGCACCTGCATGCCGCCCATCGAGCCGCCGGCCACAGAAAACAGCGACTCGATGCCGAGATGGTCGAGCAGCATCGCCTGCGCGCGCACCATGTCGCGGATCGTGATGACCGGAAGGTCGAGCCCGTAGGCGCGGCCCGTCGCGGGGTTGTGCGAGGCGGGTCCGGTCGAACCCATGCAGCCGCCGATCACGTTCGAGCAGATGACGAAGAAGCGGTCGGTGTCGATCGGGCGGCCGGGTCCGACCACGCGCTCCCACCAGCCCGGCTTGCCGGTGAGCGGGTGGGTGTTCGCCACGTGCTGGTCGCCCGTGAGCTGGTGGCAGATGAGGATGGCGTTGGATTTGGCGGGGTTGAGCGTGCCGTAGGTCTCGTAGGCGATCTGGAACGGGGAGAAGCGCCACGCCGGCGTCCATGGCGAGCGGCTGCTCCGGCCCGAACCGGACGAGCTGCGAGGACGGCGTCTCGACCTCGCGCTGGCTCGCCGCCTTGGTGGGCATGATGTTCATCGCCGCGCGAATATGGGAAGGTGTGCGAGCCGGCGTCAAGGCGAAGAGCTTAGGCCGCGACTTGGAGGAGACGCGGGATGAGGCGCCCCGCTACCTTGATCGAGGTCGTGGATGCGACGGCGCGTGACGAAAAGTTCTGGCAGCCGGCGATGGCCGGGTTCCTCGACACCTTCTACATGGAGCCGGAGCGGCGTCAGGCGATGATCGACCCGGAGCCGCCGATGACAGGCGACGTGGTTCGCGACGCCTATCTCGCCGCCGTCGCCGAGCATCTCGCCCGGCGCTGGGACCTGAGTATCCCGGTATGGACGGCGAACCCGGCCCGCACCCTGCACGAGCCCTATTCCGCCGGCAGCATCGAGGAGCTGAAGCCGCTGCTCCTCGCCCAAAGCCCGCTCGCCTTCCGCAAGCGCATGATCTTCGTCGAGCACGAGGCGCTCTCGCGCGCCCGCATGCCGCGAGACTGAGGTGCGGGTCATAGAGTGAGTTTGGCGTGCGCACCGCACCGCCAGCCTCGGACAAGCCAGCCGCCCCACCATGCCCCCCGCATGGACGCCGTCTACCTTCTCGACCTCGCCTCGCGCAAAAGCGCGTGGCTCGCCGCGCGTCAGGCGACGGTCGCGCAGAACATCGCCAACATGAACGCGCCGGGCTACAAACAGAAGGATCTCGTGGCCTTCGACGACGTGCTGGCGCGCACCCACCTCGACCTCGCCTCGACCAGCGCCGCCCACCTGCCGATCGGCGACAGCGGCGAGGCGGGCGCCACGACGAGCGACGACGACGGCGGCTTCGAGGTGACGGAGAGCGGCAACACCGTCGGGCTCGAGACGCAGATGAGCAAGGCCGGCGAGATCTCGCGCGACTACGCGCTGACGACCAACATCGTGCGGAGCTTCCACAACATGCTGATGGCGAGCCTGAAGGAATAGCGGATGATCGATCCGCTCCAGGCCTCTATGGCGATCGCCGGCTCCGGCCTCAGCGCGAATTCCGCGCGGATGCGGGTGACGTCGGAAAACATCGCCAACGCGCAATCGACCGGAACGACGCCCGGCGCCGATCCCTATCGGCGTAAGACCATCGCCTTCGAGTCCGCGCTCGACGCGGCGACCGGCGCCGACATGGTGCAAGTGGCCAACGTCGGCACCGACGACGCGCCCTTCACCGTCGAGCACGACCCGGGCAACCCGGCTGCGGATGCTAAAGGGTTTGTAAAGCTCCCGAATGTTAACCTTATTCTGGAGATGACCGACATGCGCGAGGCCAACCGCAGCTACGAGGCCAACCTCCAGGTCGCCAAGCAATCGCGCGACCTCATCTCCATGACCATCGACCTCCTCAGGGGATCGTCATGATAGCCGCCGCGCCCATCGCCGCCACCGCGGTATCCTCGCTGCTCAGCTCCGCGCCGACGAGCGGCGCCACCGCCGTCTCCGGCGCGACCAGCACCGCCGACAGCTTCGCAGCGATGATGGCCTCGTTCTCGTCGAGCACGGTCGACAAGCTGAAGAGCTCGGAGGCGATGTCGATCGCCGGCGTACAGGGCAAGGCGACGACGCAGGCCGTCGTCGAGGCGGTGATGTCGGCGCAGGAGCAGCTGCAGACCGCGCTGGCCGTCCGCGACAAAACGGTTGCTGCCTTCCAGGACATTACGCGAATGGCGATCTAGGCCGGACCGATGCGAGCCCTCACCATCGCCGCGACCGGCATGAACGCGCAGAACACCAACGTCGAAGTCATCGCCAACAACATCGCCAACATCAACACAACCGGGTTCAAGCGTGCCCGCGCCGAATTCACCGACCTGCTCTACGAGACGCAGCGCCTGCAAGGCGTCGCCACGCGCGGCAACCAGGCGACAGTGCCGGAAGGCGCGCAGCTCGGCCTCGGCGTGAAGACGGCGGCGATCCGCAACCTGCACATCCAGGGCGCGCTGACGCAGACGGGCAACCAGTTCGACCTCGCCCTGACGGGCCGCGGCTTCTTCCAGATCACCGATGCCAACGGCGACACGCTCTACACCCGCGCCGGCGCCTTCAACACCAATTCGCAGGGGCAGCTCGTCACGCTCGACGGCAACCTGATCACGCCGAATATCGTCGTGCCGCCGAACACGACGGCGGTGACGGTGAGCGCGACCGGCCAGGTCGCCGCCGTCGTCGCCGGGACGACCGCGCCGGTCACCTTGGGCCAGCTGACGCTCGCCAATTTCGCCAACGAGGTCGGCCTGCAACCGATGGGCAATAACCTGTTCCAGGAGACGGTGGCCTCCGGCACGCCGGTCGTCGGCGTGCCGGGCGACACCGGCTTCGCGACGATCAGCCAGGGTTATCTCGAAAGCTCCAACGTCGATCCCGTGAAGGAGATCACCGATCTCATCTCCGCGCAGCGCGCCTACGAGATGAACTCGAAGGTGGTGCAGACCGCCGACCAGATGGGCCAGACGCTCACCCAGATGCGCTGAGGCGCGCGCGCAAAGGTTCGGAACCGCACGATGCCGAGACGCGACTTTCATCTTCGAGGCTTTCGCCTTGTCCCGCTGGCGCTGCTCGCGGGCCTCGCTTCGGTATCAACGCCCGCCTGCGCGATGCAGCAGCGGCCGGTGCCGGCGGTCACCATCTATCCCGGCGACATCATCCGCGACTCGATGCTGGCCGACATCGACGTGCCCGACGGGGTCGCCGCCGCGAGCTTCGCGAGCAATCGCGCCCTGCTCCTCGGCAAGATCGCGCGGCGAACCCTGCTGCCGGGCCATCCGATCCCCGCTAACGCGGTCGGCGAGCCTCGCCTCGTGACGGTCGGCGCGATGGTGCGGCTCGTCTA
Source organism: Melastoma dodecandrum (assembly GCA_029817715.1). Lineage (NCBI taxonomy): Eukaryota > Viridiplantae > Streptophyta > Magnoliopsida > Myrtales > Melastomataceae > Melastoma > Melastoma dodecandrum. Next base: position 212,015 of record JARUPY010000044.1, on the reverse strand, counting down.
CCAGGACGAGGGCCTCACCATCCAGACTTACGCCTCGGCGTTGCAGGCGGGTGCCGCAGGCGATGTCGTCGCCGTACGCAACATGGAAAGCGGCGTAACGATCTCGGGCGTGATCCAGTCGGACGGCTCGGTCCACGTGGGCGGCGGCTGATGCGCCTGCTCGCCCTCACGCCGTCATTGCGAGCGCAGCGAAGCAATCCAGGGGCCGCCTCTTTCCCCCCTGGATTGCTTCGCCTTCGGCTCGCAATGACGGCGCTCGTATCACTGATGCTGGCCACTCTCGCGACGCCGGCCGCCGCTGCCGTGCGCATAAAAGACATCGCCACCGTCGAGGGGATCCGCGACAACCAGCTCGTCGGCTACGGCCTCGTGTTCGGCCTCGCGGGCACGGGCGACACATTGCGCAACGCGCCGTTCACCGAGCAGGCGATGCAGTCGATGCTCGACCGGCTCGGCGTCAACGTGCGCAACACGGCGCTGCGCACCCGTAACGTCGCCGCCGTCATGGTGACCGCCGAGCTGCCGCCCTTCATGAACCGCGGCCAGCGCATCGACGTCACCGTCTCGTCGATGGGCGACGCGACATCGCTGATGGGCGGCACGCTCGTCATGACGCCGATGTCCGGCGCCGACGGACGCGTGCATGCCGTCGCGCAGGGCGCCGTCGCCGTCACCGGCACGGCCGCCGTCGGCCAGGCGGAGACGTTGACCCAGGGCGTGCCGACGGCAGGGCGCATCCCCAACGGCGCGACGATCGAGCTGCCGAACACGAACCGGCCCGGCGACATCGGCCCGATGGCGCTCGACCTGAAGAACCCCGATTTCGCCACCGCCATCCGCATCGCCGACGCGATCAACGAATACTCGATACGCCGCTGGGGCATGCGGACCGCGCGCGAGCGCGACTACCGCAGCGTGGCGCTCACCTTGCCGCCGCGCATGGGCCCGACCCGCTACATCGCCGAAGTCGGCTCGCTGCTCGTCGACCCCGACACGGAGGCGCGGGTCATCGTCGACTCGCGCACGGGCACGATCGTCATCGGCCAGGACGTGCAGATCTCCACCGTCGCCGTCACCCACGGTACGCTGACGGTGCGCGTGACCGAGACGCCGGTGGTGTCGCAGCCCGCGCCCTTCTCGAAGGGCAAGACCGTGGTGGTGCCGCGCACCGACACCGACATCAACGAGAACGGCGGCCAGCTGCGCGTCCTCGGCGGCACGACGCTGCGCAAGCTCGTCGGCGGCCTGAACCAGATCGGCCTCAAGCCCTCGGGCATCATCGCCATCCTGCAGGCGATCAAGTCGGCCGGCGCGCTGCAGGCCGACCTCGTCGCCCAATAGGCGGCCAGCCCTACACAAGCTTGCCTGCCTACAGTTTGGCGCATGACGATATGCGTGAACAAGGCGAAGGCTCCTCCTTCTCCCGCTTGCGGGAGAAGGAGGCCCGACGAAGTCGGGTCGGATGAGGGATCGTGCCGCTTCGGCTGTGGAGATGAGAGAGGTGGCACCGCCCCCTCATCCGACCCCGCTTCGCGGGGCCACCTTCTCCCGCAAGCGGGAGAAGGGGAGCACTCGCGCCCTTCTTGCTGCCCTCCTCTGCCTGCTCGCCCCGACGGCCGGATTCGCGCAGAGCGCCGATCCCGGCGGCAGCACCGAGGTGCGGAAATACTGCACCAACATCGCCCGCGCCGCGAGCGAGGCGCGCTTCGCCTGGCAGACCGCGCGGCTGAACGACCTCGAGACGCGCATCAAGGGGCGCATCCAGGACCTCGACGCGCGGACCGCCGCGCTGCGCGGCTGGATCGCCAAACGCGAGGCGATCGAAAAAAAGGCGGCGGAAAAGCTCGTCGGCATCTACGGGAAGATGCGCCCCGAGACGGCGGCGACGCAGATCAGCATGCTGGACGACGAGATGGCGGCGGCCGTGCTCGGCCAGCTCAATCCCCGCCAGGCGAGCGCCATCTTCAACGAGATCGTACCGGAGCGCGCCGGCAAGCTCGCCGGCCTCATCGCCGGCGCGACGCCGGCCGCCGAGAAGGCGCCGGCCCCCGCGAAGACGGCCGCGGCGGAGAAGCAGCCTTGACGCGAGTTGCCGCGACGCTCGTCTGCCTCGTCGCCGCCGGCCTGTCCGGCTGCGCGGTGCGGCCGACCGAGATCGGCCGGGAACCGGTGCTCACCCCCGTCGGCGCTGGGATCGAGCCGGCGATCCTGCCGCATCATTTCGCCGGCGACGAGCCGCGCAGCGCCTTCAACTCGCTCTACCAGGACGGATCGAGCCTCTACCGCGACCCCCGCGCGACCAAGGCCGGCGACGTCATCACCGTCCTCATCTCGATGAAAGACAAGGCCTCGCTCGGCAACAACACGCAGGCCTCGCTGGACGACGAGGTCGCCAACAAGTTCGATCTCGGCCTGGGCAAGGGGAAGATCGCGGGCGATTTCAACTCGTCCTCGACGACGGCGGCGACCGGCCAGGGCCAGATCGACCGTTCGGAGAAGATCCGCGTGTCGGTCGGCGCCGTGGTCAGCGAAGTTCTGCCCGACGGCAACCTCGTCGTCTCCGGCTCGCAGGAGATCCGCGTCAACTACGAGATCCGCCAGATCTATGTGGCCGGCATCGTGCGGCCGCGCGACATCACCAAGGAGAACACCATCGCCTACGACAAGATCGCCGAGGCGCGGATCTCCTACGGCGGGCGCGGGCGCATGAGCGAGGTGCAGCAGCCGGGCTGGGGCCAGCAGATCTACAACGCCGTCAAGCCGTTCTAGGACAAACCATGGCGGCGACCAAGACCAGCGCGAAGACCGGCGGCAAGGGAAGCCTGATCATCACGATCGGCGTGCTCACCGTGCTCGCGGTCGTCGGTGGCGGCCTCGTCGGCAAGCTCGTGGTCGCCCGCCTGCGGGGCGCGCCGGTTGTTTCCGCGAGCGCCGCGACACCGGCCGCGCCGATGCCCTATGCCGGCAACACCGAGGTGCGCGAGCTCACGCCGATCGTCACCAATCTCGCCGATCCCGCGAGCGCCCGTGTGCGCCTCCAGGTGGCGATCGTCTTCCCCAAGCCGGCCGTCGCCGGCGAGGCGAACCTGCTCGCCGCCGACATCACCGACGATCTCGTCGCCTTCGTGAAGACCCTGTCGCTGACGCAGCTGCAGGGCGCGAGCGGCCTGCAGAACCTGCGCGAGGACCTGGCCGAACGCGCGACGGTGCGCTCGCAAGGCAAGGTGCGGGAGGTCGTCATCGAGGCCCTGGTGGTGCAATGAGGCTTGGTGCAATGAAGCGGCTCGTCGCTCTCCTTCCTCCGCTCGCGTCCGCGGCATTCACGCGAGCCGAGCCGGAGGCTCCCTTCTCCCCTTGCGGGAGAAGGTGGCGCGAAGCGCCGGATGAAGGGTCGCTCGAACTCGATCATCCAGGCTCGGCAAGCCTTCCGAGTACGAGCGACCCCTCATCCGCCCTTCGGGCACCTTCTCCCGCAAGGGGAGAAGGCAGATCGCGTCCGATTCTGCGATGCGTGAATTTCGTGGCACTCGCGTTGGCGCTCCTCGGCGCGGCGCTCCTAGCGCTCGTCTCGGCCCATCCCGCCGCCGCGCAGACGCCCGACCTCGCGTCGCTGGTCCCGCCGTCGGGCGGCACGGCGACCGGTTCGCATCGTCCAGGTGGTCGGACTTCTCACGGTGCTGTCGATCGCGCCGGGCCTTCTCGTCATGGTGACGAGCTTCACGCGCTTCGCCATCGCCTTCTCGTTCCTGCGCTCGGGCCTCGGCCTGCAGACGACGCCCGCCAACCTCATCCTCGTCTCGCTCGCGCTGTTCATGACCTTTTACGTGATGGCCCCGACCTTCGACTCCGCCTGGCAGAACGGGTTGAAACCGCTCATCGACAACAAGATGAGCGAGAGCGAGGCCTATCCGAAGATCACCGATCCGTTCCGCAAGTTCATGCTGGCCCAGGTCCGCGACAAGGATCTGAAGATGTTTGACGACCTTGCGCAGGCGAGCATCAGGACGACGGACAAGGCCAACATCGACCTGCGCATCCTGATCCCGGCCTTCATGATCTCCGAGATCCGCCGCGGTTTCGAGATCGGCTTCCTCATCGTCCTTCCGTTCCTCGTCATCGACATGGTGGTGTCCACCGTCACGATGTCGATGGGCATGATGATGCTGTCCCCCACCGTGATCTCGCTGCCCCTGAAGGTGCTGTTCTTCGTGCTCATCGACGGCTGGAACATGCTGGTCGGGAGCCTCATCCGGTCCTATGCGTGACGGAACGCCGCCGGCCCTGTTGACGAAGCCTTAACGCTACCGGGCCTCGAAGGCCGCCGTTTTACCGAACCGCAACCGCTCTCGGGCAGCTTCGGGCTACGACAGGTTGGAGCGAGCGCGCGGCGCCGCGTCCCAAAGGCATCAGGCCGTCCTCTCGTGCCGGTTCCGACCCGGAATGAATCCTTTTCCGTATCCGGGGACACCAGAGCCATGTCGAGCAGCATTCTCACCAACATGTCGGCGATGACCGCCGTCCAGAACCTTGCCGCGACGCAGAAGTCGCTGGCCTCCGTCCAGAACGAGATCTCGACCGGCCTGTCCGTGTCGAGCGCCGAAGATAACGCGGCCTACTTCTCGATCGCGCAGACCATGCGCACCAGCGTCAGCAACCTTTCGGCCGTGTCGAGCTCGCTGAACCTCGGCTCCTCGGTCGTGTCGACGGCGTCCGCGGCGACGAACCAGGTCACCTCGATCCTGCAGAGCATCTCGGCCGACCTCGTGACCGCAAAGAGCAACATCGGCAATACCACCACGCAGTCCTACCTGAACACGGCCATCACCGCCCTGAACCAGCAGCTCGCCAGCATCGTCTCGTCGGCGTCGTTCAACGGAACGAACCTGCTCGACGGGTCCTCGGGGTCTTCGGTCAGCTTCGTGTCCGGGATCACGGGTTCGGGCTCGAGCACGGTCGTCAGCTCCCTGCCCATCAATACTTCGGGCACGAACCTCAGCGGCTCGACCTTCGCCTACGGCACCGACAGCTCGGTCAATACCGCGCTTCAGCAGGCCGCCACCGTCGTGACGGGACACGACGAACAACACGGCCGCCCAGGCGACCTTGACCGCCGCCCAGACGGCCAACACCTCCGCCCTGAACGCCTTGACCTCCGGCATCGGTCAGCTGACCCAGTCGGACCTCGGCGGCGTCACGACGGCAGGCGGCGGCAGCGCGGCGTTCACGGCGGCATTCGGTGCCGACGCCACGATGACCGCCGGGGGCGTGGTGAGCAACATCGACGCCAACAGCTTGGCCGGGCAAATGCTGGGCAGCGGCAGCAGCGGCGCTGCCATCTCGCTCAACATCACCGGGACCACTACCCTGAGCGCGGCGATCAATACCTACAAGAGCGACAGCAACGGCGGCGGAACGCTCGGCACCCTGTATGGGAAATCGTCGACCGACACGACGACCGCCACGAACGCAACGGGCGGAGCGGCAACGGCGGCTGCCACCGCCAAGTCGACCCTCAAGACGGATCAGACCACGTACAACACGACGTACGGCGGGCTTTCCGCGACCCAGCAGACGTCCGTCAGCCAGATCGCGGGCGGCGCGCTGTTCAGCCTGAGCCAGATCACCATCAACAGCAGCACGTCGGCCGCCCAGATCGACGCCTTCATCAAGCAGGTCGGCACTGCGGTGACGGCCGTCAATACGGCGGCCGAGCAGCTCGGTGCGGCTTCGAGCCAGATCGACCTGCAGACGACCTATATCTCGTCGCTGTCGAACTCGTTGACCACCGGTGTCGGCTCGCTCGTCGATGCCGACATGAACCAGGCTTCGACCCGCCTCAGCGCCCTGCAGACGCAGCAGCAGCTCGGCGTGCAGGCCCTGTCGGTCGCCAACCAGAACAGCCAGCTGATCCTCAAGCTGTTCGGCGGCTAGATCGACCCGAGGCCATTCGCGTCGGCGGCGTCGCCGGCGCGATCGCCGCCTGGCGATCGTGATGCAACCATGAAAGGGCCGGCCGCGATATCGCGGCCGGCCCTTTCGCTCAATCCCCACGCAAGCTTGACCCGGCACTATCGAGGCTCAGCCAAGCCTCGTCAGCGCAAAGCCTCGATCGTCCGGGAATGAACCTTCAAGCGCAGCTTCAGAACCTCCTGGCGAGCCTCGCCAAGCTCGGCTGGCGTCGGCTTGCCGCGCTGGGCGCGATCGGCGTCACCGTCTTCGTCATCGTCGGCGTCACCGGCTATTATCTCAGCCGCCCCTCGCAGGAGGTGCTCTATGCCGGGCTCGACCGGCAGGACGTCTCCGGCATCGGCGCGGCGCTGACGGAAGCCGGCATCCCCTTCGACGTCTCGGCCGACGGCACCACCATCCTCGTGCGCTACGCGCAGACGGCGCAGGCGCGCATGCTGCTCGCCGAGAAAGGCCTGCCGCACTCGACCAATTCCGGCTACGAGCTCTACGACAAGCTGGGCTCTCTCGGCCTCACCTCGTTCATGCAGGACGTGACCCGTGTCCGGGCGATGGAGGGTGAGCTCGCCCGCACGATCCAGACGATGAACGGCATTCGCGCGGCCCGCGTGCACATTGTGCTGCCGGATGAAGGCTCATTCCGCCGCACCCGCCAGCCGCCGTCTGCCTCGGTGATGATCCGCGCCGACACGGTGTCCGACGCGCGGATGGGGCAGGCGATCCGCCACCTGGTCGCCGCCGCGCTGCCGGGCATGACGGTCGACCAGGTCACGGCGCTCAACACCGACGGCACGCTGCTCTCTTCCGGCGGCGATCTCGACGAGGCGGCGCCGGGCAAGATGCTGACGCTCGAAAAGACCGTCGACCACGACATCCAGGACGACATCCGCAAGGAACTGTCGCCTTATCTCGGCCTGCGCAACTTCCAGATCAGCGTGGCGGCCAAGCTCAACACCGACAACCGGCAGACCGCCGAGACGATCTACAATCCCGATTCACGCGTCGACCGCTCGACGCGTGTCGTCAAGGAGAACCAGACGACGCAGAACAGCGCCAACCAGCCGGCGACGTCCGTCGCCGCGGCGCTACCGCAGGAGGCCAAAAGCAGCGGCGACAGCAAGGTCTCGAACACCGACAATTCGAAGCGCGAGGAGCTGACCAACTACGAGGTCTCCTCGAAGACCGTGACGACGGTGTCGGGCGGCTACACGATCGATCGTCTGTCGATCGCCATTCTCGTCAACCGCGCCGCGCTGCAGGCGGCGAATCCGACCGCGCTCGAGGCGAAGCTCGCCGACATCGAGAGCCTGGTCGCCTCGGCGGCCGGCCTGCGCAAGGACCGTGGCGACACGATCAAGGTGCTGGCCGAGGACTTCGCCGACGCCGGCCACGACCTCGATCCGGTGCCCTCGCCGTCGATCCTCGACATGCTGATGCGCCAGTCCGGCACGGCAATCAACGCGATCACCGTGCTCGTCGTGGCGAGCCTGCTGATCCTCTTCGGCCTGCGTCCCCTGACCCGGGTTCTGACGCGCGAGCCGGAGATCGCCGCCCTGCCCGTCGCGCCGGTCGTTCCGGCGCTCGAGGCGCCGCCGGTCGGCATCGATGGGGAAACCGGCCCGCTGCTCGACGGCCGGCGCGAGCCGAGCCTGATCGAGGACGTGACCAACCGGCCGCGTCGCTCGCCGCAGCGGCGGCTCGAGCAGATGGTCGAATACGACGAGACGCAGGCGGCGGCGATCCTCAAGCAATGGGTCCAGCGCGGGGAGCACGGCCTAAGTGAACGCGCCCCTCGCCCGCCACCTCATCCGCTTCGGCGCTCCCCCGCCCGGCGCGGCACCGATCGCGCCCGTCGCGATCGAGCCGATGGTGACGCTCGCCGCCCACGAGCTCGACGCGCGGCTCGAAGCCGCGCGGGTGGACGCGCGTGCGGCAGCCGCCCTCGCGCATGATGCGGCGATCGCCGCGCTGGCCGCCAAGCATGAGGAAGCGGTCGCCCGCGCGTTGGCCGAGGCACGCGTCGCCTGGTGCGCCTCGGAGGCCGAAGGGGTCACGGCCTGCGTCGAGCGCGCTTTCGCCGCACTGCGGCAGGACCTCGCCGAGCGGATCGCGCGCGTGCTGCGGCCGCTGCTGGCGGAGGCGGCCGTCGAGCGGACGGCCGCGGCGCTCTGCGAGGCGCTCGAACGCCTGCTGGCCGATCCCGCGCGGGCGCCCATCGCGGTGCACGGGCCGGCCGACCTCATCGCGGCGATCCGCTCGCGCACGCAGCACCCAGGCGTCGAGCTCGTCGTCGGCGACATGGTCGAGGCGATCGTCCTCGCCGACGGCGCGTCGATCGAGACGCGCCTCGGGCAGGCGCTCGCCGCCCTCGCCGACACGGAGCTTTGAGAGGATGGCCGAGGACGGGCACCACGAGATCGTCATCATCCGCCGCGGCGGCCACGGCGATCACGACGATCATCACGGCGGCGTCTGGAAGATCGCCTTCGCCGACTTCATGACCGCGATGATGGCGTTCTTCCTCGTGATGTGGCTGATCAGCGCCAACGACAAGACGCGCGCCTCGGTCGCGCGTTACTTCAACCCGGTGAAGCTCGTCGACGCGACGACGCAGCCGCGCGGGCTGAGCGATCCGAAGAAGGACGACTCGGGCATTTCGGCCACGGCGGACACCAAGGAGAACGTGCAAAAGCCCGACAAGGCCAAGGTCACGGACCTCAGCACGCCGGCGGCCGCACCCGGCGCCCCTGCCACACCCGCCAAGGAGACGCCCGCCGGGCGCGAGAAGCGGCTCGACAACGCCCTGCGCGACGACCCCTACGCCGCGCTGGCGGAGATCGCCGCCGCCAAGGGCCCCGGCGACGTCGCCGTCCAGCAGAAGGCGCCGGGCGCGGCGGTCCTCGGACGCCGCGGCGGCGACGCCTTCCGCGATCCGTTCGCGCCGCCGCCGCCCGGAATGGCGGAGGATGCAGCCGACGCCGAACCGTCGCCGCGCGACGAGCCGGCGAAGCGTGAGGCGGCAGCCCCGAAGCCCACGGCCCTTGCAAAGGACACCAGGCAGCAGGCCGAGACGAAGGCGCAGATCCTCGCCTCGCTCAAGGCGAGCGGCGCCGAGGCGGGCGGCCCCGGGGTCGAGGTCAGGCGCACCGGCGAGGGCTTGCTCGTCAGCCTCACCGACACGGCTGATTTCTCGATGTTCTCGAACGGCTCGGCCGTGCCGTCGCGCCGCGTCGTCCTGCTGATGGAGAAGGTCGCCGGCGTGCTGAAAGGCAAGCCCGGCACGATCGTCGTGCGCGGTTACACCGACAACAAGCCGTTCCGCTCGGCGCGCTATGACAACTGGCACCTCTCGCTCGATCGCGCGCAGGTGACGCATTACATGCTGGTGCGCGGCGGGCTCGCCGACGCGCGCATCGGCCATATCGAGGGCTACGCCGACCGCGGCACGCGCCCCGGCGTCGACCCGGCGAGCCCGGTGAACCGGCGCATCGACATTCTCCTGAAGGACTCGGCCTGATGCGCCGCCTGACGATCTGCGGCCTTGCGCTGCTGGTTCTCCACGGCGGCGCCGGTGCCGCACGCGCCGAAGGGGAGCCCGCGCCCTACGAGACCGTGCGGGCGATGGCGGCGCTGCAGGACCGCATCGCCGGCGGCGACGCCCTCGCCCAGGCGGCCTATGCCAAGGCGGTGCTGCGCGCCGGCCGCGCCTTCGCCAGGATGAAGCCCGCGACCTGGGGCGACCAACGCAATGCGCGCGCCCTCGTGCTCTACCTGTTCAGCGGCGGCGACGCGCGGGCGATCGACGCGGCGGTGCCGCGCAAGGCGGTGCCCGAGAGCTTGGCGCCCCTGCTCGCCGGCGCCATCGCCTACGGCACCGGCGACGACGAGACCGCGCGCGCAAACCTCCTGCCGATCGACGCACGCGGCCTGCCGAGCGCGCTCGGGGGCCATCTCGCGCTGGTGCAGGCGACCTTGCTCGCCCGCGACGACGAGGCGAAGGCGATCACACAGCTCGATCTCGCGCGCCTGCTCGAGCCCGGCACGCTCGTCGAGGAAGCGGCTCTGCGCAAGGAGATGTCGCTGATCGGCGCCTCGGGCGACCTCGACAAGTTCTCCCTGCTGACGCGCCGCTATCTCGGCGCGTTTCCTCGCTCGACCTATGCCGACAACTTTCGCCAGCTCGTCGCCCGGACCGCTATGCGGCTCGGCGCCGGCGACACGACCGAAGAAGGCGCCAGGCTGAGCAAGCTGATGGCCGGCCTCGATCGCGCCGAGCGGCGCCGCCTCTACCTCGCGATCGCGCGCGAGGCCGTCGTCGCCGGTCACGCGACGATGGCCGCGCTCACCGGCGATGCGGCGGGGCGCCTGGCCCAGCCGGGCGACACGGACGCCGCGCGGGCGATGACCTATTACGGCGCCGCTTCGATCGTCGGCCCACACTATGATCTCGGCCTCAAGGCCTTGTCCGACGCGCCGGTCGATCGGCTGGATACGAACGATCGCGCCCTGCGCAGCTCCGCGCTCGCGGTCGCCGAGATCATCCGCAAGCCCGTCGATGCGGGCGGCATCGGCGAGGCGCCCGGCGCGCAGGCGGCGATCCTCGCCGACGGGGAGCGCGCCCTCGACGACGCCGACGGGCTGCTCAAGGCGTCGAACCCGTGACGACGATGACGACGACGACAATCACCCCGACAGCGACGACGACCGCGGCGATCATGCTCGACGCGAAGGCGGCGGGGGAGCAACGCGGGCAGGCGTCCGCCGAAGCGTCGACGGCTGGCGTCGGGAGGGATTTCGACGGGGTCCTAACGAGCCTGGGAGACGGCGGCGCGAAGGACAACGACGCTTCCCCCGCGCAGGCCCCCGTGATCGGCGATGCCGCATCGACGCTCGCGGCGTTTCGTATCCCCGGCGGCATGAGCCTCATCACCACCCTGGCCGATCGCGCCGCCGGCACGAGCGGGGGCGCCGTGCGATCGAAGACCGGTCCGCGCGACGACGACGCCGGTTCTTCGTGCCAGGTGTCGGCCCAGGTCTTGGCGCAGGTCTCGGCGCAGAGCGGGATTCCAGCGGGACTGATGACCCTGCTGGCCGGGATGCCGGCGCCCACCGCGGGCGGCATCTCCGCCGGGAACGAAAAGCTCCAAACGGCAGGCGCCACGGCGACGACTCGAGCCGCCTCGGTCCCACCGAGTACGGACGCCGGGAAGGCCGTCGCCGCGACCCAAAAGCCTGACGCGCTGGGGATAGCTCCCGACGTCGAGATTCCGGACGCCACGGCCACAGGGAGCGATACGGTCACGGCGAGCGATGCCTCGGCGGTTGCGTCGCCATCCGTTCCGGTCCCCACCGTATCGACGGCGACCCCGGCACCGCCGACGGCGAATGCGGCCATCGTCGCCGGATCGCTCGCAACGCGAGGCGTCGCGCCGAAGCGCGCGCGGAAAAGCCGCCCAGCGCCAATGCTGCCGATGCCGTCGAGGCACGCGAGGGCGACACCGATGGTTCGCCGATCCAGACCGTCTCGTTCTCGGCCCCGGGCGCCCCGGCGACTTCCGCAAATGCCAGGCCCGTCGAGCGGGTCTCGGCGACGAGAGGCGCACCGGCGACACATGAAGACACGGCCGAGCGGTCGGGTGCGACGACCGGCAGGACGGATGCCACTGCACCGGATGCCGGGGTGCCCATGCCGCCGACGATCGCGACGATCGCCGATGCCGTGTCCGATCTGGCCGACGCGCCGGCAACTGCTCCAGCGTCCTCCGCCGCGCCGACGCCGACCCTCGCGCCGGCGCGCACCATGGTGCTGCAGCTCGCGCCCGCCGATCTCGGGACCGTCACGGTCCGCCTCCACCTCACCGGCGCGACGCTGGACGTGCAGCTCTCCGTCTCCGATCCGAAGACGCTCGGCCTCGTCAGTCGCGAGCGCGACGCCCTGGCGGCCCGGCTCGACGACCGCGGCTACCAGCTCGCCACGCTCACCATCCAAGGCGCCGATCCCTCGACCTCGTCAACGGCAGGATCCCATGACACCTCTCACAACGGCGCCGGCGCCGCGCGCGATCAGGGCGCGGACGACGGACGTCACGGCGCCTCCGGCCAAGGCACACAAAGAGGCGGCCAAGGCAGCGACCAAGGCAGCAACCAAGGCACCGGTCGGCCAATGCGGGCTGATCGCGCGGGCGCTGCTGGCGACGCTTCCGCCGATCGTCGCGGCCTCTATATCTGACGCCCGCGCGCAGACGCCGGCGCCGCAGGCGGTCTCGTGCGAGCACGAGGTGGCGCTGGCCGCCCGGCGCTACGACATCCCGCTCGCCGTCTTCTACGCCGTCGGTCTCAACGAGACCGGCACGCTAGGGCGTCTGCAGCCCTATGCGATGAATATCGACGGCCGCGCGGCATCGAGCGCCTCGCTCGCCGAGGCGCTGGCGCGGTTCCGCCAGGCGAAGGCCGCCGGCGCGCGGATGATCGACATCGGCTGCATGCAGATCAACCACCATTACCACGCGGCGCATTTCGGCTCGCTCGAGGCCATGTTCGATCCCTCGCGCAACATCGACTACGCGGCACGCTTCCTGCGCGACCTCAAGCAGCGCGAGCGTACCTGGACGATGGCGGTCGCCCGCTACAACGCCGGACCGGACAACGATCCCGCGCAGAAGCGCTACGTCTGCGGCGTGCTCACCCGCATGGTCGCGAGCGGCTTCGGGGCCTGGACCGAATCAGCACGAAAATTTTGCTTTGGCGGCGCTGTGGCAAAAGCGCCGCTTTGAGGTAGCTCGACCGGCGTTGCCGTTCGACCCGACACTCGGCGCGTGGAACTTTCGTTGCGGCATGCACGCCCGTGCCGCATCCAGACAGGTAAATTGAGCCGTTTACCGGATCTTAAGAGATTGCCAGGCCGCAACGCCGACGCGAAGGTTAATACTGGTTTACCCTAAGTTTTAACAACGAATCTACCATTGAGGCAGGTCGATTCGGGGGTTTGCATGCTGGTAATGGTGGATGAGCGCCGGTTGGTGATCGCCGGCTACGAGAAAGGGTTCGAGACCGAGGGCGTCGCGATCACCGGTTTCGCGCCAGCCGAATTCCTGACGTGGATCGAGAACGCACCGGCCAGCGAGATCGCGGCCGTCGAGGCCTTCCTCCTCGGCGAGGCCGAGACGCGGATCGCCTGCGCCCGGGCGATCGCCCTGCGCTCGCAGGCGCCGGTCGTCGCCATCAACGACGCCAGCTCGCTCGAGACCACGCTCGCGCTCTTCGCCAGCGGCTTCGACGACGTGGTGCGCAAGCCGGTGCATGTGCGCGAGTTGCTCGCTCGCCTCGGCGCGATTCGCCGCCGCGCGGCGGCGCCAGGCCGTGTCGTCGAGCGCGAGCCCACCGCCGGCGCCGTCAGCGTCTTCTTCGACGGCCGCGATCCGGAGATCGACGGCACCCCGCTGAACCTGCCGCGCCGCGAACGGCGCATTCTCGAGTTCCTGATCGCGAACCGAGGGCGCCGCGTCACCAAGACCCAGATCTTCAACGCCATCTATGGGATCTTCGATGAAAACGTCGAGGAGAACGTCGTCGAAAGCCATGTCAGCAAACTGCGCAAGAAGCTGCGCCAACGGCTTGGCTACGATCCGATCGATTCAAAACGGTTCCTTGGCTATTGCATCGAGCTCGACGGGCGTAGGCTCGACGCCGATGCCTTGTCCCCCTTCCATCAGGCCGCCTGACCCCGAAAAGACATCCCATGAGCCTCTTCAACACGATGCGGACCTCGGTGTCCGGCATGGCCGCGCAGAGCAACGCGCTCGGCGCCATCAGCGACAATATCGCGAATGCCAGCACCGTCGGCTACAAGGACGCCACCGCGCAGTTCGAAACCATGCTCGGCGACAGCGCGACCTCCGAATACGAGTCGGGCGGCGTCACGACCGACATCCGCTATGGAATTACCGACCAGGGCACACTGCAGACGACGACATCGGCGACCGACCTCGCCATCAACGGCAACGGATTCTTCGTCGTCAGCAACGGCGGCCAAGGCAGCTTCCTCACGCGGGCCGGCTCCTTCGTGCCGGACTCGAGCGGCAACCTCGTCAATACCGCCGGCTACCAGCTGATGGGCTACGCGGTGCAGGCCGACGGCACGCCGAGCTCGTCGCTCTCCGTCGTCAATGTCTCGAACACGACCCTCCAGGCGGCAGCCTCGACCTCCGGCACCCTGACGATGAACCTGCCGTCGACGGCGACCGCGGTCGCGGCCGCGAACCTGCCGTCCACCAATTCATCGAGCGCCACCTACACCGACAAGACGTCGCTCACCGTCAGCGACAGCCTCGGCACGCCGGAGGTGCTCGACGTCTACCTGACCAAGACCGGCACCAACACCTGGGAGGCGGCCGCCTACCCGCAGGCCGACGCCTCGTCGAGCGGCGGCTTTCCCTATTCGAGCGGGCCCGTCGGCAAGCTAAATCTTACCTTCGACGCGACCACCGGCAACGTGACGACTAGCCCGGCGACCCTCAACGTCACCACGGCGGCCGGTACGGTGGCGGTCGACATGAGCCAGACGACGCAGCTCGCTACCAACTTCGGGGTGACGGCGGCGACCGCGAACGGCAACGCCCCGAGCCGGCTCGACCACATCTCGATCGGCACCGACGGCACGCTCACCGAGGTCTACACGAGCGGCTTCACGAAGGCGGCCTACGACATCCCGCTGGCGACCGTCGAGAGCCCGGACAACCTCACGCCGCTGAGCGGCAACGTCTATTCGGTCAGCGCGACCTCGGGTTCGATGGTGCTGTCGACAAACCGAAGACCAACGGCACCGGCTCGATCGTCTCCGACGCGCTCGAGGAATCGACGGTGGATCTGGCGACCGAGCTCACCAACATGATCCAGGCGCAGCGCGGCTACGAGGCCAATTCGAAGGTGCTGCAGACCGCCTCCGACATGCTGAGCGTGCTCAACAGATTGACCACAAACTAAGGTTGCGCGCCGGACGGCGCTCCGCGCCTGTCCGGCGTCTCGCATCCAAATAGTCGCGGAATCTTATGGTTAGGAAGTAGAGTAAACGGTCTGTCCACCATTTTCGACCAACCTTTCTTCGCCGGCCCAGCGCCGGCGAAGGTCAAGGCGGAAGGGTGGCATGAGTCTCTCGGCAGCATTGGGGATCGCCCAATCCGCGCTGGCCAACTCGGCGGCGCAGTCGGCGCTGCTGTCGAGGAACATCGCCAACGTCAGCAATCCGGATTATTCGCGCGAGAGCGCCGGGACGATCCGCCAGATCGGCGGCGGCGTCACGACGGGCCCCACGCAACGCGCGACCGACAGCGCGCTCCTCGCCAACCTGCTGGCGGCCCAGTCGGCCTCGACGTCGAGCGCGGCGCTCGACAGTGGGCTCACGCAGATCGCCAGCGCACTCGGCCTCGACACGTCGTCGACGTCGAGCACGACGAGCGCGACCGACAACTCGCCGTCGACGGCGATCGGCGCCTTCGCCGACGCGCTCCAGCAATATGCCGCGCAGTCCCCGACAGCGCCTCGCTCGCCGCCGCAGCGGTCGACGCCGCAAAGTCGCTGGCCAGCAATCTCAACCAGGCCTCGGCCACGGTGCAGTCGGTCCGCGCGCAGGCCGACAGCGACATCGCCGCCTCGGTCAGCACCATCAATTCGCTGCTCGCGCAGTTCCAGACGGTGAATTCGCAGATCGTCGCCGGCACCCGGACCGGCGCCGACGTCACGGCCGCCCAGGACACGCGCGACGGCATCCTGAAGCAGCTTTCGAACGAGATCGGCATCACCACGGTGCAGGGCAAGGACGGGGGCACCGCGATCTACACGGACAGCGGCGCCACCTTGTTCGAGACGACGGCGCGCACCGTGTCCTTCACGCCGACCAGCGCCTACACGGCCGCGACGGTCGGCCAGGCGGTCACGGTGGACGGCGTCGCCGTCACCGGCGCGTCGGCGATCATGCCCATCACCTCGGGCCGGCTCGCCGGCCTGGCGCAGCTGCGCGACGTCTCCGCCGTCTCGTACCAGAACCAGCTCGACCAGATGGCGTCGACGCTCGTCACATCCTTCGCCGAGAGCGACCAGACCGGGGGCAGCGCGCCGACGGCGCCTGGCCTTTTCACGGCCGCGAGCCTCACCGGCCTGCCGACGTCGTCCGATACGACGGGTCTCCGCCGCGGCGATCACGGTCAACGCCAACGTCGACCCATCGCAGGGCGGCGTCGTCACGCGGCTGCGCGACGGCGGCATCGCCGATCCGTCGAACACCGCCTACACCTACAATACGACGGGCGCCGCGGCCTATTCCGGCCGTCTGCAGCAGCTCGCCGCCGCGCTGTCGGCGACGCAGAGCTTCGATGCGAGCAGCGGCGGCGCGGCATCGGGCTCGCTTGCGACCTACGCCGCCTCCTCGGTCAGCTGGCTCGAGGCGCAGCGCCAGAGCGCGTCGAGCGCGTCGAGCTATGCCACGGCGCAGGTCAGCACGACGACGACGTCGCTGTCCAACGCCACCGGCGTCAACCTCGACGACGAGATGTCGCGGATGCTCGACAATCGAGCACGCCTACCAGGCCTCGGCGCAGCTGATGAACACGGTCAAGGGCATGTATTCGGCGCTGCTCCAGGCTTTCAACTGAGCGGGTGAGACATGACCTACATCTCCTCACAATCGCTCACCTCGCCGCTTCGTCTCTCGGTGCTCCAGGCGCAGGCGGCGCTGACGCAGGCGCAGACCGAGATCTCGTCCGGCGCGCCGGCCGACCGCGGCCTGACGCTCGGCGCGCAGACCGGCACCTCGTTGTCGCTGCAATCGAGCATCGATGCGCTCAACGCCTACACGAGCAGCAACGCCACCGCCACGACACGCCTTTCCGCGACGTCGAACGCGCTCTCCAGCATGGTGACCGCGGCGCAGCAGATGGAGGCGTCGGTGACGACCGCGTCCTCCGCCGGCGGAACGACGTCCGCGCTCGCCGCAACCGCCAAGGCGACCTTGCAGGGCTTCATCGCGCAGCTGAACACGACGGCGGCCGGGCAGTCGGTGTTCGGCGGCATCAACACGGACGCGACGCCGGTCGCCGACTATTTCAGCACACAGACCTCGAGCGCGAAGAGCGCCGTCGATTCGGCCTTCCAGCAGGCCTTCGGGACGAGCCAGACGAGCGCCGCGGCCTCGTCGATCAGCGGCTCGGCGATGCAGTCCTTCCTGAGCAACCAGTTCGCCGGCCTGTTCTCCAGCGGCAATTGGCAAGGCATGTGGTCGTCCGCTTCGTCGCAGACGATCTCCAGCACGATCTCCCCGTCGCAGCAGGCGACGACCTCGGTCAGCGCCAACCAGGGCACCTTCCAGACAATCGCCCAGGCCTACACGATGCTGACGGAGTTCACCGGCGACAATCTCGGCACGGACGCCAAGGCCGCCGTGATGTCGACGGCGTCCCACCTGCTCAGCACCGGGCTCGCGGCACTCAACAACGTGCAGACCGGCGTCGGCGTGGCGCAGACGGCGATCGACAGCGCCAACACGCAGACGAGCGCGCAGGTCACCATCCTCAAGACGAATCTCAGCCAGCTCGACGGCGTCGATACCTACGCGCTGTCGAGCCAGGTCACCACTTTGCAGACGCAGCTCGAGGCTTCCTACGAGCTGACGAGCCGGCTGCAGCAGCTCAGCCTGGTCAACTATCTCACCGGCGGATAACCCATGTACCAGCAGTCCTATGCCGAGGTTCTCGAAGACGACCAGCAGGAGGCGCGCCGCATCGAGGCGCGGGCCCTCGACAAGGCCCGTCGACATGCTGATGCGCGCCGACGACCTGCCCTCGCCGTCGATCGACGGCGTCAAGGCGCTGCATTACACGCGCGAGCTGTGGATGACCTTCATCGACGGAGCTGGCGGCGCCGGAGAACGAGCTGCCGAACGAGCTGCGCGCCAGCCTCATCTCGATCGGCATCTGATCTTGAAGGAAGCGGAGGCGATCCGCCTCGGGTCGTCGACCAATTATTCCGGGATCGCCGATATCTGCGCGATCGTGCGCGACGGGCTCGTCTGAGGCACCATTCCGAGGCACCCATGCACATCACCCTCCGTGCCGGCGAGAAGCTCTACCTCAACGGCGCCGTGCTGCGCGTCGACCGCAAGGTCAGCCTCGAGCTGATGAACGAAGCGACCTTTCTTCTTGAATCGCATGTCATGCAGGTCGAGAAGGCGACGACGCCCTTGCGGCAGCTTTATTTTGTCGTCCAGGCGATGCTGATGAGCCCGCGCGACACCGCGGACGCGCAGGCGCTCTACGAGGCGAGCGTTCGGCGCATGCTGGCAACCTACGACGATCGCGAGGCGATCGAGGCGATCGCGCAGGCGACGCGGCACGTGGGCGCGGGGCGCTGCTTCGACGCGCTGAAGATCCTGCGCGCGGCGTTCGCGCGCGACGACGCGCTGATGGCGGGCGAGAGGCCGGCACTGGCGCTGGCCTCTTAGGCCGGGTACATCCTCCTCCGCGAAGCGGGGGAGGATCCGGCGTCAGCCTCGCGAAAGGCGGCAGGTCCAGGCTCGTCGGCATCCGCGCATAGGCGCGCGCGAAAGGCCCGGCCATGACAGTCACGACGACAGTCCCCCTCCACCACCGCTACGACAAGCACCTCGTCCACGACGAGCGCCAATTCGACGAGCGCCTCGGCGACAGCCGCCGCCACCGTCGACTACAACAGCTTCCTCACGCTGCTCGTCGCCGAGCTGTCGAACCAGGACCCGACGAACCCGACCGATCCGACGCAGTTCTTGAGCCAGCTCGCTTCGTTCTCGGCGGTCGGCCAGAGCGTCCAGACGAATCAGAAGCTCGACACGATGCTGACGACGAGCGCGCTGCAGCAGGCCGACACCGCCATCGGCCGCACCGTGACCTCCGCCGACAAGACGGTCAGCGGCGTCGTGTCGTCGGTTGTCGATCGGCACGGACGGCACCGTCACCGCGACACTCGCCAGCGGCAAGACCCTGGCGCTCGGCAGCGGCGTCACGGTGAGCTAGGGCACGTCGGCTGTTGCCGCCTTGCGCCAACGCCCAAACCGAGAGCGAGGACCAAAGCACATGTGCTGCGAAGCGATTCCACTCGATCGGTCCATGCTCCGATGAACGAGGCCGACGCCCTCGAGATCACCCGGCACGCCGTCTGGACAGTGATGGCCGCGGCCGGGCCCGCCGTCGGCGCCGCCATGCTGGTGGGGCTGGCGGTCGCGCTGTTCCAAGCGCTCACGCAGATCCAAGAGATGACACTCACCTTCGTGCCGAAGATCGTCGCGGTGCTCGTCGTCGCCGCGCTGACGGCGTCCTTCATCGGCGCGCAGATCTTCACGTTCACCGCCGAAGTCTACGCGCATATCGAGCGGGGGTTCTAGCTCGAGCTGAGAGGCGCGAATTCGGTATCCGCTCAACTGTCGGGGACTTTGATCCGGGGGGTGGCCCGCGATCGGGGCCGGATGAGGCCTTGCCGCTCCTCCCGTCTTCATCCAGAAGGTTGCAAATTCCCTCATCGTCGCCGGTCTCGCAGCGATCCGCAGCCCATGTTTTCCGATCTTTTCCAGGCCGCTTTCGTCCTCGTCCTGCTGTGCGCGAGCGCCTGGGCTGGACGCGCGCTCCATCGTCGGCTCGCCGAGCATCACCGCGGCGAGGGTCCCCTGGAATTCGTGCGGCTCGTATCGGGACTGCTGGTGACGTTCACGGCGCTCGTCCTGGGTCTGCTGCTGAGCCAGGTCAGCGGCGACTTCAAGAAGGCCGACGCGGACCTTCGCGGCTACGCCTCGATGCTCACCGAATTGAACGCCGAGCTGGCGGAGGTCGGCGCCCAGGCGGTGCCATCGCGCCAGCTCCTGCGACAATTCACGGCCGCCACCATCGTCAGCGTCTGGCCCGAGGAGAAACGGCCCTCCGGCGACTACCCAGAAGGCAAGAGCGACGGCTGGGGCGTCGACACGCCGAACCTCGGGCAGATGCTGCGCGACATCGAGACGGACATTCGGCGCATGGTTCCGAAGGATGCCATGGCGGAGAAGACCCAAGCGGCCTGCCTCGCGCGAATATCGGCAATCCTCGATCAACGCGCGAGCTTGATCAACGAGGCGGAGGCCTCGCTCAGCACGCCCTTCTTCGCGATGATGGTGTTCTGGCTCGTCATCGTGTTCGTCAGCTTTGGTCTGACGGCGCCAAGAGGCCCGTTGACTGTCGCCTGCATCGGGATGGCCGCCGTCTGTCTCGCGGCGGCCGTCTTCACGATCCTCGAACTCGACGGTCCTCTCGATGGTCTCATCAAGGTCGGCAGCGAGCCCTTGCGGCACGCTCTCTGGCACATGGACGGCTCGCTCCGCGCGGCTTCTGCTCAGGACAGACTTGGCGAGAAGCATTGAAAGGCCCGTTCGCGCCAACCCGCCGCTAGACGCGTGATGTCGGCTTTGCGATTGGCCCGAGCGCGAACTTCTCGTCTTCCTGCCGATCCCGTCGTTCGTCGAGCGTGGATTTCAAGCTCACCGTCGACTTCCGTTTTGACTTAATGCAATCGCGCATTACCTTCGGCGCTAGGAGGTTTCCGGTATGGCGACTTTGACGGTTACGGCACGAGGCCAGGTCACGTTCCGAAGGGACGTGCTCAAACATCTCGGTATCCGGCCGGGGGATAAGATCAGGCTCGATCTTTTGCCCAACGGTCGGGCGGAGCTGAGGGCCGATCAAAGCAACGGCACCTGGCGAGAGCTGAGCGGAATGCTCAGGGTAAAACGAACGGCGCTCGGCTTTCGATCAAGGACATCGGTGATGCCATCGCCGACGCCGGCGCCGCAGCCGGAATGAGCGGCATCGAGCGCAAGTGAAGATCAGCCTCGATACGAACGTGCTCTTGCGCCTCGTCGTCGGCGATGATGCGGCCCAGCAAAGGAAGGCTGCGGAAACGCTGGAGCGGGCCGAGCTGGTCGCGATCAGCGTTCATGCGCTTTGCGAGTTCGCCTGGACGCTCGATCGAAGCTACGGGGTGGAGAGAGCCGATATTTCCGCCGCGATCCGGGGCATCCTCGAGATGCGCAACGTCGTCGTCAACCGGCTGATGATTGAAGCGGGACTGGCGATTCTCGACGCCGGCGGAGACTTCGCGGATGGGGTGCTCGCGTTCGACGGCCAATGGCTCGGCGGCGAGACTT
This sequence comes from Melastoma dodecandrum, assembly GCA_029817715.1. Classification (NCBI taxonomy): domain Eukaryota; kingdom Viridiplantae; phylum Streptophyta; class Magnoliopsida; order Myrtales; family Melastomataceae; genus Melastoma; species Melastoma dodecandrum. Next base: position 190,855 of record JARUPY010000044.1, on the reverse strand, counting down.
TTCGTATCGTTCGACAAGAAGGCGGTGAAGCTGCTGAACGGGCAGAAGAGGGCGGCCCGGCTGCTGTCGTGACTCCGATGCTCGTCATTGCGAGCGAAGCGAAGCAACCCAGGGGCGCCAGGGTCACGATCGTCGAGGTTTCGCCTTGCCGCTCCTGGGTTGCTTCGCCTACGGCTCGCAATGACGACGGCTGAAACCGCGTCCGCCTGACACAAGCTTCGATCACCATGATCCTCGCGGACAGACGAGAGGCATGATGGCGGCGGTCGGGGCATTCGCGGTTGCGGCACAACCCATCGAGCGGCGCTCGACGCGCGACGTCGGCTTCGCGATCGGCATCATCGCGATCCTCACTGTCTTCTTCCTGCCGATCCCGTCCTTCCTGATCGACCTCGGCCTCGCCTTCTCGATCGCGCTTCTCGGTGCTGATCCTGATGGTCGCCCTGTGGATTCAGAAGCCGCTCGATTTCTCCGCCTTCCCGACCGTGCTGCTGGTCGCGACCCTGCTGCGCCTCTCGCTCAACATCGCCACGACGCGCCTCATCCTATCGAACGGCCGCGAGGGGGTGACGGCGGCCGGCTACATCATCGGCGGCTTCTCGCGCCTCGTGATGAGCGGCGACTTCGTCATCGGCCTCATCGTCTTCTCGATCCTCATCACGGTGGAACTTTCTCGTCATCACCAAGGGCGCCGAGCGCGTGGCCGAGGTCGGCGCGCGCTTCACGCTCGACGCGATGCCCGGCAAGCAGATGGCGATCGACGCCGACCTCAACGCCGGCCTCATCAACGACAAGGAGGCGCAGCGCCGGCGCCGGGAGCTCGAGGAGGAATCCTCCTTCTTCGGCTCGATGGACGGTGCGTCGAAGTTCGTGAGGGGCGACGCGATCGCCGGCATCATCATCCTGTCCGTCAACATCTTCGGCGGGATCGTGATCGGGGCGACGCGCCACGGCATGAACCTCGCCGACGCCGCCGACGTCTACACCACGCTCTCGGTCGGCGACGGCCTCGTCTCGCAGATCCCGGCGCTGATCGTCTCGCTCGCCGCCGCCCTGCTCGTCTCCAAGGGCGGCACGCGCGGCTCCGCCGACCAGGCGGTTCTGAGCCAGCTTGCAAACTATCCTCGCGCGCTGTTCGTCGCCGCGCTCCTGATGGGGCTGCTCGCGCTGGTCCCTGGCCTGCCGCTGTTCCCCTTCGCCGTGCTCGGCGGCGTGCTGGCCTTCGTCGGCTACGCGATCCCGCGCCGCCGGGCCGAGCGCGCCGCCGCCGTGGCCGCCAAGGAGCAGGCCGCGGCGCAGGACGCGAAGGCCGAGGCGGCCACCTCGATCAAGGAGCAGCTCAAGACCGTTGAGGTCGAGGTCGTCCTCGGCAAGCAGCTCGCAGGCAAGCTGCTCGGCGCGCAGAGCGAACTCGGCCATCGCGTCGCCAAGCTGCGCCGCAAGTTTGCGATGCAATACGGAATCGTCGTGCCCGAGATCAAGGTGAGCGATAGCCTGTCGCTGCCGACGAAAGCCTATCAGATCAAGATCCACGGTACGGTCGTCGCGCAACAGGAAGCCCGGCTCGGCGAACTGATGGTCATCGTCGGGGAAGGGCGCGTCCCGAGCGTGCCCGGCGAGTCCATTCGCGAGGCCGCCTTCGGCATGAAGGCGGTGTCCATCCCCGAAGCCTGCACGCCCGAGCTCGCGCGCGAAGGTTTCAAGGCCATCGACACAATGTCGGTGCTACTGACGCATCTCGGCGAGACGATCCGCAACAACCTCTCGCAGCTCCCCTCCTACAAGGACGTGCGCGCGCTGATCGATCGCCTCGAGCCGGAGTACAAGCGCCTCGTCGAGGAGATCTCGCCCGCCCACATCTCCTGCTCCGGCCTGCAGGCGGTGTGCAAGCGGCTCCTGGCCGAGCGCGTCTCGATCCGCAACATCCACATCATCTTGGAAGCCATCGCGGAGATCGTGCCTCACGTCCGCCGCTCTGAACAGGTGGTGGAGCACGTCCGCATGCGCATCGCGCAGCAGATCTGCGGCGACCTCGCCGAGAACGGCGAGTTGAAGGTGCTCCGCCTCGGCGCGCGGTGGGACCTCGCCTTCGCGCAGAGCCTGAAGAAGGACGCCAAGAGCGACACGACCGACTTCGATCTCGATCCCCGCATGATCGAGCAGTTCGGCACCGAGGCCTCGCCGATCATCCGCGAGCGGATGGACCAGGGCCACGGCTTCGTGCTGCTGCTGGCGACGCCCGAGACGCGCATCTACGTGCGCATGATCGTCGAGCGGATGTTTGCGACCCTACCGGTTCTGTCGCATCTCGAGATCGCCCGCGGCGTGCAGATCAAGGCGCTGGGGGCGCTCTCTTGAGGAAGGCTCGGCGGCCGGGGCGCACCCCTTCTCCCGCTTGCGGGAGAAGGTGGCCCGACGAAGTCGGGTCGGATGAGGGATCGTGCCGCTTGCGCCGGGATCGAAGGAGAGGCCGCATCGCCCCTCATCCGACCCCGCTTCGCGGGGCCACCTTCTCCCGCAAGCGGGAGAAGGGAAGGGCCCGCCCGTGATCACCCCCACCCCCGACCTCGTCCTGACCGCCTTCATCGTCTTCTGCCGCATCGGCGGCTGCCTGCTCGTCATCCCCGGCTTCTCGAGCCCGCGCATCCCGATGCGCGCGCGCCTGTTCGTCGCGATCGCCATCGCGCTCGCGCTGACCCCCCTGCTGCTCATCGAGGTGCAGCCCTCGGTCAAAGCCGCGGCGCCGATCGACATCCTGCTGCTCATCCTGTCTGAAAGCCTGAAGGGCGTGCTGATCGGCCTGCTCGGGCGCTTCTTCTTCGTGGCGCTCGAGACCATGACCATGTCGGTCTCGCTGGCGATCGGCCTCACCTCCAGCTTCGGCGGCATCGCCGACGACGACGGCGAGACGCCGACCATCGTCGCGCTCGTCTCGCTCGTCGCCATGCTGCTCGTCTTCGTCACCGACCTGCACTGGGAGCTGTTTCGTGGGCTCGCCGCCTCCTACAACGTGCTGCCGGTCGCCCAGGCGTTCGACCCGCGCGTCGGTCTCCTGCAGCTCGTCGACGAGGCGGCGCGCACCTTCCTCTTCACCTTGCGCATCGCCAGCCCTTTCTTGGTGTTCTCGGTCGTCGCGAACTTCGCGATCGGCCTCGTCAACAAGCTCGTGCCGTCGGTGCCGGTCACCTTCGTCGCCACGCCCTTCCTGATCACCGGCGGGCTCGTCATCCTCTATTTCAGCATCAAGCCGGCGCTCGAGCTGTTCACCGGCGCCTTCGCGGCCTGGCTGAGGGCCGGATGAGCGCGGATCGCGCCCAGGGGCTAGAACGCATCGCGCGCGTGCAGGCGCAGATGGTGCGGCTCGCCGAGCTGCGGCAGGCGGCGGCGGACGGCCGCATTCGCGCGCTCGGCGAGGACCGGGCGCGGCTCGTCGACTACGTCGCCGGCACCGGCGCGCTCGGCATGCCGCTCGCGAAGGCGGCGCTGCGCTCGATCGAGGCGCTCGACCGCCGCCGCGCCGAGGCCGAGCGCACGAGGGCCGCCGAGGCGGCGCGGCTCGACACGCTGCGCCGTCGCGACCGCGCCGTGACGAGCATGGCGGAGGCAGCATCGCGCGAGGCCCGCCGCGCCGCCGAGGCGGCCGAGCTCACCGCGCTCGTCGACGCCTGGCTGGCCGGAAGCGGCGCCTGATCGGCGGGCTCCGAACAGTTTCGAAACTCTCTCAAATCATCCCAAGGTCTCGTTGTCGGCGAAGCGCTGCCATACGATCTTCCGCGCACGGACCGAACGGTTGCCCTGGCGGACGACCGGGCGCGATGCCGTTTCGAACATCGGAAAGGCGACAGGATGTATCTCGACAAGTTGAAGACCGTCGGTTTTGCCCTTGCGCTTCTCGGCTGCGCGACGACCGGCGCATTTGCCGACGACACGGTGAAGATCGATGCGATCACCACCGTCCTGAGCAACATGGGCTACTCGCCGCGCAACAACCAGGGCACGGTGACGTTCGATGCCGGCAACTACGTCATCAACGTCTCGCTCTCCGGCGACAATTCCATCATCTATCTCTCGGCCTATTACACGATCAAGCCGGAGCAGGCCTCGAAGCTGCCGGCGCTGAAGCTGCTCACCTACAACAACACGCACCGCACCTACGCCTACACGAGCACCGACAACAACGGCGTGGCCAACAGCGTCGGCGTCAACATCCAGGTGATGGCGCAGGGCTTCTCCCCGCAGACCATGCGCCAGGCGATCGACGGCATCACCGGCGACATGGCGGCGAATCAGACGATCTTCTATCCGGGCAACTGGTAGCCGCCGTTCTGCGGCGGCCGAAGCTTGTGCTCTTCCCGCTTGGAGACAATCTGCCCTTCTTCCTTGCAGGGAGCGAAAGGAGCAAGCGACCAAGAAGCAGAATATCCCCTTCTCCCCCTGCGGGAGAAGGTGGCGCGAAGCGCCGGATGAGGGGTCGCTCGATCTAGCGTTGCTCACGCTCTCCCTCGAGATCATGCCAGAGCGTGTCGGCAATCTCGCGGGTCGCGCCAGGATATCAGCGTTCCAAAACCGTCGCACCCGAAACCCCTGCGCGATGAGCCACGCGTCGCGGACGCGGTCGCGCTCGCTCTCGTCATGCTGCGAGCCGTCCGCCTCGACGATCAGCCGACGCTCGAAGCAGACGAAGTCGAGGATGTAGGGACCAAGAGGCACCTGGCGGCGGAACTTGAAGCCGCTGAATCGCCGCGCCCTCAAGATGAGCCAGAGCTTGCGCTCGGCCGGCGTCGGCTCCGACCTCATGTGCTTCGCGAAGCCGCGGGCAGGGCGGCTCTGGCGTGGCGAACCATCCGACATCGAGCGACCCCTCTTCCGCCCTTCGGGCAGCTCCTCCCGCGAGGGGAGAAGGCAGATCACGACAACGATGCAGGATAACTCCTTCTCCTCTTGGGGGGAGAAGGATCTCGGATCGACTGGTGAAAGCCGGACGGACGCGCCCCAACGCGCCAACTAGCGTTGGACATGCCTGCCATGGCATGCTCACGCACCTGACCCAGCCCGAACCAAAAGCGTGACCGCGCCCGCCCTCGATCCCTTCTACCCCATCGTCGATTCGGCCGACTGGATCGAGCGGTTGCTGCCGCATGGCGTCCGGCTGGTGCAGCTGCGCGTGAAGGAGGCGCCGGCCGATGTCGTCCACAGCGAGATCGCCCGCGCCCGGCGTCTCTGCACGGGCGCCGGCGCGGCCCTCGTCGTCAACGACCATTGGCGGGAGGCGATCGACCTGTGGTGCGAATGGGTGCATCTCGGCCAGGAGGATCTCGACGCGGCGGACGTGACGGCGATCCGCGCCCGCGGCCTCAAGCTCGGCATCTCGACCCATGACGATGACGAGCTGGATCGCGCGCTCAGCCTCCAGCCAGACTATGTCGCGCTCGGCCCGATCTATCCGACGCGGCTCAAGGCGATGCGCTTCGCGCCGCAGGGGCTCGACAAGATCGGCCTCTGGAAGGCGCGCGTCGGCCGCACGCCGCTCGTCGCCATCGGCGGCATCTCGCTCGACCGCGCGCGTGGCGTCCTTAGGGCCGGCGCCGACAGCGCGGCCGTCGTCACCGACATTACGCTCGACCCGGACCCCGAGGCACGCACCCGCGCCTGGGCCGAGGCGACGCGGCCCTTCAGCGCGCCCAGCGCAGCGCGCCATTAACCGCCATCAAAAGGTGTGGCAAGCCTGGCTTTGCTCCAGATTTGAGGTAAGTTACGGAACTTACGGAAAACCTTCTCATGGTCGAACCGACACGCATCTCGGCAAGTCATTTCAGCAAGGAGGTCGGCCGCTATTCCGACCTGGCGCTGACGCGGCCGGTGGTGATCACGCGAAATGGGCGCGACCGCACGGTCATGATCTCGGCCGAGGAATACGGCCGGCTGCAGCGCAAGGCATCCGGGATGGAACCGCAAGCGGGTGCGAGCGCGCCCGGCGCGTCCGCGCGTCCAATCGACGCGCAGACGAAAGAAGCAGCGGACGCCTTCCTGGCGCTCATCAGACCGAATTTTGCTCCGGTGGCCGCGTTGCTCTTCGGCAGCCGCGCCAGGGGTACCCATTCGCCCGAGAGCGACGCCGACATTGCAATTGTCCTGAAGGGCAAGCCGAAGAACCGCTACCACGTCGTCGGTCCACTCGCCGACGCGGCCTATGACGTGCTGATGGAGACCGGCATCTACATTCAGCCGCTGCCCCTTTGGGAGAGCGAGTTGAAGCGGCCGGAGCTTTTCAGCAATCCCGCCCTCATCGAGACCATCAAGCGGGAGGGCATCAGTCTGTGACCGACCCCGCCAGCGCCGCGAAATATCTGCGCAAGGCCGAACGGGCGCTCGAGGGCGCCCGCGTGCTGCTGGAGGCGGCAGCGACCGAGGGCGCCTGCAATCGAGCCTATTACGCCATGCACGACGCGGCTCACGCGGCGCTGCTCGCGACAGGCCACGAGTCCCTCTCCGCGCCGATCAAGACGGATCAGGCGCTGATTGGCGAATTCGGCAGGCACATCGTGCAGGGCGGGAAGCTCGATGCGGATTTCGGACGCAGCCTCAACCGGGTACGACGATCCGATTGGTCGCCGACTACGCCACCGATCCGCCGGACCTCACCGATGCCGAGAGCGCGGTCACGCAGGCCGACCGCTTCCTCACGGCCGTCCGCGGCTTGATCACAGCCCGGCAGGAATGAGGGCAGTCGAGTCGGGGCCCGCGGTGGGTTCCCCCAACTCGCCGCTTGCCCACCTTCACAACCGTGTCACGCAAGCTATAGAGTGTGCCCGCGCGTGGGTAGGCCTCAAAATATCGAGGCGAGCTTGAGTGAGGTGCCCGGTTGACGGTTCACTTCCAGTCGGTGGTCTCGCCGGAAGCCTGTCCGGCGCTGGTGCTGAACGCGGACTTCCGGCCGCTGAGCTATTATCCACTCTCGCTTTGGTCCTGGCAGGACGCGATCAAGGCGGTGTTCCTCGACCGCGTCAACATCGTCTCGAACTACGAGCGCACGGTGCGCTCCCCCACGTTCGAGATGGCGCTGCCCTCGGTCGTCTCGCTCAAGACCTATATCAAGCCCTCGCGCACCCCGGCCTTCACCCGGTTCAACGTCTTCCTGCGCGACCGCTTCCACTGCCAGTATTGCGGCGGTCGCGAGGACCTGACGTTCGACCACGTGGTGCCACGCTCGAAGGGCGGCATGACGACGTGGGAAAAACGTGGTCGCCGCCTGCTCCCCTTGCAACCTGCGCAAGGCCGACAAGCTGTGCCGCGAGGTCGACATGCACCCCGCCGCGATGCCGTTCCAGCCGTCGATCAACGACCTGCATCGCAACGGGCGGGCGTTCCCGCCGAACTACCTGCACGAGAGCTGGATGGACTATCTGTATTGGGATTCCGAGCTGGAGCCGTAAGGCGTGAGCTGCGCGCGCGGCGGGCGACGCGACCCCGGCTCAGCGGCACACACTCGACGTGCTTGGACGACGTTAAACAGCGAAAGATGAAGGTCGGGCTCCCGTATTAGGCTTGAGTCGGAGCGCGCGACCGCGTTTATTCAAATTGTCCAATCGATTGCAGCAGCATGAAGCGCGCAACCCGACAGAAGCGAGTGGGCAGAGCGTCTTCCCCGGATCGGGGTGCCGAGGCGCGCAATCCGAGCAAGATCACGCCGCCGACCCTCCAGCGCGTCGTCTCGAATCGGCGCTTGCTCGCCCGGCTCGATGCCGGCTTCTCGCATCGGGTGATCTGGGTGCATGGGCCACCCGGCGCCGGCAAGACGACCCTCGTCGCGAGCTACCTATCGGCACGCAAGCGCGGCTCGCTCTGGTACCGCCTCGACGAAGGCGACAGCGATCCCGCGACGATCTTCTACTACCTCGCCATGGCCGCCGCCCAGGCCAACGCGACAAACGCGCTGCCGCTGCTCACCCCAGAGCTGCGCGGCGCGCTGCCTCTCTTCACGCGGCGCTTCTTCCGTGAGTTGTTCGAGCGCGGCCCCGCTTGCCTCGTCTTCGACGATTATCACGACGTCGCCGCCGAGGCGCCGCTGCACGATTGCCTGCCGCATGGACTGCAGGAGGTCCCGGAGGGATCGCACGTCGTCATCATTGGCCGGACCCCGCCGCCGCCGCAGCTGGCAAGGCTGCGACTGAACGGGATCGTCGATGTGGTCGAGCCCGAAGCATTGCGGATCACGGCGGACGAGGCGGTAGCGCTCGCGCGGGCGCGTGGCGTCGCTGCGAGCCAGCATAGCGTCGAGCGCATCGCCGCCGCGACCCAGGGCTGGGCCGCGGGCGTCGTGCTGATGCTCGAGGCGGGTAAGGCGGACGCGCTTCCGGATCTGGATGCGGACGCAGCGGTCCCCGAGCTCCTCTTCGATTATTTCGCCGGCGAGGTGCTGCGCCGCATGCCGGAGGCGTGGCAGCGGCTGCTCGCCATGATCGCCCTGATGCCGACGACGACCGTGGCATCGGCCGAACGCCTGACAGGGTCACCCCAGGCGCGAGCCGCGCTCGAGGATCTCCGCAGACGCAATTACTTCACGGTCCGCGACACGGGTGCCGATCCGCATTACCGCTTCCATCCGCTGTTTCGCGCCTTCCTTCTTCAGCACGCGGAAACACTTTTCACGTCAGACGAGCTTATAGCATTGCGCGTGTCCGCGGCCGCGCTGCTCGACGAAGAGGGGCAATCGGATGCGGCGGCCGGCCTGCTCGCGGAGGCCGACGCCTACGAGGCTCTCGGCGACCTGTTCCGGCGTCGGGCCGGCGCTCTCCTCGACGAAGGGCGCGTCGGCACACTGTCGAAATGGCTGGCGCGCCTGCCAGGGCCACTGGTCACCGAGGATGCCCAGATCAGCTGTTACGCGGGCGAGACGCTGCTCGCCAGCGGCAGGCCCGAGGACGCGATTCCGCATTTCGCGCGGGCGTTCGAGCTGTTCGCCGTGGCGGGCGATGCGGCGTCGCAATACCTCGCCTGGTCCGGCCAGGCGGAGGCGGTGCGTTTACAGCCCGTTCGGCGATCAGGCCCGGTTCGATCCGCTGATCGCCAGCTTCCACGGCTTGCAAGAGCGAAGTCCGGAGATCCCGCCGGGCCGCACGATGGAGAGGGTGGCCTTCGTCATGGCGGTCTGTCTCGCGCGGCGTGGCAACGCCCGCGAGGCGATCCGGCACTGGCAGCAGCGGGCCCTCGTCGAGGCGAGACGATCGAGCCGCCCCGGAGCGGTCGAGTTGTGCGCGACCATGTTCGCCATAAGCGACCTGCAGGATGCGAACTTCGCCCGGGCCACGCGACATCTCGAGGATGCGCCCGATCCACTGGGTTTCGCCCATGTTCCGATGGTTCAGACGCCGGCGATCGTCGCCCACGCGATGATGCTGCTCTACCGGCAGAGGCAGGGCGATTTCACCCGCTCCATCGAGGTGGCGATCGACCAATCCGATTCGCCGGGTTCGGTGCTCTGGACGCCGCTCTTGGCGGGCATGGCCGTCAACGATGCCTATCAGCGCGGCGACCTTGCAGCCAGCGGGCTTTGGCTGAAGCGGATGGCCGACTATGCCGGACGCGTCGTGTCGCACCGCGGGTCCCATTATCACTTCGCGGCGGCACAGCATCACCTGCTCGCCGGCAACGTCGCCGTCGCGCGCGCGCATGCCGACGAGGCCGTGACGATCTCTCAGGAGTCGGGCTGGCAGTTCTTCGAAGCTTTATCGCGGGCCACACGCACGGAGGTTCTGCTCGAATCGGGCGCCCTCGACGAGGCGGAGGCCGAGCTGGGGCGCCTCGACGACCTGCTGGGACGAAGCTCGACGCGGATCGTCGAATTCACCGCCGAACTGCTCAGAGCGGGCATCTTCTTCGCTCGCGATCTGGAGGCGGCCGGATCGGAGGCTTTGCGGGTTGCGCTGGCGCTTGGTCACGAGCGCGGCAATTGGCGGATTTCGCTCGGGTTGGCACGTGTCGCACGCCTGCTGGCGCTCGCGCTTCGGATGGGCATCGAGCGGGATTACGTACGCGAGCTGATCGGGCGCGTGGGCGCCGTCTCGCCCGATCCCTACGACGAGGCGTGGCCGTGGCCGATCCGTATCGTCACCCTCGGCGTGTTCGGCATCACGATCGACGACGAGCCGCTCGCCTTTTCCCGCAAGACACCCAAGCGGCTCATCATGCTGCTGAAGGCGATGGCGGCCTTCGGCGGCCGCGCCGTGCCGGAGCAGAAGCTGATCGACGCCGTCTGGCCCGACGAGGAGGGCGATGCCGCCGGCAACGCGCTGACGATCGCCATTCATCGACTGCGCAAGCTGCTCGGTCACGCCGATGCCATCGTCGTCTCGGGCGGAACGGTCGGCTTCGATCCGCTTCGCTGCTGGCTCGACATCTGGACGTTCGAGCATCTGTTGCCACTCGGTCCCGATCTGTCCGGCGCCGCGGTCCCGCGCTGCGAGCGGCTCTTCGCGCTCTACAAAGGCGATTTCCTCGCAGGCGACGCCGATCTGCCCTGGACACGGCCACGCCGCGAGCGCCACCGCGCCCAGTTCGCCAAGATGGTCGAGATCCGTGCCGCGTTGCGCGGCGGTGGCGATGCGGTGGCGACTTTCCAGCGTGGGATCGAGGCGGCGCCGCAGGCGGAGGCACTCTACCAGGGCCTGATGCGCCACCATCTCGTCAACGGCCGCACCCGCGACGGGCTCGCCGTCTACGCTCGCCTGCGCCAGGCTCTCGACGACGGCGTGGGCGCGGCGCCGACGGCCGCGAGCGAGACACTTCACGACAGGCTGCGGGCGGGCTGATCGCCGTTAGACCTTTTGACGAGAGGAGGCACGCCGAGCGCCGTCAATCCGTAAGCCATCCGTATGCGACCGATTTGTATCCGTCGCCGTGCCGCCCGAGCGATGCGCTCCGGGCCTCGCAGGGAGACGAACATGACACGCATGACCACTGGCGCTGCCTTGACGGCCTGCATCCTTCTCGCGCTCGCGCCCCGCGCCGGCGCCGCCGAAACAAAAATCAACGGGACGATGAACTTGAGTGTCGCCCAGCAGCAGGCGATGCCGCTCGGCAGCCCCGACCACCTCGCCGTCCTGAGCCTCGACAAGGGAACCAGCGCGAGCCCGGGCTCACCGCTCGACGGCGCGACCCTCATGCTCGCCGAAACGGTGATCATCGACAAGGGCAATGGCCCGGAGTCTGGGACCATCACCTTCGGCAACGACAAGGGCAGCATCACCAGCGAGATCCGCGGCACGGTGAAGACCGTGATGGTCGACGGGCAGCCCCACATCTCGAACAGCGGGACCTACAAGATGATTGCCGGCACCGGCATCTTCACCGGTGGTACCGGCCACGGCACCTACAAGGGAGCCTTCACCTCGAAGACGGACTGGGCCGGCGAGTACAGCGGCATCCTGGTGCTGCCGAAGCGCGAGGCGGCGCGCTGATCGATGCGCGGGCGCGGCTCGGCGACCAAGCCGGCCGCGCCCCTTCTTGTCGACGAGGCGAGCATGGACGATCTCGAACGGAGCGACTGGCGCGCGAACGTTCCCGACCTGTCGTCGGACAGGATCGCCCATCTCGCATTCAAGGCTCTCTTCGATCCACGGTCGATGACGTCGGCCGAAATTCAAGAGCTCGCCGCAGCCGTCGTCGCGCACCGCTCGCCGCCGGCAGGCGAGGACCGACCACATTGAGGCGAAGCACACATCTTAACCAAACATTACTTTCCCGAGTCATTTCGGCCACACCGTACCCGCGCTTCGAAAAAATGCGGCCCTAGGTGCAGAAAACACTTGTGCCCCGCGCCAATCGGCATATCTTCCGGCCTGCCCAAATCGCACGTGCCTGTGGTCGTGTGTCGGGGGATGGCGTTCCGGACAAGAGGCCGGTGAACCATCCGCATCCCCGGCAGCCGGAGCGAACCGGCGAACCCCGTCTCAAACGGGGGACGCGACTTAAAGCAACGACGGACCGGGCTTTTTCGTCTCTGTCGACCCTCCAAAGGTCGGCGTACCGAAGAGGCTTGTCTTTCTTGCCGGGCGTGCGGATCGGGGGCTCACCCTTATCCAATCGATGGCTTTGATCCCGACGCCCGTCGTGTCTCTCGCGAGACCCGCCGGGTCGACGACGGTCATCAGCCACGGCGCAGCATCCGGGACGGCGTAGCCGGCGGCCATAAAGGCCCAAGGCGATCCGCACCGAGAATGTCACCCGACGTCGTCCGTCGCGTCTCCAACGCGCCTGGGCCGCGGCCGGTGTCGTTCACCCCTTTGTAATCACTCGTTTGCCGTCCAACCGGGCGGCGCGAAGGGATGCCGCGATGACACAGAAGATCCACGACTTCCTGCGCACCCGCCGCGAGATCGGCAGCGACAACGGCCCGTGCCTCGTCGTCGACCTCGACGTCGTGCGCGACAATTACCGCACCTTCGAGCGCGCGCTGCCCGACAGCCGCGTCTTCTATGCCGTCAAGGCGAACCCGGATCCCGCGGTTCTGAACCTGCTTGCTCAGCTCGGCTCCTGCTTCGACTGCGCCAGCGTGGTCGAGATCGAGCAGGTTCGCGCCACCGGCGCCACGGCGGATCGCATTTCCTTCGGGAACACGATCAAGAAGGAACGCGACGTCGCGCGCGCCTACCAGCTCGGCATCCGTCTCTTCGCGGTGGACTGCGAGGCCGAGGTCGAGAAGGTGGCCCGCGCTGCCCCGGGCGCCCGGGTGTTCTGCCGCATGCTGTGCGCCGGCGAGGGGGCCGAATGGCCGCTGTCGCGCAAGTTTGGCTGCGAGGTCGCGATGGCCCCGCGGGTGCTCGAGCACGCTCACCGCCTTGGTTTGGTGGCCCACGGCCTCTCCTTCCACGTCGGCTCGCAGCAGAACAATCCAGCGATGTGGGACGGCGCGTTGAAGGCGTCGGCGGCGATCTTCAAGGATCTGGCCGAGCGTGGCATCAACCTCGCGATGGTGAACCTCGGCGGCGGCTTCCCGACCAAGTATCTCAAGAACGTTCCCGCCGTACGGCAGTACGGCAAGGCGATCTTCGAGGCGCTGCGCAAGCATTTCGGCAATCGCATTCCGGAAACCATCATCGAGCCCGGCCGCGGCATGGTGGGCAATGCCGGCATGATCGAGGCCGAGGTGGTGCTCGTCTCGAAGAAATCCGCCGAAGACCGGATGCGCTGGGTCTATCTCGACATCGGCAAGTTCAACGGCCTCGCCGAGACCATGGACGAGATGATCCGCTACCCGATCCGGACGGAGTTCGACGGCGACGCGACCGAGCCCTGCATCATCGCCGGGCCGACCTGCGACAGCGTCGACGTGCTCTACGAGAAGGAGCCCTACGAGCTGCCGGTTTCGCTCGAAATCGGCGCCAAGGTGCTGATCGAGGGAACGGGCGCCTATACGACGACCTATTCCTCGGTCGGCTTCAACGGCTTTCCGCCGCTGAAGTCCTACGTGATCTAGCTCGGCCTCGATCGCTCAAGGCAGCAACGCGTCGTCATCCCGGACGGAGCGAAAGCGGAGATCCGGGATCGGTGTGCGTTGCCCAATGAGGGAAGAGCACCGTTTCCGGGTTCGGCTACGCCGCCCCGGAATGACGTCCGTCCTTTCGTCCTTCTGACCCGAGAAAGGGTTGGTTCGATGTCCACCATTTCGACCCACGACCCCGCCGCCGCCGTCGTGCCTGCGCCGCAGCTGCAGGCCGGCCGCGATCCCGTATGGATCGAGGCCGAGCGGCCGCTGGATCGCGACGCGCGCGAAACGCTGCTCGACCGCGCGTTCGGGCCGGCCCGTTTCGGCAAGACCTGCGAGCGCCTGCGCGCTGGCCGGCTGCCGGCGGCCGGCCTCTCCCTGGTCGCGCGAGCCCATGAGATCGGGCTCGGCGGCGGCGAGGTCGTGGGTTCGAACTTGGTGGGCACGGTGCGCCTATGGCACGTCGATGCCGGAGGCGTCCCCGCGCTGATGCTCGGGCCGCTCGCCGTCGATGCGCGCTACCGCCGCTTCGGCGTCGGGGCGCGCTTGATGGAGGCGGCGCTGGAGCGCGCGACGGCGCTCGGGCACCGCGCCATCGTCCTCGTCGGTGACGCGCCGTACTACGCCCGCTTCGGTTTTCTGCGCGCGCATGCGATCGGGCTGCAGATGCCGGGGCCGGTGGAGGCCGAGCGCTTCCTCGGCCTCGAGCTGCGCCCTGGTGCCTTCGCTGCCGCGCGCGGTGTCGTGCGTGCAACGGGCGCGCTGGATCTCATCGAGCGCCGCGCCCGCCACAAGCAGAAGCTGCGTCGGGCGGCGTAGCCTCTGCGCGTGCACTATTAGGCCGCGACGTGATCGCCGCGTGGATCGAGGCGGCGACCGATAGGGGCGACCGATCCCAGCCCCCTCGCGGCGGGTCGCGACGGCGTGAGACGTCGGCAGCGACCCGTGAGTCTCTACATCGTCCATAAGAGGGAGCCCGCTCCGGTCGAATCCGCCCGGCGAACGGTGATAGGCTGCAACGCGTGAGGTGGGGGAAATAACAACGAGACAAGGGAGCGGACAGTGGGCGAATCGACGGCGACCGAGCAACTTGTGCGGTTGATCTACCGTAGTCACAGCAAGATCGCGCAGACGAGCTTCGAGAAGGAGCTCGGCGAGATCCTACGGGTGGCGCGCAAGAACAACACGGCCAGAGGCGTCACCGGCGCGCTCATGTACTACAACGAATGGTTCGCACAGGCCCTCGAAGGTCCGGCCGACGCCGTCCACGAGATTTTCGCCAAGATCAAAGCCGACGCCCGACATAACGCGATCGAGGTCAAGGAGGACGGCAAGGCACAGGGTCGCGCGTTCGCGCGCTGGGCCGTGGCCAACGTGGGCGAGCACGGCGACCCGGATACGCCGCTCATCGCCCACGGCGACGGCGTGGCAGCGGCGGCCGACTGGAAGACCACGCCCGAGCAGGAAGCGGTCCTCACGATCCTGCGCAATGCCACGCGAGGCTACGGCCGCGCCGCCTGATCCGCCGCGCGCTTTGCCGAACCGCTTTGCCATAGCCTGGCGCCGCTTCTTCGTCGGCGACGGTGTTAATTCGTTCACGCGGACGTATTGAGCGGTCCGCATCTGGAGCGAGCCCGCGACAAGGCGGACGCCCGATGGCGTGCGCTGTCTTGCCATTGTCATCTATGCCGGCCAGAAGGCCGCAGCCCCTCCTTCTCCCGCTTGCGGGAGAAGGTGGCCCGACGGATTCGGGTCGAACGAGGGATCGTACCGCTTCGATCATGTCGATGAGTGAGGCGGCACCGCCCCTCATTCGACCCCGCTTCGCCGGGTCACCTTCTCCCGCGAGCGGGAGAGGGCGGGTCTCGCACAACCAACAAAGAGTGAGACCTCAGCGGATGACGGACTGGCCGGTGCACGGGCACATCTCGGGACCCATCGTGATGATCGGCTTCGGCTCGATCGGACGCGGCACGCTGCCGCTGATCGAGCGGCATTTCACCTTCGACGCCAAGCGCCTCACCGTCATCGATCCGGAAGACAAGGATCGCCATCTGCTCGACGAACGCAAGATCCGCTTCGTCCAGGAGCGCGTCACGCAGGCGAATCTCGAGGATCTGCTGCGCCCCCTCCTTGCCGAAGGCGAGGGCCGGCCGTTCATCGTCAACCTCTCCGTCGAGGTCTCGTCGTCCGCCGTCATGCGCCTCGCGCGCGAAGTCGGCGCGCTCTATATCGACACCGTCGTGGAGCCGTGGCCGGGCTTCTACACGGACCGCTCGCTCTCCGTCTCGCAGCGCTCGAACTACGCGCTGCGCGAGGGCATCCTCGACCTGCGCCGCGAGCTCGGCACGGGGAAGGGGCCGACCGCGGTCTCCTGCTGCGGCGCCAATCCGGGCATGGTGTCGTGGTTCGTCAAGCAGGCGCTCGTCAATCTCGCCGCCGATCTCGGCCTCGGCGCGGCCGTGCCCGAGGGCAGCCGGGCCTGGGCGGCGCTGGCACACAAGGTCGGCGTCAAGGGAATCCATATCGCCGAGCGCGACACGCAGCGCGCCGCCAAGCCCAAGCCGATGGGCACCTTCGTCAACACCTGGTCGGTCGAAGGCTTCGTGTCCGAAGGGCTGCAGCCGGCCGAACTCGGCTGGGGCACGCACGAGCAGGCGCTGCCGCCGGAGGGCCGCGAGCACGCATTCGGCCCCGGCTGCGCGATCTACCTGATGCGGCCGGGCGCCGGCACGCGCGTACGCTCCTGGTGCCCGACCCGCGGCGCGCAGTATGGTTTCCTGGTCACCCACAACGAGTCGATCTCGATCGCCGACTATCTCACCTTGCGCGACGGCGAACGCGTGATCTACCGGCCGACCTGCCATTACGCCTACCGCCCGGCGGACGATGCCGTGCTCTCTCTCGACGAGATGGCCGGCTGCGCCTGGCAGCAGCAGGCGAAGAGCCAGATCCTCGACGAGCACGAGATCGTCGACGGCGTCGACGAACTGGGCGTGCTGCTCTACGGCCACAGGCGCAACGCCTATTGGTACGGCTCGCAGCTCTCGATCGAGGAGACGCGCCGCATCGCGCCCTATCAGAACGCGACCGGACTGCAGGTGACGTCCGCCGTCCTCGCCGGCATGGTCTGGGCGCTGGAGAACCCCGAGCGCGGCATCGTCGAGGCGGACGAGCTCGACTTCCAGCGTTGCCTCGAGGTGCAGCGCCCCTATCTCGGCCCGGTGGTGGGGCACTACACCGACTGGACGCCGCTCGACGACCGCGCCGCGCTCTTTCCCGAAGAGCTCGACCGCGATGACGCCTGGCAGTTCGCCAACATCCTGGTGCGATAGCAAACGCTCGAGCCGCGCCGGCGCATCCTCGCGCGCCGGCGCGGCGCACTCGCCGACACGGTCTCTGCCCTAGTATCGATAATGGGGACCCACGCGACCATTCTGTGCGCAATCTATGTCGGCGGGTTCGCAGAAGCCGAACAGGCAGGATATGCTCTGCCTTTGCACCTTGCATTGGTGCGCTGGTGTACCCGGGTAGTATGGGCTGCTCGGGTCGAAGCGAGCGCGTCTCCTAGCGATCGCCGCGTTCGAGGCATCCATGCTCTGTTGCGCTATGCTTCCAAACGTACCAAGCGGACACGTCGCGTCCGGAACACCAACGCTGCAATCGGCTGCAGCCCCGGACACTCCGGAGAGAACGACGAATATTATCAACATATGCCGTGCAAGATTGCGCGTCTTAAGCATCGTCCGCCCCTGTTGTCTCCGGCGTAGAATGAAGTATCTCTTGGACTGAACGGCACATTAATATTTGGATCAAAGCGTTGTGAGGAATCACAGCCTGGTTGGCTCTTCAGTGTTTAGGCCATGCTGGCGACGAGGTCGCCTTAGGGCGCTGCCGTAGGTGCGCCGTCATTGCGAGCGAAGCGAAGCAATCCAGGGGCCGCCGAGCACTATCTCAGCGGTCCTACCCTGCCGCCCCTGGGTTGCTTCGCTTCGCTCGCAATGACGCGCGGCGACGCTCACGCCGGCGTCGACAGATCGCCCATGTCGCGCCCGTTCTTCGCGAAGAAGCGGGCGCGGCAATCCGGGTGCGCCGCCATCAGCCGTCGCGCCTCCTCCGCGCTCGAGGCGAAGAGCGCGGTCGCCAGGCCGTTCGCCACGAGCCCCGTCGGCGCCTCGACGGTGATCGAGGACCAGTCGGGCGGCGAATAGCCGGTGCGCGGATCGAAGATGTGGTGGTCGCGGAAATCCGGCGAGAAATACGTCTTGTAGTCGCCCGAGGTGGCGGCGAAGCGCCGGAACGGATCGATGGTGAAGGCGATCGAATCCGTGTCGCGCGGGTCGGCGACGCCGAGGCGCCAGGGGCGGCCCTCGGGATGCTCGCCGCGCGCGCCGAACTCGCCCGTGTCGATGAAGGCATGCTCGACGCCGTTCGCGGCGAGCGCGGCCATCACGACATCGGTGGCGTAGCTCTGGTTGATCGAGTTCAAGGTGATCGCCATGCCTGGACGGTCGAAGGCGACGTGGTCGTCCGCGACCGCCACGCCGCGCCAGTCGACCTTTTGCAGGACCGGCGCGAGGTCGGCGGCGGTCGGCCGGTGGCCGCGCGCGCTGGCGGCCGCCCAAAGATCCCACAGCGGCTGCACCGTCACGTCGAAGCGCCCGTCGGTCGCGCGCGACAGCGCGGCGCTGTAGCGCAGCATCGCGAGCAGATGCGGACCCGGGCGCGCGAGGCGCCCGTGGCGGTTTAGGCGGGAGACCTCGCTGTCGGGCCGATAGACGGAGGACGCGTTCTCGACGTCGCGCAAGGCGGCGAAGCCCGTGTCGAGCGCACGCTCGAGGGCGGCCGCATCTACGCCCGCCACGGTGAGGAAGACGCTGGTCTGGAAGGCGACGCCGGCACGCGTCCGCGCCACGAGCCCGGCACGCGCCGCCATGGTCGCGAACGCGCCGCTGCCGCCGGCGGCGACCGCCAGCAGGCCCGAGGCACCGAGCAGCGCCTTGCGGCGCGTAAGACGGGTCATCGCATTCACCTCGGCATCACCTCCGGCCTCGCGCCGGCGCGCGAGGATCGGCGGCAAGCCTTGCGTCGCATCTTTCGCGATCGCCGCGCAATCCCGGCATTGGAAGCAGTCCGGCAGGCTATCCGTGCCGCGGCGCTACGCCTGGTAGTCGGCGTCGCTCACGTGCTCCATCCAGTCGACCGCCTTGCCGTCGAGCCGCTCCTGGATGGCGATATGGCTCATCGCGGTCGTCGGCGCGGCGCCGTGCCAGTGTTTCTCGCCGGGCGCGAACGAGACGACGTCGCCGGGCCGGATCTCCTCGGGTCTGCCGCCCTCTCGGCACGCCCAGCCGAGGCCGGCGGTGACGATCAGGGTCTGGCCGAGCGGGTGGGTGTGCCAGGCGGTGCGCGCGCCGGGCTCGAACGTGACGTGCAGGCCGACGATGCGGGCGGGCTCGGGCGGGCCGAGCAGCGTGTCGAGGCGTACGCGGCCGGTGAAATACTCGGCCGGCCCCGTGCTCGAGGGCTGCGCGCCGCTACGTTTTATCTCCATGATTTCGCTCGCTATTTGGCGCCGGGCGTGGCGGGCACGGGGCCGGTCGACAGGCCGGGCGCTACCGGGCCGCCGATCTGCGGCACCGGCTTGCCGTCCACCTTGGGCGCGTTGTTCATGGCGTCGGTGTCCATCTCCAGGCAGGTGAGCACTTCGACGTAGCTCGGGCTTGGGTTACGCGATTGCTCGACACAGTTCGAGCGGTCCTTGGGCTTGAAGCTCGACCAGCGCTTGGCGAGCTGGTCCTTGGCGTTCGTCTCGTCCTGCATGCAGCCCTTGTAGGCGGTGTTCTTATCGTCGCCGGTCGAGAACTTTTGGGCGTCGAGGCACGAGCCCTTCACGTTCAACTCGGGGACGCCTCCCCCGCCGCCGTCGTGGCGTGCCCGGGTGCGTGCGTCGGCGCCGGCAGCGGCAAGGACCGCGACGCCGGCGATGATCGGGATGATGGCCGCGCGCATAAAGTCTCTCCTGCCTTCCCGCACAATGCCGCGACGGGACGGCCGGTTCAACGGCCAAGTCATCACAGCCACGGGGTGTCACCGCCAAGCTGCCCCCCAAGCCGCCCCCTCTCCGCCATGTGGCGGCCGTTTTGGGCTGCTTACGCTCGCATCGACTTCCGGAGCATCGAAACCCATGCGCGTCTGGTTCTCCTCGGCCCTCTGCGGCCTGCTTCTGCTGGGCGCCGCGCCCGCCTCGGCCGCCACCTGCCACGATCCGGCCGGCTTCGAGGCCTGGCTCGGCAAGATCAAGCAGGAGGCGGTCGCGCAGGGCATCTCCGAGCGCGTCGCCGACGAGGCCCTGTCCGGGGTGCAGTTCGACCAGAGCGTGATCCGCCGCGACCACGGCCAGGGGGTTTTCCGCCAGAGCTTCGAGCAGTTCTCGCAACGCATGGTGCCGCCGCGCCTCGCCCGCGCGCGCGCCCTCGAAAAGCGCTACGCGCCGATCTTCGCCCGCATCGAGCAGGAATATGGCGTCTCCGCCCCGATCCTCCTGGCGATCTGGGGGCTCGAGACCGACTTCGGTGCAACCCATGGCAATTTCCGCATGATCCAGTCGATCGCCACGCTGGCTTACGACTGCCGTCGTTCGGACATGTTCAAGGCCGAGCTGTTCGACGCGCTGCGCATGGTCCAGCGCGGCGTATCGCCCAGCGCCCGCAGCGCCTGGGCCGGCGAGATCGGGCAAACGCAGTTCATGCCCTCGACCTACATTAAATATGCGGTGGGCGGGCGCGATCTCGACCACAACACCTACGATGTGCTGGCCTCGACCGCGAATTTCCTCCGCGCGCACGGCTGGCAGCGCGGCGCCGGCTGGGCGCCCGGACAGCCGAACTTTCCCGTGATCCAGGAATGGAACAAGTCGGCGGTCTACTCCCGCACCATCGCCTATTTCGCGACCCGCCTCGCCGGTGGCGGCGACACGGGGGCGTACGAAGGCGGCGATGGCGGCGCGCCGCCGCGCCGTGCGCAGCGCAG
The DNA here is from genome assembly GCA_029817715.1 of Melastoma dodecandrum. Classification (NCBI taxonomy): domain Eukaryota; kingdom Viridiplantae; phylum Streptophyta; class Magnoliopsida; order Myrtales; family Melastomataceae; genus Melastoma; species Melastoma dodecandrum. The sequence continues at coordinate 170,340 of JARUPY010000044.1, read as the reverse complement.
CTACCGCGACGACAGCATGGATGCCGAGCAGGGGGGCGGCTACGCCCCGCAGGGCGGCTACAGCCCGCTCGACGAGCAGTAGCGACACCAAAACCGCTCGCCCTCGCGGCGTGTGATGGGGCGGCTCAGTAGTCGCCGCTTCCCACGAGCGGATGAATACCTCCGTCGCCTCCGCGACCGCGGGCCTGGCGATGGTCGCGCGAATGGGCGATGTGCCGCCCGGCCAGTGCGGTCGTACCGCTTTTGGAAAGATGATCACGGCGGGACATCGGCGCACCGAGCACCGCAGTCGAGCCGGCGGCGTAAACGAGAACGAGAAGCAACACGCAACGCATCGCAAAGCCTTTCCGGACCTAGACCTCCAATATTCGGCGACAAGCTTAGATAGAGAACAGGACAGCGGCAATCGGGCTTCGACCATTGGCCGGCATTTTGCCCGCGGGGTCAGTCGCGCCTACGCGTCCGCGGCGCCAACGAGCCAAATCAGCCTCGCTCGCTCAAGTGTCGATGATCCCCTCCGTCCCGTCGCGCGCCGCGCCGCCGTGCGGCAGGCCGATGTAGGCCGAGGACCGCATCTCGACGAGGCGCGAGATCGTGCGCTGCGCCTCGAACGCGTCGCGCTCGTCGATGTCGGCAAACAGCGTGTCGGGCTCCGCCGCCGCCGAGGCGAACAGCTTTATGCGCGCCTCGTAGAAGGCATCGATCAGCCGCACGAAACGCTGCACCGGATAGCGCTGCGCCGCCTCGAACCTCGGGATTTCGTCGATGATCACGCTGTGGAAGCGCTTGGCGACGGCGAGATAGTCCTGCGCGCCGAGCGGCTTGCCGCAGAGATCGGCGAAGGCGAAGCGGGCGACGTTGCCGCGCGACTGCGGGACGGCGATCGGCCGGCCGCGCACGTCGAGCGTGGCCGGGCGCCCGCCGTCGCGCCCCGTCAGGGTGCGGAACGTCGCGTCGAGCGCCTCGCGGGCGGCGGCGTCGGCGGGCACGTGGAAGGTCGTCGAGCCGGCGAGCTTTTCCATCCGGTAGTCGGTGCGCGACTCGAGCTCGACCACGTCCATGTGGGCCTCGATCAGGTCGATCGACGGCAGGAAGAGCCCACGGTTGAGGCCGTCCCTGTAGAGATCGCGCGGCGCCACGTTCGACGTCGCGACGATGACGACGCCGCGCGTGAAAAGGCCTTTGAAGAGGCGCCCGAGGATCATCGCGTCGGCGATGTCGGTGACCTGGAACTCGTCGAAGCAGAGCAGGCTCGCGCGCGCGGCGATGGCCTCGGCGACCGGCTCGATCGGGTCCTCGCCCTTCGCCGCCCCCCGCTTCACATCCTGGCGGTGCTCGTAGATGGCGGCGTGCACTTCGGCCATGAAGGCGTGCAAGTGCACGCGCCGCTTCTTGGCGACGGCGACGTGCTCGTGGAACAGGTCCATCAGCATCGACTTGCCGCGCCCGACCCCGCCCCAGATGTAGAGTCCCTTGGGCGCCGATCCGCCCGACCTGGTGCCGAGCAGCCAGCCGAGCGCGGCGGACTTGCGGGCCGGCGAGTAGCCGTCGAGCTCCTCGTCGAGCGTATCGAGCAGCGCGACGACGCGTTCCTGCGCCGCATCCCGCTCGATCAGGCCGTCCCGCACCTTGGCGTCGTAGATTTGGCGGATCGGCATCGCGCGAGGGGGTGTCCGGGGGAATCCGTCCAGCTCTATCCGGCGACGGCGACGCCGGGCAAGGCTCCTGTTCGCCCGCGGCGGCGGCTGGCCGAACGCGGTTGACGAATTGTTAAAATTTTCAGGATTGGCTTGCCTTGATTTGAGCCAAACCTGTCGGCACAGTCCCGCCGACTCACGATCCAGAAGCGAGGCGGGGGATGCGATTTTGGACCGGGTTCGCGGGGGCGTGTGTCCTTTCGGCGGCTTTCGTCTCGACCGCGACGACGCAAAGCGCCTCGGCATCGCCTCTGCCTCCGCTACGGATGTCCCTCCAGATCGCGCCGGCCGCCATCGTGCCTGTCGTCGTCTTCGGCCAGAACGCCCGGCGCCTGCCCGAGGCTTTCGCCAGCGAGCATGGGCTCGATCCGCGCGACGTGCGGCGCGATCACGTCGCCTCCGGCCTGATCCAGTGCGGCAATGCTCATGGCGCCGGCCAGCTCACCTTGAGCGACGACGTCGTCACCACCGCCGCGCATGTCTTCTACGACGAGAACGGCCTGCCGCGCGCCACCACCTGTACCTTCGACGTGACGATCGACGGGCGCGAGAGCCAGACGCCGATCGATCTGTCGACGATCGCTGCCGGCAGCACGCACCCTTACGACGTCGCGGTTTCTCACGATTGGGCCGTGGCCCGCCTGACCCATCCGCTCTATGGCGTGCATCCTTACGGCATCGCCTCCGACATCCACGACAACGAGCCGGTCACCTTCGTCGCACGCGGCCATATCGATTGGGGCGACGCCCACAAGCTGTCGATGCAGGACTGCCTCCTGCACGACCAGCTCTCGCCCGCCGCCGAGGAAGGGACCCGCGAGTTCTCCTTCGACTGCGATACGGGCGACGGCGCGTCCGGAGGCGCCCTGATGTTCGATCGCGACCGATCGCGGGTCGGCGCCATCCTCGTCGGCTGGCGCTCGAACAAGCCGTTCAGCGCGGTGCCGTTCTCGCGCAAGCACTATAATTTCGCGGTGACGATGGAAGGCGCGTTCCGCGATGCCGTCTTCGCCGCCGCCGGTAAGGTGCTGGTGCAGAAGTAGACGGGTGATCTCGCTCGAGGCCTTTCGTCACTCCCTCGGTGCCCACCTGCCCCCTTCCGTCTCTCGGCGCCTTTGGCTTCCCTCTGGTGGGCCGGGAAGTCCGACTGGCAGCGCGCGCACGCCATCGTTCAGGACGCCGAGGGCGGCGATGCCGCCTGGGTGCATGCCTACCTGCATAGGGTCGAGGGCGATGCCGGAAATGCGGCATATTGGTACAAACGCGCCAGGCGCCCGGTGGCGACTGACGCGTTGGCAGAAGAATGGCATGCGATCGTCGAAGCGCTCTTGAGCGCGTGACGACGCCGGCCCGGGAGGCGCGAGCTTATGCGCTCGCTGTCCCTATCTGAAATTAAGGCGTGACGACCGGAAGGACCGCTCCGGGCACCGCGAGCGCCGGCTCGACAACGCCACCTACGACAGCGCCGGGCACCGCGAGAACCGGCTGCGCGACCCCGCCGATGATGTCCAACCCCGGCACGGCGCCCGCGCCGGCAGGACCGGCATTGACCGGCGTCGCATAGAATTGGCCTTGGGCGTCCATGACAGGATTGCCTACAGGCGCGACAACCGCGGCATGGGCAGCGTGATGCCTGTGATGACCCGCGAAAGCGGCCGAGGAGAACCCGGCAATGGCGACAACGCAGGCAGCAACGGAAACGAGCTTCTTCACTAGACCTTCTCCATTCAAGCGATCTGATGGGCACTCTGGAACCCGCACGGGCATGCGATACGAGTTCGACAATGCCGCCAACAAATGAGACAGCCTCCTTGTTCCTAGACGATCGCAACTCGTGCGCTCGATGCGCGAGCGGCGGCAGCAATGCGGCATGATCGTGGCAACCACGTTTTGCGAGATTGCGCCGCGTGGCAGCAGGACAACAGCCCTCGCGGACAAGTTACAGTATCGTGCGCACGTTGAAATTCGAACGGACGGTACTGCCCGATGAACCCGCGTGATCGCCGCCTCCTCCTCCTCGCCGCGGCGAGCCTCGCCTCGGCGCTCGCCGGCTGTGCCGGCACGGATACGCCCGGCCCCGTCGCCTCGGCGCCGGCCGCGCCCGTGACGAAGCCTGTCGCCGTAGCGGCCCTCGATCCGAAATTCTCGGCGCTCTATCAGCCCATCAAGACCGACAAGTTCCCGGTCGTCGGCCTGAGCGACGCGACCATCCGCACCGGCTTCGAGCGCAAGGAGGTCGCCTACGTCACCCAGGAGCCGCCGGGCACGGTCGTGATCGACCCGCATGCCCACTACCTCTACTTCGTCGAGCCGAACGGCAAGGCGATGCGCTACGGGGTGGCCGTCGGCAAGCAGGGCTTCCTGTGGTCGGGCACGGCGTTCATCAAGACCAAGCAGGAATGGCCGGACTGGTATCCGCCCAAGGAAATGATCGACCGCCATCCCGAGCTGAAGCCGCAGCTCGACAAGCTGCAGAGCGGCATGGGCGTCGCCGGCGGCTACCGCAATCCGCTCGGGGCCCGCGCGATGTACTTGTGGCAGGGCAACAAGGACACATATTTCCGCATCCATGGGCCGCTCGAGCCGCGCTCAATCGGCACCAATGCGTCGTCCGGCTGCATCCGTATGATCAACCAGGACGCGATCGACCTCTACTCCCGGGTCAGCGAGGGGACCAAGGTCGTGGTGCTCGGGACCGCCCAGCCAACGGTCGGCGCGGCGAAGCCCGCCCGTGGCGGCGCGCGCGAGGGCTGACTGCCGCCGGCGCGGCGTGGCGCGTCGGCAACGCTCCAAGAGGTTTCGCATCTCCACTCGGCACGATCGCGTGATTCTTAACGATCGCTTGCGCTTCGGTTGCTAGGATTTCGCGAGGCGCGCGTGCCGGGTGGCGCGGCGACCGCTTGGGGGCGGCAGTGCGGGACAATCGTCAGAGCGGCGCGGCGCGCCGGCGCGGATTGCGGATCGTTGCGGCCGGCCTCCTGCTGCTGGCGGCGGGGGGCTGCGGCACCCAGCCGCGCATCCCCTATACTCACGCCGAGGCGCTCGCCGCCGAGCCGGTCGGCTTCGAGCACGTGCGGGTCTGGCTCGACGGCGACGCCCCCAATCCGCACGATTTCGGTCCCTCGACGAAGGCGGGCGAAGGGTCGACCTACCTCGCGCTGTCGGGCGGCGGCGGAAACGGCGCCTACGGCGCCGGCATCCTCAACGGCTGGACCCAGAGCGGTACCCGGCCGACCTTCACCGCCGTCTCCGGCGTCAGCACCGGCGCGCTGATCGCGCCCTTCGCCTTTCTCGGCCCGCAATACGATGCCGTCGTGCGCGACATCTACACGAGCGGCGACGCCGGGACGCTCGTCGAGACGCCCAACCTCATCAACGGTGGCGTTCGGCTCGAGCCTGTTCGGCAACCGCAAGCTGCTCGACCTGGTGTCGCGATATGTCGACGACGATTTGGTGGCGGCGATCGCCCGCGAGCAGGCGACGGGACGGCGCCTCTACGTGGTCACCACCAACGTCGATTCGAAGCGCGGCGTCGTCTGGAGCATCGGTGCCATCGCCGCCTCCGACCGCCCCGACAGGGTCGAGCTCATCCGCAAGGTGCTCGCCGCCTCGGCCAGCGTGCCGCTCGCCTTCGCGCCGCAGCTGATCGACGCCGAGGCCAACGGCCATCGGTTCCAGGAGATGCACGTCGACGGCAACGTGACGACGGCGGTCTTCACTCTGCCGCTACAATATCTAGCGGCGCAGAAGCGCACGCGGCTCTCGGGCGGCCGCATCTTCATCCTGATGAACACCAACATCGAGCCGAAATTCGCGGTGGTCGAGCGCTCGACCCTGCCGATCGTGACCGCCTCGATCGACACCCTGACCGGCCAGAAGACATTGTCGGACCTCGCCTCGACCTACGCCTACGCGCGGGCCAACCGGGTCGACTTCAACCTCACCGCGATCGATCCGTCGGTCGACGTGGTCGGTGCGGGAAGCTTCGACACGGCCTACATGCGGCGGCTCTACGAGATCGGCGAAAAGACAGGCGCCACGGGCACGTTCTGGCGCAAGAAGCCCCCGGCGGCCGGCGAGGGCCTGCCGGACGGCGACGCCACGGTGGCGAGCGCGAGCCAGTAGGTTGTGATCTACTTTCCGGGGGCGGACAAACGACGTTTGAGGGCCTCCGGCAAGTCCTCGAACCACTTGTCTTCCGCCCCCGCCTTCGGCAGCACGCGGCCGTATTCGACCATATCGGTCGGCTGAAGCTCGCGCAGGTAAACCCACAAATCCTCGGCGTTCTTCCCCGTAATCACGGCGACACGCTCCACGATGCTCTCCGCGAGCCGCTTGCGCTGCTCCGGCGAGCGGCCGGCGCGAATGTCGCCCTCGATGAAGATGTGGTCGTCGCAGGCCGCGTCGCCGAGGAAGCACGCGCCGGCGGGGCGTTCCACGAACGCCACCTGCACCAGGTACGTCGGCGCGCCGGTCGCCTCGCGATGGCATTCGCCGATCGCCCTGGCGATCTCTTTGCGCGTCGGGGCGTCGAGCGAGCCGGCGAGCGCGGCGCAGCGGTAGGTCGGCATCGAACGTGTCCTCCGTCTCGGTGCGCCGCGCCCTTCGGCAACCGACGCTTAACCATAACCTTATCGCGCCAATGCCGTGCGCCGCGTCAACGCCCCGATAAGGTTGACGAACAACCCGCGCTTAAACCATCGCCCGCTACTTGAGGGGAGAGTTTTCGAGTGCGGAGGGTGGGCCATGGGCCTCAGAGGTTTTGCGGGGCGTGCGAAGATCGCCGCCGTCGTTTGCGTGGGCCTGGCGATCGCGGGCTGCGCCAAGACGCCGGGCGAGGAAGGCCTTGCCGGCCTCGCCGGCGGCGGCGGTGGCCGCGGCGGATACGGCGATGGCTACGGGGCGGGCGGCGCCGGTGGCGTCAAGGGCACCGCAATCCCGGGCAGCGCGGCCGATTTCGCCCAGAACGTAGGCGACCGCATCTTCTTCGAGTCGGATTCCTCCGACATCACGCCGAAGTCGCAAGCGACGCTCGACCGCCAGGTCGCCTGGCTGCAGCGCTACGATCGCTCCTTCACCATCGAGGGCCATGCCGACGAGCGCGGCACACGCGAGTACAATTTCGCGCTCGGCGAGCGCCGCGCGGCGGCGACCAAGCAGTACATGGTCGCCCGCGGCATTCCGGCCTCGCACATCCGCACGATCTCCTACGGCAAGGAGCGCCCGGTCGCGGTCTGCAACGACATTTCCTGCTGGTCGCAAAACCGCCGCGCCGTGACGAACGTCGGCGAAGAAGGCAGCCAGAGCTGAGGATATCGGGCGCGGCGCCCACCCTTCCGCTTGCGGGAGACGGCGCCGCGGCTTAGCCGTAACGGCTTGCGTCTCACCCTCGCCACCTGGAACATCAATTCCGTGCGCCTGCGCATCGGGCTCGTCGAGCGCTTCCTCGCCGAGCATGCGCCGGACGTCCTGTGCCTGCAGGAGACCAAGTGCCGCGACGCGGAATTCCCGCCCGCGGCCTTCCGCAAGGCGGGCTATTCGCACATCGCGATCAACGGGCAGAAGGGCTATCACGGCGTCGCCATCGCCTCGAAGCTGCCGTTCCAGCGCATCGAGCGGCGCGGCTTCTGCGGCAAGACGGACGCGCGCCACATCGCCGTCGCCCTGGCGCCGGGCGGCCGGCCGATCGCGCTGCACAATTTCTATGTGCCGGCGGGTGGCGACGAGCCGGACCCTGAGATCAACCAGAAATTCGCGCACAAGCTCGGCTTCCTCGACGAGATGGCCGAGTGGGTCGCCCGCGAAGGGGTCGCCAAAAGCGATGCGATCCTCGTCGGCGACCTCAACGTGGCGCCGCTCGAGCAGGACGTCTGGAGCCACAAGGCGCTCCTCAAGGTGGTGAGCCACACGCCTGTGGAAGTGGAGAAATTCGGACGCGTCGCGGCGGCCGGCCCCTGGGTCGATGTCCTGCGTCGTTTCGTGCCGTCGGACGAGAAATGCTACACCTGGTGGAGCTATCGCTCGCCCGACTGGGCGGCGGCCGACAAGGGGCGCCGGCTCGACCATATCTGGGTCAGCGAGAGCCTCGGCGGCACGCTCGCCGGCATGTCGATCCTCAAGGAGGGACGTGGCTGGGAACGCCCGTCCGATCATGTGCCGGTGATCGCGCGGCTGGACGTTTGAGCGGAATCCTATCGGCGTTCCGGGGCCGGCGCGCCACGCGACGCACGGCGGCGAACGCGTCTACCCCGGGATGTCCGCGGCAACGAGCGCGCGCAGCTCCGGCGTCACCGCCGGCGGAATGCCGAACCAACGCTCGAAGCCCGGCGCCGCCTGGTGCAGCAGCATGCCGAGGCCGCCGACCGTTCGCAGGCCCCTCGCCTTCGCGTCGCGCAGCAGTGGCGTCTCGCTCGGCACATAGACGATGTCGTCGACGATCGCGTGCGGCGGCAGCTCGCCGAGATCGAAGGCCAGAGGCGCGACGCCCTCCATGCCGGCCGGCGACGCGTTGACCAGCAGATCGGCGGCGTGCAGCACCGCCTCGCAATAGTCGAACGTGCCCCAATTGCAGCCGAACTCGTCCGCGAGCGCCTCGGCGCGGGCATCGGTCCGGCTGCAGATCGTGACGTCGGCAAACCCGCGCTCCAGCAGGGCGGCGACGATCGCCCGCGCGGCGCCCCCGGCGCCGGCTACCACGGCCAGCTCGCGGCTGGCATCCCAGCCGGGCAGCTCCTGGTCCAGCGCGCCGAGGAAGCCGTCGCCATCGGTCGTGTCGCCGACCAGGGTACCGCTCTCGAGCCATAGGGTGTTGACGGCGCCGAGCCGCTCGGCGGCCGGCGTCAGCCGATCGCAGAGCGCCGCCGCCGCCGTCTTGTGCGGGATCGTGACGTTGGCCCCGACATAGGCGCCGGCTCGCAGGCGCGCCAAGAAATCGGCGAGGCCGTCCGGCTCGACAGGCACCTTCTCGTAGCTGCCATCGATGCCGTAGGCGGCGAGCCAATGCCCATGAATGAGCGGCGAGCGCGAGTGCTCGACCGGCCAGCCGATCACGCAGGCCTTGCGGGTCGCGCCGGTCATACCGCCAGTGCTCCCTCGGCCCGCAGGAGCCGCAGCAGCGGCACCATCGGCAGCCCGAGGATCGTCGACTGCTCGCCGACGATCCTGTCGAAGAGATGGATGCCCAGGCCCTCGACCGCGTAGCCGCCGACGCTTTGCAGGACGCTGTCGCCGGCGAGCGCCAGATAGCCGTCGATGAAGGCTTCGCTGAAGATGCGACAGGTCATGTGCGCCTCGGAGCTGGTCGCGGCGACCACCGCGCCGTCGCGGACGAGGCAGATCGCGGCATGCAAGGTATGGGTCTTGCCCGCCATGGCCAAGAGCTGCGCTTTGGCCGCCTCCATATCGGGCGGCTTGGTCAGGAAGCGGCCTTCGATCGACAGCGTCTGGTCGGCGCCGAGCACGAGGCGGTCGGGCTGCGAGGCGCCCACCGCCGTCGCCTTCTCGCGCGCCAGCAGCGCGGCGATCGCCTCGCCGCCGGCGCCGGCCGCGCGCGCCGGCGCCTCGACCGTGCGCTCGTCGATCGCGGCGTCGATCCCCTCGAACGGGATACCCGCGGCGGCGAGCAGGGCGCGGCGCGCCTGGCTCTTGGAGGCGAGGATCAGGGGACGCGGCAGGAGCCAGAGATCGGACATGGGCCGGTCAATCCAGCGCGATCGAGCGGTAGCGGTGGGCGCGCAACAAGTCCATGATTGCTGCCGCCGTCTCCTCGATCGAGCGCCGGGTCACGTCGATCGTCGCCCACCCCTGCGCCTCGAAATAGCGGCGCGACTGCGCGATCTCCTCGATCACCAGCTTCTTGTCCACATAGTCCGTGTTCGCGCGGTCATTCATCACCGCCAGGCGGTTCTGCCTGATCTGCACGATCCGTTTCCGCGCTGGCGAGCAGCCCGACGACGAGGGGACGCACCAGCGTGCGCACCGCCATCGGAAGCGGCACGCGCGGGACCATCGGGATGTTCGCGGTCTTGAACCCGCGATTGGCGAGGTAGATCGAGGTCGGCGTCTTGGAGGTGCGGCTGATGCCCACCAGCACGACGTCGGCATCCTCGTAGCGCTCGACGTTCTGGCCGTCATCGTGGGCCATGGTGAAATTCAGCGCGTCGATGCGGCGGAAATAATCGGCATCCAGCATGTACTGGGCGCCGGGCTTCGGCGTCGATTCCATGCCGATGAAGGACTGGAAGAAATTGAGAACCGGCCCAAGCACCGAAAGGGTCGGCGCCCCGGCCTCGCGGCAGGCGTTCTCCAGGCGCTCGATCAGCTCCCGGTCGACGAGCGTGTAGAGCACCATGCCGGGCGCCGCCCAGATCTCGGTGATCGCCTTGTCGAGCTGGTCCTGCGAGCGGACTAGCGGATAGATGTGCTCGATCGAGGCGACGCCCTGATACTGCGCGGCGGCGGCGGCCCGGCTCACCGACATGAGCGTCTCGCCGGTCGAATCCGAAATCAGGTGCAGATGAAAATTCTGCCTCAAGTCTCGCCCCGATCAGGCCTTCCCACGGCCGGGAAAGTTGGGGACGGCTGTGCGTAACGCCGTGCCGAGCCGCGCCCGTCACCTTCGCGTTACCGCGACGCCGCAAAATCTTCAACAGGGGTGCCGCGCGAAGACGACGTATCCAGCGCCCGGCAAAGTGTTAACAAATCGTTAACGCGGTCTCCGACATCGCGACCCGCGCGGAAGCATCTTGAAAGCGTTAAGGTTTTGTTAACCTCTGGCGCGTCCTCCCGCGCTGTGGAGAAGACTCGCAAATCGCGAGCATTGAGTGAGATTGTGCGCGGACGCCGATGGCTCTAATCCAACGTCAAGAAGCTGAAAAAAGAAGAATCTCTAAAGGATTATTTGGATTTGGCCGTGGAAACGCGTGAGAGCTCGCCGAGGTTCCTGAAAGCGCTGTCCGGCGAGGCGGTATGGCCGCCGCCGATCTGGCTGATGCGCCAGGCCGGCCGCTATCTGCCCGAGTACAAGCGCATCCGCGCCGAGGCCGGCTCGTTCCTGGAGTTCTGCTACGACCCGGCGTCGACGGTCGAAGCGACCTTGCAGCCGATCCGCCGCTTCGGCTTCGACGCGGCGATCCTGTTCTCCGACATTCTGGTGATGCCCGACGCGCTCGGCCAGAGCGTCAGTTTCGAGAGCGGCGAAGGTCCCCGCCTCGCGCCGATCAACGATGCGTCGGGCGTCGCCGCGCTCCGCGAGACGATCGACCTCGGCCATCTCGCCCCGGTCTTCGAGACCGTCTCGCGCCTGAAGCAGGACCTGCCGCCGGACACGCCGCTGATCGGCTTCTGTGGGGCTCCCTGGACCGTGGCGAGCTATATGGTCGCCGGGAAGGGGACGCCCGACCAGGCACCCGCCCGGCTCCTCGCCTACCAGCATCCAGACCTTTTCCAGAACGTGGTCGACAGGCTGGTGGCCGCCTCGATCGTCTATCTCTCCCGGCAGGTCGAGGCCGGCGTCGATGCGATCCAGATCTTCGATACCTGGGCCGGCGTGCTGCCGGCGCGCGAGTTCGAGCGCTGGTGCGTCGCGCCGATCGCGGCGATCGTCGCCGGGCTGCGGGCTGCGCATCCGAAGATCCCCGTCATCGTCTTCGCGCGTGGGATCGGCCCGCGGCTCGTCGGGCTGAGGGCGGCGACGGGTGCCGATGCACTGGGCATCGACACGGCCGTCGATCCGGCCTGGGCGGCTGCGGCGATGCCGGAGACGGTTCTGCAGGGCAATCTCGACCCGCTGGCGCTGATCGCCGGCGGCGCCGCGCTCGACGAGGCCGTGGCGCGCATCCTCGGCGCGATGCGCGGCCGCCCGCACATCTTCAACCTCGGCCACGGCATCCTGCCGGAGACGCCGATCGCCCATGTCGAACGGCTGGTGGAGCTCGTGCGCGGCGGGGGGTGATTCCCTCCCCCCTTGCGGGGAGGGGTCAGGGGAGGGGGTCCCGTTGTTCTTCACGGCCAACCGAGAAGCACGGCACGACCCCCACCCCTAGCCCCTCCCCGCAAGGAGGAGGGCAAGCCCAGGGCAATCGCTTCAGGTTAACGACGCGGGGTTCGGCGATATATGATTCATGGGAGGCTTCGATTCTCGGAGCTTTCCATGTGTGCTTGTCGCAGGTCGTCTGTCGCCTTGCTCGACCATTTCGCGGCGCTGCGCGATCCGCGCCAGCTCTGGCGGGTGGTCTATCCTCTTCCCGAGATCCTGCTCCTGGTCCTGTGCGCCACGCTGAGCGGCATGGAAGACTTCGTCGAGATCAGGCTGTGGGGCGAGCAGCGCTTGGACTTCCTGCGCCGTTTTCTGCCCTACGAGCGCGGCCTGCCGGCGCATGACACGCTGAACGACGTCGTCAACGCGCTCAATCCCGACCTCTTCAAGGCCTGCTTCACAAAATGGGTGGACACCCTGCGCGATGGCGCCCCCGACATCATCGCCGTCGACGGCAAGACATCGCGACGCTCGCATGATCGTGCCAGGGGGCGCGAGCCGCTCCACCTCGTCTCCGCCTGGGCGTCGCGCCAGCGCCTCGTCCTCGGCCAGGAGGCGACCGACATCAAGTCCAACGAGATCACCGCCATCCCGCTGCTGCTCGAGCGCCTCGAGCTGACCGGCGCCCTCGTCACCATCGACGCCATGGGGACCCAGAACGCCATCGCCGAGACCATCGTCGGCCGGGGCGGCGACTATCTCTTGGCCCTCAAAGGCAACCGCCCGGCCCTCCATGCCGACGTCGTCCGCTTCTTCGACGATCCGTCCGCCGGCCTGTGCGAGGCCCCGCACAAGACCATCGACGCCGATCACGGCCGCATCGAGGAGCGCCACCATGTCGTGTGCCACGATGTGTCCTGGCTCTTCTCCGACCGCCGCTATGCCGGCGAGCCGCGCTTTCCCCATCTGGCCATGATCGGCATGGTCGAAACGCGGGTCGAGCGTGCCGGCAGGACCGAGCGCGAGCGCCGCTACTATCTCTCGTTCGCCAGGCTCGACGCCAAGGCCTTCGCCCACGCCGTGCGCGCCCATTGGGGCATCGAGAACCGGCTGCACTGGGTGCTAGACGTCGTCTTTCATGACGACCTCGCCCGCCTGCGATCCGGCGCCGGACCTTGCAACATGGCCGTCGTCAAGCACATGGCCATGAACATCGTCCAGGCGCCAAACGACAAGCACAGCCTCAAGGTCCGCCGAAAACTCGCAAACCTCAACCCAGACTACCTCGAAAAACTCATCAGAAACGCACCGCCGTTAACCTGAAGCGATTCCCCTGAGGGCAAGCCTCCCAGCGCTTGCGGCTCCCGCCCCTGTCGCGTAGCGAGAACGCGGCGATCGGGACAGGAGCGGGCATGGGCTATCTCTGGCTGAAGGTACTGCACATCCTCGCCGTCATCTCGTGGATGGTCGGCATGCTCTACATGCCGCGGCTCTTCGTCTACCATGCCGAGGCGGGGCCGGGCTCGCCGCAGGCGCAGACGTTCGAGGTCATGGAGCGGCGCCTGCAGAAGGCGATCATGCTGCCGGCGATGATCGTCGCCTGGCTGAGTGGGCTGTGGCTTGCGTGGCAGGCCGGCTTCTTCAAGGCCGGTTGGCTGCACGGCAAGCTGCTTCTCGTCGTCATCCTCACCGGCGTCCACGGCTTTCTCGCCTCCGAGCGCAAGAAGCTCGCCGCCGGCACGAGCAAGCACGGCTCGCGCTTCTTCCGCATCATCAACGAGGTGCCGACGGTGCTGATGATCGGCATCGTCATCCTCGTCGTCGTGAAGCCGTTCTGACCGAGCCTCTCGTCTTTCGCGGCCGGCGCCTGTAAGCTGGCCGCGGAACACAGGAACGCCCGCATGCCCATGCCCGCCGCCGAGATCGAACGCCTCATCAAGGCCGGCATCCCGGACGCCAAGGTCGAGATCATCGATCTCGCGGGCGACGACGACCATTTTTCCGCGATCGTCACCTCGAAGTCCTTCGTCGGCCTGACCAAGCTCAAGCAGCACCAGCTCGTCTACAAGGCGCTCGGCACCCATCTCGGAGGCACGCTGCACGCGCTGCAACTTCAAACCCTGGCGCCCAAGACCTAAGTTAGAGATCATAGGCTACCCGCACGCCATTCACACGAGAGGTTCCGCATGTCCGCGCACGAGACGATCAAGGCCGCCGTCGACTCCCACCCCGTCATGCTCTTCATGAAGGGCACGCCCCAGTTTCCGCAGTGCGGCTTCTCGAGCCAGGTCGTGCAGATCCTGAGCTATCTCGAGGTGCCGTTCGAGAGCATGAACGTGCTGGCCGACGACGAGATCCGCACCGGCATCAAGACCTATTCGAACTGGCCGACCATCCCGCAGCTCTACGTCAAGGGCGAGTTCGTCGGCGGCTGCGACATCATCCGCGAGATGTTCCAGTCGGGCGAGCTCTCCGAGCACCTCGCCGAGAACGGCATCGCCTGCAAGCAGGTCGCCAAGGCGTAACGTCGCCAGCCGTGCGGATGCGATGATCGAGCGCCCGGTCATCGAGGTCCAGCTGGGCGACATCACGAGGCTCGTCGTCGACGCCATCGTCAACGCCGCAAACACGAGCCTGCTGGGCGGCGGCGGTGTCGACGGCGCGATCCATCGCGCCGCCGGTCCCGAACTCGTCGAGGCGTGCCGCCTGCTCGGCGGCTGCAAGCCGGGCGACGCCAAGCTGACCGAGGGCTATCGTCTGCCGGCGCGCTTCATTGTTCACACGGTGGGGCCGGTCTGGCAGGGCGGGACCAAAGGCGAGGACGGGATCCTCGCTTCGTGCTATCGGCGTTCGCTCGAGGTGGCACGCAAGGCGGGCGCGCGGACCATCGCCTTTCCCGCGATCTCGACCGGCGTCTACGGCTATCCCACCGCCTGTGCCGCGACGATTGCCGTGGCCAATGTGCGCGAGCATGGCCGCGGCTTCGAGCGCATTCTGCTCTGCTGCTTCTCCGAGCAATCGGCCAAGCTGCACCGCGCGGCACTCGCCTGACAGCGCGCGGTCCGACAGCGAAAAAGCCTTTTCTCTCAGCCCTCTCTTTGAAAAATCGCGGTGCCCATATTGCACGCGGGCGGCGCCCGTGTGACGGTCGCGAAACGAAACCGAAGCATCCAGTCTGGATGCCGCCACCTTGGTGATCAGCTCATGGTTGGTAATCAGCATGGTTGGTAACAAGCTCATGGATTTCGCTCGCCCGGACACGGTTCGCCCGGACCTGGCTTACGTCGAGGACGTCGCCTACGATCCCCTCGATCTCCAGAACCAGCTCTGTTTCTCGCTCTATGCCGCCTCGCACGCGATCAAGAAGGCGTATCGCCCGCTGCTCGATGACCTCGGCCTCACCTACCCGCAATATCTCATCCTGATCGTGCTCTGGAAGACGGACGCCCTGAAGGTGTCCGACATAGGCCAGCGCCTCAGCCTCGATTCGGGCACGCTGACCCCGGTCCTGAAGCGCCTCGAGGCGTCCGGCTTCGTGCGCCGCACGCGCCGCCTTAAGGACGAGCGCGAGGTGGAGATCGGCCTGACCCCGGAGG
Source organism: Melastoma dodecandrum (assembly GCA_029817715.1). Taxonomy (NCBI): domain Eukaryota; kingdom Viridiplantae; phylum Streptophyta; class Magnoliopsida; order Myrtales; family Melastomataceae; genus Melastoma; species Melastoma dodecandrum. The sequence goes on along the minus strand of JARUPY010000044.1, from coordinate 155,071 downwards.
GCCGCGCGCTGCGCGAGAAGGCTGTCAGCGTCCGCCGCGAGATCGTCCGCCAGCTGAAGATGTCAGAGAAGGAGATCGCCGCACTGCGCGCCAACCTCACCGAGGTGATCGCGACGCTAAGTGCCGAGGGATAGCGATGCTCACGCGGAGCGGCGGCGCCTCGCCGCCGCGCCCGACGCGTGCGCTCAGTCGCAGCGCTCCTCGTGCACCGTCTTGGAGTCGCCTTCGTCGTTCTCGGAATGAACGGTCTTAGAGGCACAGCCGTCGGGGGTCGTGTGCTTCTCGATCGTCGTTGTCGACGAGGCCGGCGGCGGCGCGGGCTCGACCACCACGGGGGCTGCGTCGCGGCGGATGATCACGTCCTCGGCAGACGCCGCGATCGGCGAGAGCAAGATGGCGGCAGCGAGCATCGTCCTGATCATGCAGAGTCCTCCTCAAGGCAAAGCTTAACAAGCCAATCGCCAAGGTCGGATCGTGTTCCCAACCGCGTAGTCTAACGCGTCGGGTCACAGCTTGCGCAGCGCCACATCCTTGATGCGGTGGTAGGCGCCCTTCGTCAGGATCAGGTTGGCGCGCTGGCGGGTCGGCAGCACGTTCTCGTGAAGGTTTGCGAGGTTGATCTCGCGCCAGATCTCGCGCGCCTTCGCCTCGGCCGCCGCCGCATCGAGGTCTGCGTATTTACGGAAATAGGATCGCGGATCGCGAAACGAGGTCTCGCGTAGGCGGATGAAGCGCTCGATGTACCAGCGCTCGAGATCGTGCTCGGCGGCGTCGAGATAGATCGAGAAATCGAAGAAGTCGGAGACGAAGGCCGAGGCATCGCCCTTGTCGCGCCGCCCCGGCATCAGCACGTTGAGACCCTCGACGATCAGGATGTCCGGCCGGTCGATGACCACGCTCTCGCCTGGGACGATGTCGTAGGTGAGATGCGAATAGACAGGGGCGGCCACCGCCCGCCGGCCGGCCTTGACGTCCGACATGAAGCGCAGCAGCGCGGCGCCGTCGTAGCTCTCCGGGAACCCCTTCTTGCCCATCAGCCCGGCATGCTCGAGCACGGCATTGGGATAGAGGAAGCCGTCGGTCGTCAGGAGGTCGACGCGCGGCGTGTTCGGCCAGCGCGACAGCAGCGCCCGCATGACCCGCGTGAAGGTGGATTTGCCCACCGCCACCGATCCGGCGACGCCGATGATGTAGGGGACCTTGCCGTCGCCGGCGCCGAGGAAGCGTTGCGTGGCCTTGAACAGGCCCTGCGCGGCGGCGACGTAGAGCGCCAGCAATCGCGACAGCGGCAGATAAATTTCGATCACTTCATCAAGCGTCGTCGGCTCGTTGATCGAACGCAGCCGGGCCAGGTCGTCGCTGGACAGCGTCAGGGGGGTGTCGGCGCGCAGCGCCGCCCATTGCGCTCGCGTAAAGCGGTGGTAGGGCGAGAAGACCGGGGCGGCACGCTCGTCCATCAGCCGCGCAATCCGACGTACGCCCGCCGACCGATGTCGGCGAGGCGCGGAGGGCGCGGGTTATGCCGTCGATCGTGCGCGATCATCCCCCCGACCTTGAACCGTCGTGGGAAAAATACAAGCCGCCGAAGCGAAATCGCCGCCTACAGGCGACCCGTCAACAGCATGATGATGAGGATCAGCACGATGAGGCCGACGATACCTGACGGGAAATAGCCCGCGTGCAGGAGGCCGACCGCCGGCAGGCCGCCGAGCGCCGCGATGACGAGAATGATGATGAGGATGAGGACGAGAGGGTTCATCGCAGGCCGCCGATCGTGAGGAGCGTGCACGCGGAAGTCGCGATGGGGCGCGAGGTTCCCGGTTGATTTCGCCAGTGTTTCGGTGCTGGAGCCAAACCCGCAGGAAAGCGTCGTCCCGACGGCGCGAGCGTCAGCGAGCGCAGGTCCGGGATCGGCTTAGCCGCCCGGGCATGACGCCCGTCACAGTAGGAGAGCCCATGTCCCTTCCCTCCACCATGAAGGTCGTCGAGGCCCGCTCGCCCGATCTCGCCGACCTCCGGCTCGCCGAGCGCCCCGTGCCGCAGGCCGGCCCTGGCGAGATTCTGATCAAGGTCCGGGCGGCGAGCCTGAACTACCGCGACGTCGTCATCGTCAAGGGCACCTACAAGCCCGACATCGCCTACCCCTTCGTGCCGTTGTCGGACGCGAGCGGCGAGGTCGTCGCGCTCGGCGCGGGGGTCACGCGCTTCGCGGTCGGCGATGCGGTGCTGCCGTGCTTCATCCAGGGCTGGCCCTCGGGCCTCCCGGTCCCCGAGCGCCGCAAGAGCTGGACGCTGGGCTTCCCACGCACCGGCGTCCTGCAGGAGTACGTCGTCGTTCCAGCCGACGACGCAGTGCTGAAGCCCGCGAGCCTGTCGCATGAGGAGGGCGCGACCTTGCCGATCGCCGCGCTCACGGCGTGGTCGGCGCTGACGCAGGGCAAGCTGAAGGGCGGCGACTGGGTGCTCGTCGAGGGCACCGGCGGCGTCTCGATCTTCACGCTCCAGCTCGCCAAGGCGATGGGCGCCAAAGTGGTCGCCATCACCTCCAGCGCCGAGAAGATCGCGAGGCTCGAGGCGCTCGGCGTCGATGCCGCGATCAACTACCGCGAGACGCCGGAGTGGGCGAGCGCCGTTCGCGCGGCGACGGGCGGGCGCGGCGTCGACATCGTCGTCGAGACGGCCGGCTCCACCTTCGCGCAGGCGCTGGCGAGCCTCGCCTTCGGTGGCTTCGTCGGCGTCGTCGGCTTTCTCGGCGGCAAGGAGACCAAGCTGCCGATCGTCCCGCTGATCGAGAAGATGCTCAGGATCGAGGGCATCGCGGTGGGCTCGTGCGGCCAGTTCGAGGCGATGAACCGGGCGATCGAGGCGAGCGGGCTGAAGCCCGTGGTCGACGCGGTGCTGCCCATGGAGCAGGCCGCCGAGGCGTTCCAGCTGATGGAGCGCGGCGGCCATTTCGGGAAGATCGTGCTGAAGGTGGGGTGATCCTCCTGACCGTTGCCGGAAAGCCATCGCCGTCGAGGAATCGACCGCCGACGCGCCCTCACGCGGCCGCAATCCGCGCCTCGTTAAGGAAGACGTGCTAGCGCTTCCTGGAAGGATGCGGGGAATGGTGGCAGCAACGGCGACGGGACGAGGCGCGACGGCATGGCGGCCGGCCCTGGCGCTCGCCACCACGCTGGCGCTCGGCGGCTGCTTCACGCCCATGTACGGCCAGTTCTCGGAGGGCGGCCAGAACCTGCAGAGCGACCTGCAGGCGATCGCCATCGAGCCGATCCCCGATCGCATCGGCCATTATCTCGGCGACGATCTCATCTTCGACCTCAACGGCACCGGCTCGCACGTAACGCCGAAATACCGGCTGTTCGTCACGCTGAACGAGAGCGTGCAGACGCCGCTGATCGACACGGTGAGCGGGCTCGCCACGTCCGCGACCGTGGTCATCAACGCCGACTACAGGCTGACCCAGGCCGGCACCGGCCTGGAGGTGACGCACGGCCGCGCCTTCGTCTTCAAGAGCTACGACCGCAATTCCGATCGCTACGGCAACGTCCGCGCCGCGCGCGACGCCGAAATCCAGGACGCCAAGGCGCTGTCCGACCAGCTGCGCATCCGGCTCGCCGCCGCCCTGTCGCATTCGAGCTGAAGCTGGTCTAGAGAGCGCGCGTCCTTCCTTCTCCCGCTTGCCGGAGAAGAGGGTGCGTGTCCTCCAATCCGCAGCGTTCCATGGCCGCGATCAGGTCCGCCGAGGCGGATCGCTTCATCAACAACCCGCCGCCGGGCGTCTTCCTCTACCTCGTCTTCGGCCCCGATGCCGGGCTGGTGGCCGAGCGTGCCCGCACCATCCTGTCGCGCGCGGTGGACGATCCCAAGGACGCCTTCCAGCTCGTTCGGCTCGGCGGCGACGAGGTCGCGTCCGACCCGCTGACCCTCGCCGACGAGGCCAATGCGGTGCCGATGTTCGGCGGCCGCAAGGCGATCGGCGTCGAGGCCTCCGCCAAATCCCTGCTGCCGGCGATCGAGCCGCTTCTGAAGGCGCCGCCGCGCGACTGCGTCGTCGTCGTCGAGGGGGGCGCGCTGAAGCGCGACCACCAGCTGCGCAAGCTCTGCGAGAAAGAGCGGGCGGCGGCCGCGATCGAGTGCTACCGGACGGCCCGCGCGAGATCGCTCAGCTGATCGACAGCGAGCTCGCCGCTGCCGGCCTGACGATCGATCCCGACGCCAAGGAGCTGTTGCTCTCCCTGCTCGGCCAGGACCGGCTGACCACGCGCTCCGAGCTCGAGAAGCTCGCGACCTACGCGCACGGGGCGGGCCGCGTCGGCGTCGCCGACATCGAGGCGATCGTCGCCGACGCCTCGGCGCTGGTGCTCGACCATGCTGTCGACGGCGCCTTCCGGGGCGCGGTGGCCGACATCGAGACGACGACGGAACGTCTCTTCGCCGAGAACGGCGACGTCAACCAGCTGCTCGGTTCCGCGCTCCGCCACGCGACCGCGCTGCACAAGGCGAGCGCCGGCGGTGACGGCGGCTTCTACGGCCCGCGCCGCGCCATGGCCGAGCAGCAGCTGCGCCTGTGGGACGCGCCGCGCCTCGCCAAGGCCGTCACCTTGCTCGGCGAGGCGGTCGGCCGCGCCCGCCGCGAGCCGCGCCTCGCCCAGCCGATCGCCGTGCGCGCGCTGTGGGCCGTGGCGCTCGGCGCACGTGGGCGGGAGGGCTGAGGAAAGAGGTAGCCGTCTTGTCGGCAGCCGGTCCCTCGGCGTATCGAAAGCCTCCGATCGCCTCGAAAACTCCGTATGTCCTTCTTCCGTCTCTACTGGCGCGTCTTCGCCCTGCTGCGCGGCGAGCGGCGCGCCGTCGTCCTGGTGGTCCTCGCGACCTTGGCCATGGTCGCCACGCAGTTCGCCGAGCCGGTGCTGCTCGGTCGCCTCATCAACACGCTCAGCACTGGCGCTAAAGACGGTCACAAGCCCGAGCTCGCCGCGCTAATGCCGACCATCTTCGCCTGGATCGGCTTCGCGCTCGCCTCAATCGGCTCCGCCGTCATCGTCTCGCTGCTCGCCGACCGACTCGCGCACCGCCGCCGCCTGGCCACGATGGCGCTTTTCTTCGAGCACGCCTTGGAGCTGCCGATGAGCTTCCATGCCGTGACCCATTCGGGCCGCTCGCTCAAGATCATGCTCGAGAGTTCGACCGGCATGTTCGTGGTCTATCTCGGCCTCTTCCGCGAGAGCATGCAGGCCGTCCTGTCGCTCATCGTGGTGCTGCCGCTTTCGCTATGGCTCAACTGGCGGCTCGGGCTGCTGCTCATCGGCCTCGTCGTCCTCATGACATCCGTGGCGACCTTCGTACGGCGCCGCACGGAGGTGCTGCAGAACAACGTCGAGCTCTACAACACGAGCCTCGCCGAGCGTGCCTCCGATGTGCTCGGCAACATTCCCGTCATCCAGAGCTTCACCCGGACCGACAGCGAGACGGAGGCGATGCGCGGGCTTGGCCGGCAGATGCTCGACGTGCAGATGCCGGTGCTCACCTGGTGGGCGGCCGCCGTCGTCTTCGGGCGCGCCGCCTCGACCATCACCCTTCTGCTCATCTTCACGCTCGGCACCGTACTCTATCTCGAGGGGATCGGCACCATCGGCGGCATCGTCATGTTCATGAACTTCGCCAACATGCTGATCGGCCGGCTCGAGCAGCTCTCGAACTTTTCCAACTCGCTGTTCCTCCAGGCGAGCAAGCTGCGCGACTTCTTCGCCGTGCTCGATACGACGCCGCATGTGGCCGACAAGCCCGGCGCGCGCGACCCCGGCAAGCTCGCCGGCCGCGTCGCCTTCGAGAACGTGACTTTCGCCTATCCGCCTGGCGAGGACGGGCGCGCCAACAAGCCGCCGTCGCCGATCTCGATGTCGTCGCGATGCCCGGCGAGACGATCGCGCTCGTCGGCGCCACCGGCTCTGGGAAGTCGACGACCTTGGCCCTGCTGCACCGCGCCTTCGATCCCGACTCCGGACGTCTGACCATCGACGGCATCGACATCCGCGACATGCCGCTCGACGCATTGCGGCGCAACATCGGCGTCGTCTTCCAGGAGCCGATGCTGTTCGCCCGCTCGATCGAGGAGAACCTGCGCATCGGCAAGCCCGACGCGACGCCGGCCGAGATCGACCGCGCGCTCGAGCTGGCCCAGGCCGCCGATTTCGTCGCGCGCCAGCCGCAGGGCCTGGCCACGCCGGTCGGCGAGCGCGGCCGCTCGCTGTCGGGCGGCGAGCGCCAGCGTGTGGCGATCGCCCGCGCGCTCCTCAAGGACCCGCCGATCATGATCTTCGACGAGGCGACGGCCGCGCTCGATGCCGCCACCGAGCAGAAGCTGCAGCTGGCGCTGGCGAGCGCCACGGCGGGGCGCACGACGTTCGTGATCGCCCACAGGCTGGCGACGATCCGCAACGCGTCGCGGATCCTGCTTCTCGAGGCCGGCCGGGTGGTCGAGCAGGGCACGTTCGAGGAGCTGCTGTCGAAGGAGGGTCGCTTCGCGGCTTTGGCGCGGGCCCAGTTCATGGGGAAACGGGAGCCGGCTGCGGCCGAGACCTGAGACGATCCGCAGTGGGCGAGCCCGATGAACCGCGGGTCAAGCCGCGCGGCACATGCACGGCTGCCATGTCTCGGTGGCCGTTGCTCGCGGCGGGGTCAGCGCTCACTTAGACGCTTGTGAAAGCCAGCCTTTCGCACCCTCATTCAGGGTTATTCCTCCCGTGACTTGCAGAGGCCGTCGGCATTGCCGGCGGCCCCTTTTTTGTGCCGCATGCACTACCGCAACTCCTGGAGGGCTCGTGTCGTCCCTACGACACAGTGTGGACCGCGTGCCACAGAGACCGTTCGCCAAGGTGTCAATCGAGCGGCAATCACATTTTCGTGTTGCAAGTCTTCCGACGAGAGTTACAGATCGGCGTGCGACGTCGACCTTGGGATCCCTGGTCTTGACTGCTCGAAGGGGGGAGATTCAAATGCATTTGTCCCGTACATTCGCGGCCTTGTTTGCCGTCCTCGTTATTTCCTCGGCAGCGCACGCCGATTTTTTCGACGTCGTCAAGAAGGTCGGCCAGGTCGCCGAAGCGGCGAACACGGTGCAGGCGGTGGCCGAGGGGCGCGTCGACGCGCCGACGGCCGCGCTCAAGGCCGCCGGCGGGGGCAAGCACGGCTCGTCGCACGGCGGCAAGCATCACAAGTAGCGCCTGGGGCCGGGGCTGCGCGGGTGGCAAGCGCCGCTTGCATCCAGGATCGCGGTCAGGTGTTAGGTCGGAGCACGTAACGCTCGACCGCTCGATCCCGGCGGCGCCACCCGAGGAGACCTCATGCCCTTCAAAGTCGCGGCGCGACCGATCTGCCGCTTCCCCGTGCCCGACTATTCCGAGATGCCGGAGGACATCCGCGCGCGGCTCGACAAGGTGCAGGAGAAATCGGGCTTCGTGCCGAACGTCTTTTTGGCGCTGGCGCGGCGCCCCGACGAGTTTCGCGCCTTCTTCGCCTATCATGACGCGCTGATGGAGAAACCCGGAGGCCTCAGCAAGGCCGAGCGCGAGATGATCGTCGTCGCAACCTCAAACGCCAACCAGTGCCAATATTGCGTCATCGCTCATGGGGCGATCCTGCGTATCCGGGCAAAAAACCCTCTGATCGCCGACCAGGTGGCGATCAACTACCGAAAGGCCGACCTCGCGCCGCGCGAGCTCGTGATGCTCGAGTTCGCGATGAAGGTGGCGTTTGCCTCGCACACGATCGGCGAGGAGGATTACGCGGTGCTCTCCCACCACGGGCTCGACATGGAGGAGCTGTGGGACGTCGCGTCGATCGCCGCCTTCTTCGGCATGTCGAACCGCATCGCCAACGTGACGAGCCTGCGACCGAACGAGGAGTTTTACACGCTGGGGCGGGATATCGAGCGGGTCGGGTAGAAACGTCGCTTCGGGCGGGAGCTGCTTTTCAGTAGCCTCATGGTGAGGGCGCCGCAGGCGCGTCTCGAACCAGGAGGCGGTCCCGCGATCTCGCCTTCTGGAACTCCTGGTTCGAGACGCGCCTCGCGGCGCTCCTCACCATGAGGTTTGAAGAACAGCTCGAATCCGGTGCCCAGGGAACTCGCTCCACTCGACCTGCGGGGGCAGGCGAGATGGTACGGGCGCCCAACATGTCCGCGTCATCGACATATCAACGCAACGTGTCGATAAAATCCGATTTCGTCGACATATACCTAGGTGTTCATCGACTCGAAGAACGCCGAGTTCCCCTTCGGCGTCTCGCGTAGCTTGCCAAGCAGGAACTCGATCCCGTCGACCGTGCCCATCGGATTGAGGATGCGGCGCAGCACATACATCGTCTTGAGGATGTCGGCGGGCACGAGCAGCTCCTCCTTGCGGGTGCCGCAGCGGGTGATGTCGATGGCCGGGAAGATGCGCTTGTCGGCGACCTTGCGGTCGAGGACGATTTCCGAATTTCCGGTGCCCTTGAATTCCTCGAAGATCACCTCGTCCATGCGGCTGCCGGTGTCGATCAGCGCGGTGGCGATGATCGAGAGGCTGCCGCCCTCCTCGATGTTGCGCGCCGCGCCGAAGAAGCGCTTCGGGCGCTGCAACGCATTGGCGTCGACGCCGCCGGTCAGCACCTTGCCGGAGGACGGCACGGTCGTGTTGTAGGCTCGGCCGAGGCGCGTGATCGAATCGAGCAGGATGACGACGTCGCGCTTGTGCTCGACCAGGCGCTTGGCCTTCTCGATCACCATCTCGGCGACCTGGACGTGGCGGGTCGCGGGCTCGTCGAAGGTCGAGCTGACGACCTCGCCCTTCACGCTGCGCTGCATGTCGGTCACTTCCTCGGGCCGCTCGTCGATCAGCAGCACGATCAGGAAGACCTCGGGATGGTTGTCGGTGATCGCCTTGGCGATGTTCTGCAGCATCACCGTCTTGCCGGTGCGCGGCGGCGCGACGATCAGCGTGCGCTGGCCCTTGCCGATGGGCGAGACAATGTCGATCACGCGGGCGCTCAGGTCCTTGCGCGTCGGATCCTCGATCTCGAGCTTCAGTCGCTCGTCCGGATAGAGCGGCGTCAGATTGTCGAAATGGACCTTGTGGCGGACTTGCTCGGGGTCCTCGAAATTGATCGCGTTGCATTTCAGCAGCGCGAAATAGCGTTCGCCCTCCTTGGGCGAGCGAATCACGCCCTCGACGGTGTCGCCGGTGCGCACCGCGAGGCGGCGGATTTGCGAGGGCGAGATATAGATGTCGTCGGGTCCGGGCAGATAATTGGCGTCCGCCGAGCGCAGGAAGCCGAAACCGTCCTGCAAAACCTCGACGACGCCTTCCCCGATGATCTCGATGTCGCGTGAAGCGAGCTGCTTCAGGATCGCGAACATCAATTCCTGCTTGCGCATGGTCGAGGCGTTCTCGACCTCGTGCTCCTCGGCGAAGGCGAGCAGCGCCGGCGGCGACTTGTCCTTCAAGTCGGCGAGCTTGATCTCCTTGGGGCCGGTGTAGGGCGCGGGCTCGGGCGAGGTGGATTCGGGGGATTCGTCGGCGACGAGGTCGGTGTCTGTCATGGCAATGGATGCTTTTTTGGGATGCTTGTTTTGGAAGGCCGGGACGGCCGGGGCTCGGGATGTGAGCCGGACGAAATGCGCGGGCGCGCGACGTCGGGCCTGACCGATGAGGTGGGAGCCCTCCTAGTATGTGCGGCGAAGCGATTTGGCAAGACGGTCGCGCTTCGACGAAGGGCGAGGCGGAGCCGACGCTTGCGGGATTCGCCGGGCTTCGCGTAAGCGGGGCCGCCGCCCGACCGAGGCGGCGCCGGCCTTCGAGGTGTCATGGTCTCCCCGCTCGCTCCGCCCTCTGTTCCTGTCGTCCCGCCCGTCGAGGGCGTGCGCTTCGCGACGGGCGCGGCGGGCATTCCGCTACAAGGACCGCACCGACGTCATGCTCGCGATCTTCGACAAGGGCACGCAGGTGGCCGGCGTCCTTCACGACCTCGAAGTGCCCGTCGGCGCCGGTCGACTGGTGCCAGGCCCGGCTTTCGGGCGGCAAAGCACGCGCGCTCGTGGTCAATTCGGGCAAACGCCAACGCCTTCACCGGCAAGACGGGCGCCCAAGCGGCGGCCTTTTCGGCACGGCTCGCCGCGGCGGCGACCGGCGCGCCGACGAAGGAGATATTCCTGTGCTCGACGGGCGTCATCGGCGAACCGCTCGATGCCAAGAAATTCGACGGGGTGCTGGAGACGCTCGCCGCCGAGGCGACACAAGGGCGCATCGAGGATGCCGCCGCGCGCGGCATCATGACGACCGACACCTTTCCCAAGCTCGCGACCGCCGAGGCCGAGATCGGCGGCGTGCCGGTGACCTTGGCCGGCATCGCCAAGGGCCGCCCGGGGGATGATCGCGCCGAACATGGCGACCATGCTCGCCTTCGTGTTCTCCGACGCGCCGGTCGCCGCGCCCGCCTTGCAGAGCCTGCTCGGCAAGGGCGTGAAGACGAGTTTCAACGCGATCACCGTGGACAGCGACACGTCCACCTCCGACACGCTGATGCTGTTCGCCACCGGCGCGGCCGCAACCCGCGGCGCGCCGCGGATCGCGACGGCGGGCGACCGGCGCCTGAAGAGCTTTCGGGCGGCGCTCGACGCCCTCCTGCTCGACCTCGCGCATCAGGTCGTGAAAGACGGCGAAGGCGCGCGCAAGTTCATCGAGATCACGGTCGAGGGTGCGGCCAGCGACAAGGCGGCGAAGCGAATCGCATTGTCGATCGCCAATTCACCCCTGGTGAAGACCGCCGTCGCCGGCGAGGACGCCAATTGGGGCCGCGTCGTCATGGCGGTCGGCAAGGCCGGCGAGAAGGCCGATCGCGACAAGCTCGCCATCTGGTTCGGCGGCACCCGCGTCGCCCACAAGGGTCTGCGCGACCCCGCCTACGACGAGGGCCAGGTCTCCGAGCTGATGCGGGCCCCGCACGTGCCGATCAAGGTCGACCTCGGCCTCGGCAAGGGCCACGCCACTGTTTGGACCTGCGACCTGACCAAGGAATATGTCGCCATCAACGGCGACTATCGCTCGTGAGCGATGCGCCGCGCCTTCTCCTTGTTGTCGCGGTCGCGTTGATCGACAACGGACGGGCGCGTCCTGGTCAGCCGCCGGCCGGAAGGCAAGTCGCTGGCGGGCCTGTGGGAGTTCCCCGGCGGCAAGCTCGACCCCGGCGAGCGGCCGGAGGCTGCGCTGATCCGCGAGCTCCACGAGGAGCTCGGCATCACGGTCCGGGAGGCCTGCCTCGCGCCGCTGACCTTCGCGAGCCACGCCTATCCCGACTTGCACCTGCTGATGCCGCTGTATGTGTGCCCGCCGCTGGGAGGGCATCGTGCGACCGTGCGAAGGGCAGGCGCTGCGTTGGCTGCGCCCTCGTGACCTGCGCGGGCTGGAGATGCCGCCCGCCGACGCGCCCCTGATCCCGGCGCTCGTCGATCTCATCGGGTGATGTCGCGCCGCACCTACAACTCCCGGCATGTCCTCATCGGCGCCTTCGAGCATGGCGGTCGTCCGCTGCAAAGCAGGAAACCTTAATGTTTTCAATGCATCAATAAACGATCGTGAGACGTGGAACGATTTGTGTCTTTTTATAGTTCTTTTGGCCGGAGTGGGAGATTCCGCGGATTGAGTCATGAAGGCGACCGGTCGGTCGACCATGGCCTCGACGGCGGATTGGCGAGCAAGGTCTTTTTCGAGATGCGGCAGAAGGTAGACGGCGCACGCCTCGAGACCCCTTCCATGATCGGGTATCGCCCCGGCATGTCCTCGTCGACGGTGATCGGGCGCCGCTTGTGCCGGCTCTACGATGTTCCGGCGGAGACGAAGGGCGAGATCGACGTCGCGCTGCGTAAGCTGGACCGTAAGCTCGAGCCGACCCGCTGACCGTCGGGTTTTCGGCAGTCGACCGTCAGTCTTTCGCACGCTCTACGTAGGACCCGTCCTCAGTCTGCACCACCACGCGCGTGCCTGTCTGGATATGCGGCGGCACCATGATGCGCGCGCCGTTTGACAGCTTGGCAGGCTTGTAGGACGAGGACGCGGTCTGGCCCTTCATCGCCGGCTCGGTCTCGGTGATCTCCAGGGTCACACGCGGCGGCAGCTGAATGCCGACCGGCGTGCCGTTGAACATCGAGAGCACGCAGACCATGCCCTCCTGGAGGTTACACCGCCTGGTTGCCCAGGGTCTCGTCCTTGACGATGACTTGGTCGTAGGTCTCCTGGTTCATGAACGTGTAGCCGTCGGAATCCTGGTAGAGATACGAGAAGTTCGAATCCTCGACGAAGGCGCGCTCGACCTGCTCGGTGGTCTTGAAACGATCGGTCGTCTTCACGCCATCGGACAGGCGACGCATGTCGATCTGGGTCGTGGGCGTGCCCTTGCCGGGATGGAAGCTCTCGGCGGACAGCACGACGCAGAGGTGGCCGTCCTCGCGCTCGATAATGTTGCCCTTGCGAATGGAACTGGCGATGACTCTCACGGGCGAGCCCTTATAGAAACGAAGGTGGGGTTACGGTCGTGCCGCTGCCCTGATGACAGGTGCGCTGGACGAGCTGGGTCCTGGCTAGCCGTGTTCGCGGCCTCGATTCAAGTGAAATAACGATGTCTCGCCCTTCGCCCTGGTGGCGGCCCGACCATTTCGCCGAACGTTCCTCCGCCCTGATCCTGCGTAGCGGCATCAAAAGCGCGATCCGTCACCACTTCCACAAGAACGGTTTCGTCGAGGTGGACACCCCGGCCTTGCAGATCTCGCCCGGCAACGAGACGCACATTGCCGCCTTCGCGACGTCGATGATCGGTACGGACGGGGTGGGTGCCGACGCACATGTTCCTGCACGCCTCGCCGGAATTCGCGTGCAAGAAGTCCTCGCCGCGGGCGTCACAAGTCTCTATTCGCTCGGCCCGGTCTATCGCAATCGGGAGCGCGGGCGATTGCACCACCCGGAATTTTCACATGCTCGAATGGTATCGCGCCGGCGGCACGCTCGCCGAGCTGATGCACGACGCCTCGCGCGTCCTCTGGGTGACCGCGGCCGCTGCCGGCTCTACGGATTTCCGGCATCGTGGCGCGCGATGCGAGGCGATCGCCGAGCCGGAGGTGCTCAGTGTGGCGGACGCGTTCCGCAGGCACGCCGCGCTGGATATCGTCGCGATGCTGCCGGGTGCGCCCGACGCCACCGCCCGCCTCGCCGAGGCGGCACGAGGGCTCGGCCTTCGCGTGGTCGAGGACGACACCTGGTCCGATCTCTTCAGCAAGATCCTCTCGGCGCAAATCGAGCCCAACCTCGGGCTCGGCCGGCCCACGGTCCTGACCCGCTACCCGGCCAGCGAGGCGGCCCTCGCGCGCCTTTGCCCGGACGACGCGCGCTTCGCCGAGCGCTTCGAGCTCTATGTCTGCGGCGTCGAGCTCGCCAACGCCTTCCACGAGCTCGCCGATCCGCTCGAGCAGCGGCGCCGCTTCGAGGCCTCCGAGGCCGAGCGGGCCCGGATCTATGGCGAGACCTATCCGATCGACGAGGATTTCCTGGACGCTCTGGCACATATGCCCGACGCCTGTGGGATCGCGCTCGGCTTCGACCGGCTGGTGATGCTGGCGACCGGCGCAGACCATATCGAGGACGTTCTGTGGGCGCCTGTGGCATGAAGGGAGCGCCGCCGCGCTTATCCTCCTCCGCGCAGCGGGGGAGGGGGACCACCCGAAGGGTGGTGGAGGGGGCGGCCACAGCTTCATCGCCGGACGCCCTTCTGTCAGAGGATAGACAAGAGCCAACCGACATCGGAGCGGCGGCCGCCCCCTCCACCGCCTCCGGCGGTCCCCCTCCCCCGCTGCGCGGGGGAGGATCAGAGCGGCATCGAGGTAGTCTACGCACCCCTGCCGAGCTTCTCGCCGCCGGCCTCCTCCCGCCGGAGCTCCAGCCCGACGCCGAGGCGGTCGCCGCGCGCTACGCGCTCGGCGTCAGCCCGGCGATGGCCGCGCTGATCGACCCCGAAAACCCCGCCGATCCGATCGCCCGGCAGTTCCTGCCCGATCCGCGCGAGCTGGTCACGACCCCCGACGAGCGCGCCGACCCGATCGGCGATGCCGCGCACAGCCCCTGCGAGGGTCTCGTGCATCGCTATCCAGACCGTGTGCTGCTGAAGCTCGTCCAGGTGTGCGCCGTCTATTGCCGGTTCTGCTTCCGCCGCGAGATGGTCGGCCCCGGCCGCGCCGAGGCGCTGTCCTCCGCCGCGCTCGACCACGCGCTCGCCTACATCGCCGACCATCCCGCGATCTGGGAGGTGGTGCTCACGGGCGGCGACCCCTTCGCCGCCTCGCCCCGCCGCCTCGCCGATGTCGCGACGCGGCTTGCCGCCATCGCGCATGTGAAAATCCTGCGGGTTCACACGCGCGTGCCCGTCGTCGCGCCCGAGCGAATCGACGCCGCCCTCGTCGAGGCCCTGCGCGCCGCCGGCAAAACGCTCTACGTCGCCGTCCACGCCAACCACCCGCGCGAACTCACCCCCGACGCCCGCGCCGCCTGCGGGCGCCTGGCGGATGCCGGCGCCTGCCTCGTCAGCCAGAGCGTGCTGCTGCGCGGCGTCAACGACGACGTCGCCACCTTGGCCGCGCTGATGCGTGCCTTCGTCGAGGCGCGGATCAAGCCGTACTACCTCCACCACCCGGATCTCGCGCCGGGCACGTCGCACTTCCGCCTGTCGCTGGAAGAGGGGCGCGCGCTGGTCGGCGCGCTGCGCGGTCACGTCTCCGGCCTCTGCCAGCCGACCTACATGCTCGATCTGCCCGGCGGCCACGGCAAGGTGCCGCTCGGGCCGGTTGAGGTGGCGCTTGGCGACGATGGCATCGCGACCGTGCGGGATTTCCGCGGCCGCGCCCATGTCTATCCGCCGCGCCGCAACAACGCCGGATTTTGACCGCTCCTTGCGGGCTCGCCCCTCCATATTCGCGAGCGTAATGATCCGCCTCCTCCGCCTGCTTCTCGTCCTCGCGCTCGTCTCGGGCTGTGTCGGTGCCGGCCTCGCGCAAACGACGCCCGCGCCGACAGCGGACGCCGCCGTGACGATGGAGACGGAGCAGCAGCTCACCGCCCACGTCGACACCCTGAGCGCCAAGCTCGCCGCGTTCGAGAAGGACCTGACGACCGGCGAGCAGACCGCCGCGACGCTCGCCAAGCTCGCCGTCGACATCGCGCCGCTCGGCCAGGACGCGCAGGCGCTGATCGACCGGCTGACCCCGCGGGTCGGCGCATTCAAGGCGCGCCTCGATCAGCTCGGCCCGAAGCCCGACAAGGGGCCTGGCGAATCGCCCGACGTCGCAAAGGAACGCGACACGCTGCAGAAGTCGTACGACGACGCCGACGGGCTGTTGCGGCGCGTCAGGGTGATGGCGCTGAAAGCCGACCAGGACGCGGCCATCATCACCAAGCGCCAGCGCGCGCTGTTCACGGGGTCGCTGTTCAAGCGCTCGTCGAGCCTGCTCAGCCCGCAGCTCTGGCGCCGCGTCGCGGCGGAGACGCCGGCCAACGTCGCCGACACGTCGCGCGTCTTCAACGACTGGCTTGTCGGCTTCAACGCCGGCCTGACGGGCGGCAAGCTCGTCACCTTCTGGGTGCTCGTGCTGGGCGTCATCGTGCTCTACTGGCCGCTGACGCGTGCCCTCAAGCGCCTCGTGCGGCGCGTCTCGAAGGGCAACGACAAGCCCGACGCGAAGTCGGACGCCAAGCCCGGTACCAGGCCCGATACCTGGAGCAAGATCGTCGCCGCCTGCTGGACGAGCGTCAGCGTCTCCGGCGCGATGATCGCCATCATGTACGGCGTCGTCTACGTCTTCACCTTCTTCGCCGCGCCCGATCCGCGCGTCGCGCCGCTGTTCGACGCCATGCAGGCCGGGATCATCCGCATCGCGCTCGCCGCCGGCTTCGCCCGCGGCATCCTCGCGCCGCGCAAGCCGCGGCTGCGGCTCGTCAACGTCGACGACGTCACCGCCGACAAGCTGATCCGCATCGTCGTCGGGGTGGCGCTCATCGTCTCCGGGACCAAGGTGATCGAGGCGCTGAACACGATCATCTATGCCTCGCGCGACTTCTCGGTGGCCGCGCGCGGCGTCGGCGCGGTGCTGGTGGCGGTCGCGCTGGCGCTGGCGATGGTCGACCTCGGCAAGAACCCCGAGGCCGAGAACCCCGATCACGAGAATGGGGCATCCGGCGTCACGCAGCGGCGCGACTGGTACGGGCTCGTGCGCGGCGGAACGTGGGGCCTCGTCGTCGTCATCATCGGCGCCGCGCTCGCCGGCTACGGCCCCTTCGCGAGCTTCCTCGTTGACCAGGTCGTGCTCGTCGCCGGAAACGCTCGCGGTGCTGTTCCTGCTGATCCGGCTGATCGACAAGGCGTGCGAGAAGGGCTTTCGGCCGAGCTCGCCGGTCGGGCGCAATCTCATCCACACCGTCGGCCTGCGCCGCGAGACCTTGGGTCAATTGTCGATCCTGCTCGCCGGCTTCGCGCGCGTCGCGCTGATCGGCCTCGCCCTGCTCGTCGTCGCCGCGCCCTGGGGCATGCAGTCGACCGACGTCTCCGGCAACCTCTCGGCGATCTTCTTCGGCTTCAAGGTCGGCGACGTCCCGATCACGGTCGAGGGCATCGTCGTCGCCATCGTCTCCTTCGTCGTCGTGCTCGCGGCGACCCGGGCCGTGCAGGGCTGGCTCGAGGAGCGTTATCTGCCGCAGACGCGGCTCGACTCCGGGCTGCGCAACTCGATCAAGACCAGCCTCGGCTATGTCGGCGTCATCCTGGCGGTGTCGGTCGCGGCCGCCAATCTCGGCGTCGACTTCCAGAAGCTGGCGATCGTCGCCGGCGCGCTCTCGGTCGGCATCGGCTTCGGCCTGCAGTCGATCGTCAACAACTTCGTGTCCGGGCTGATCCTGCTGTGGGAGCGGGCGGTGCGGGTCGGCGACTGGGTCGTCGTCGGCGCCGACCAGGGCTACGTGCGCAAGATCAACGTGCGCTCGACCGAGATCGAGACCTTCGACCGCGCCGCCGTCATCGTGCCGAACTCGAACCTCGTCTCCGGCGTCGTGAAGAACCTGATGCGCGCCGACAAGGTCGGCCGGCTGTCGATCGAGGTCACCGTGCATTCCTCGGCCGACCCGGAGAAGGTGCGCGAGACGCTGATCGACATCGCCCGCGACAACGACGCGGTGGCCTCGTTCCCGTCGCCGCAGGTCCGCTTCACCGATCTCAAGGCCGGCACGATGACGTTCGAGCTGTTCTGCTTCGTCAGCGACGTCGAGAGCCTCGCGCGCACGAAGAGCGACCTCTTTTTCGAGCTCTACAAGCGTTTCCGAGAAGCGAAATTCTTCGACGGCCCGGCACCCCCGCCGACCGGCATCGACATCATCGGGCTCGACCGGCTCGAGGCGGTGCTGCGGGAAAGCCGGGCGCCGGCGGAGGCCGCGGAGCGACCGGCCCGCGCGGCGCGCAAGGCGAGCTGAGATGAGGGGCCGTCGCAGCCTCTCCCTTCTCCCGCCTGCGGGAGAAGGTGGCCCCACGAAGCGGGGTCGGATGAGGGGTGGTGCCGCCTCTCCTGCGATCCAGGCGCAAGCGGCACAATCCCTCATCCGACCCGACTTCGTCGGGCCACCTTCTCCCGCAGGCGGGAGAAGGGGAGCCGGGGCGGCCGCAGCCCTCTTCGCCCTCGCCCTAGGCGGCTGCCTCGCCACCGAGGAGAATGCGCCGGAGATCGCCGACACCCGGCCGAGCGTCGTCGTGCGGCTCGATCCGGCCGAGATGCAGCACCGCATCTCCGCCTATCGCGAGGCGCACGGCATGCCGCCTGTCGCGATCGACCCCGGCCTGATGGTGCTGGCACAATCCCAGGCGACCGCGATGGCGCGCGCGAACCATCTGAGCCACGAGATCGCCGGCAGCCTCGACCAGCGCCTCAACGCGGCCCGCCACGCCAAGGGCTACGCCGTCGAGAACGTCTCCGCCGGCTATCCCACCGCCGACTCGGCGCTGGCCGGCTGGCAGCGCTCGCCCGGCCACAACGCCAACCGGCTCGACCGCAAGATGCGGCGGATGGGGATCGCCGCGGCCGATGCGCCGGGTACGCGGTACAAGACCTATTGGGCCTTGATGATGGCGGACTGAAAATCAGGCGGAAGCATCGGTGAAGAGGACGATCTCGGCGCCGCCCTTCGAGGTGCCGCGGTGCTCGGCGGCCGCCGGCACCACGCAGCACTGGCCAGGGCCGAGATGCAAGGTCCGGTCGCGGAAATCGACCGTGAAATCCCCGCTCCAGACCAGGGCGGTCTCCGCCGTGTGGGCATGCGAGTCCCAGCGGCCCTCGCCGCCGCCGGCGACCCGGACCAGCCGCACGGCGATCCCGCCCATGATCGTCGTGCTCTCCCGTTCGCCGCGTCCGGCCAGGCGCTCGAACTCCGCCGCGAAATCAAGACTCCCTTCACCCATTCCAGGCTCCCCGCTGTCGCTCGACCGAATTGCCATATAGCGCTCGGTACAGGCTGCATTTCACGCGTCTAGGCTGCAATGATGATTGACAGGGTCCTCGCGCTTTCGTGAAGTGGATTTCAAGGAAAGCGTTTGCACGTTGCGATCCGCGACCGCTCGGGGGGCTGGGCGGCGGATCGGGCAGCCGCTTCCGGGGGCATCTGCCTTGACCAGCGCGAGGACGATCCTTGTCGTCGGCACGTCGGAGGTGCGGCGTGCGAGCCACGTCGCGCTGCTGGCGCAGGCTGGCTATTCGCTCGTTGATCTCGCCACCGCCGACGAGGCGCTCGCGCATGTCACGGCCGAGACTCCGCCCCTCGTGATCATCGACAGCGATCTCACCGACCTTTCGGGCCTTGAGCTGTGCCACCGGATCAAGGAGCTGAGCCCCGAGACCTTCATCCTGCTCATCTCGAGCACCTTCGCCGACGATCCCGAGGCGGTGACAGAAGTGGAGAGCTGGGTCGACGCCTATCTCGTCGACCCGATCGATCCGCGCGAGCTCCTCGCCCTCGTGCGCTCGCTGCTGCGCCTGCAGAAGGTCGAAGCGGAGCTGCGCGACAGCGAGGAGCGCCTGCTGCTGGCGCAGGAATCGGCAGGGCTCGCCATCCTCGACTGGGTCATCGCGACGAACACCTTCGTGCATTCCGAGAACCTGACCGAGCTGTTCGACCTGCCGCCGCTGCCGCCCGGCGAGGCGCTGGTGCCGACGCAGCTGATCGACCGCATCCACCCCGAGGACATCGCCGGCCTGATCAAGGAGTTCTCGACCGGGAGCCAGCTCGCCCGCAACTTCGAGACGGAATTCCGCATCATCCGCCGGGACGGCGAGACTCGCTGGATCGCTTCGCGCGGCCGCTTCTTCAGCGGCGCCAGCGGCAGTCCCGAGCGGATGCTGTCCCTCAGCTACGACATCACCGAGCGCCGGATGCACGAGCGTTCCAATGCCGAGCTCGCGTCGATCGTCGCCTCGACGATCGACGCGATCGTCAGCGTCGACCTCGAAGGCGTCTCGACGTCGTGGAACGCTGGTGCCGAGCGCCTGTTCGGCGTCGCGGCGGCGGACATGATCGGGCAACCCTTCAAGAACGCCTTCCCCGAGATCACGAGCGTCGAGGACGCGAACTATCGCGAGCTGTTGAGCGACGGCGCGCCGCACGAGTTCGACATCCGGCAAAAGCTGCGCAGCGGCAACACCGTCGACCTCTGGGTCACCAGCGCGCCGATGCGTCAGCCGGACGGCCGGGTGATCGGCTCGTCCTTCATCCTACGCGACGTGACGCCCCACAAGCAGCGCGAGGACCATGTCCGCTTCCTGATGCGCGAGCTGACGCATCGCTCGAAGAACCTGCTCGCGGTGATCCAGGCGATGGCGCGCCAGTCGATGACTGCCGGCATCACACAGGAGGAGTTTCTGCGGCGCTTCACCGATCGGCTCGCCGGCCTCGCCGGCTCGCACGATCTCCTGTCCAGCGTCGACTGGAGGGGCGTGTCGCTGATGGATCTGATCCGCTCGCAGCTCAACCATTACGAGGAGCTTTTCGGCACGCGCATCATCCTGGAGGGCGAGGACATCCTGCTGCGGCCGGAGGCGGCGCAGAACATCGGCATCGCCCTGCACGAGCTGTCGACCAACGCCGCCAAATATGGCGCGCTGTCGAACGAGACGGGGCGGGTGACCATCGCCTGGAGCTTCCTGCAGGGCCTGCCCATGAAGCTCGGGCTGAGCTGGCGCGAATCCGGCGGCCCTCCGGTCGTCGTCCCGAGCCGGCGCGGCTTCGGCTCCGTCGTCATGGACCGGATCGCCGGGCGCGCTCTCGGCGGGCGGTCCGGTATCGTCTTCGAGCCGGACGGTGTCGTCTGGACGATGGAGGTCCCGGCGGCTACCGCTTTGATGGCATGATCCAAGAATCGTACTGCCCGCAGGGTCCCCTTGGCCCCAACGCGCCGCTGATCGGGCAGCCGGACAGCCGGGGCGCGCTCGACACGCCGGCGCTGCTGCTCGACCTGCCGGCGTTCGAGCGCAACCTGTCGCGCATGGCGGAGCGCACCGCGGCGCGTGGGCTCGCGCTGCGGCCGCACGTGAAAACGCACAAATGCGTCGCGATCGCCCGCCGGCAGGTCGCGGCCGGCGCAATCGGCGTCTCCTGCGTGACGCTTCGCGAGGCGGAGACGATGCTCGCCGGCGGCCTGCCCGGCATCCTCCTCACCGCGCCGCTGGTGACGCGGGCGCAGATCGGCCGGCTGATGGCGCTCGCCGCGCGCGCGGCGCCGGGCCACCCGATGGTCGTCGTCGACGACGCCGACAACGCCGCGGCGCTGTCGGCGGCGGCGGCCGGGCTCGGCCGCCCGCTCGACGTCCTCGTCGATTTCAACGCCGGCTACCATCGCACGGGCACGACCACCGAGGCGCAGGCGGTGGCGCTGATGCGGACGATCCTGGCGTTGCCGAACCTCGCGCTGCGCGGCCTGCAGGCGTACGCGGGCAACATCCAGCACGTCGAGGATCGCAGCGCGCGCGGGCTTCGGGCCGCCCGCGTTGCGCGAGGCCGTCACCCGCATTCTGGCCATGGCGCATGCCGAGGGCATCGCGCTGCCGATCGTCACCGGCGCGGGGACCGGCACCTACGATCTCGACGGCGCGCCGTTCTCCGAGCTGCAGCCGGGCTCCTATCTCTTCGGCGATGCGCAATACGCGCCGGTGCTGGCGAACGGCGTAGCGGCGGCGCCTTTCGAGACCGCGCTCTTCGTCCAGGGCGCCGTCATCAGCGTCAATCCGCCCGATTGGGTGGTGCTCGACGCGGGCGTGAAGAGCCTCGCCACCGACGGCCCCCTGCCGCTGGTCGCGCGGGGCGCCGGCACGGCCAGCACATACGGCTTCTTCGGCGACGAGTACGGCAAGCTGACGTTCCACGGGCCGCGCCCGGCGCTCGGCACCAAGGTCGAGCTGGTGACGCCGCATTGCGACCCGACGGTCAATTTGCACGACCATCTGCATGTCGTGGACGGCGAGACCCTCGTCGACATCTGGCGGATCGATGCCCGAGGCCATTGACGCGGGACCCGCGCCGGTCGCCCTGCGCCGCCTGGTCCTCTCCGACTTCCGCTCCTATCCGTCGCTCGACCTCGCGCTCACCGAGCGCGTCCTTGTCGTCACCGGCGAGAACGGCAGCGGCAAGACCACCCTGCTCGAAGCGCTGTCGTTGCTGACGCCGGGGCGCGGGCTGCGCCGCGCCGAACTCGGGGATTGCGCGCGGCGCGGTGGGGGCGGCGGCTTCGCCGTCTCGGTTGAGCTGGCGACGACGGTGGGCACGGTGCAGCTCGGCACCGGGCTCGCGCCGTCGCCCGACGGCGGCCCGGCGCAGCGCCGCCATCGCGTCGATCGCGCGCCCGTCGCCTCCGCCCGCGCCTTCGCCGAGCACCTGCGCGTCGTCTGGATGACGCCTGCCATGGACGCGCTCTTCGCCGGCCCCGCGGCCGAGCGGCGCCGCTTCCTCGACCGCTTCGTGCTCGCCGTCGACGCCGAGCACGGCACCCGCGTCAGCGCGCTGGAGCGCGCGCTGCGCCAGCGCAACCGGGTGCTCGAAGACGGTCCGCGCGCGGATCCAGCCTGGCTCGACGCCATCGAGCGCGAGGTGGCCGAGCTCGCTGTGGCCGTCGCCGCCGCACGCACCGAGACGATCCAGCGCCTCGCCACGCTGATCCGGGCCCGCCGCGACGCGGCTTTCCCTTGGGCGGATGTGGCGCTCGCCGGCGACGTCGAGGCGCTGTGCGCCACCCATTCCGCTCTCGAGGTCGAGGATCGCTACCGGGCGATGCTGCGGGCGAGCCGCGCCCAGGACGCCGCCGCGGGACGCACCCTCGTCGGGCCGCAATCCGCAGACCTCGTGGTGCGCCATGGGCCGAAGGCGGTCGAGGCGGCGCTCTGCTCGACCGGCGAGCAGAAGGCGCTGCTCGTCGGCATCGCGCTCGCCCACGCCCGCCTCGTCGCCGACCTTAGCGGCCTCGCCCCGGTGATCCTCCTCGACGAGATCGCCGCCCATCTCGACGAAACCCGGCGCACGGCGCTGTTCGAGGAGCTGGCGACGCTGCCGGGCCAGGTGTGGATGACGGGCGCCGATGCTTCCGCCTTCGCGCCGCTCGCCAGGGCCACGCAACGGCTGCGGGTCGAGCCGGGCCGCGTCGCGACCTCGGTATAATTTCAGGTACGGCGCGATCGGCGGCGATGGGATCGGCCGTGCTCGACGGCGAGTCCCGAGCCGCCGCGTTGACAAGGCTGCCGGCCGGCGAGCATCACCAACGTATGCTCGACACCAGCCTGGCGGCCATCGTCCGCGTCATCCAGTCGTCGCTGACGCCGATCTTCCTGCTCGGCGCGGTGGCCTCCTTGCTCGGCGTCTTCACGACGCGGCTCGCGCGCGTCGCCGACCAGGTCAAGGCGTTCGCCGACCAGTTCAAGGGCGAGGCGACGGCCGATAAGACGCTCGCGCGTCGGCTCGCCTATTTCCGGCATCGCACGCTCGCGCTCGATACCGCCGTCATCCTCGCCTCGGTCGCCGGCGCCTGCACCTGTGCGACCGTGCTGGCCCTGTTCCTCGGGCTGATTCGTGCCAAGGCGACCGTGTCGCTGCTTTTCGTCCTGTTCGGCACCGCCGTCTCCTGCACGATCGGTGCGCTCGGTGCCTTTCTCGTCGAGGTGCTGCTGGCGAGCCGCGGCATCCGCGCTGAGGTGGACGACCATTTCGAACGCCTCGAGCTGTAGGTCCGAGCTAAAGACTTTGGAGCAACGAACATGATCATCGTCCACCACCTCGAGCACTCGCGCTCGCAGCGCATCGTCTGGCTCCTCGAGGAGCTGTCGCTGCCCTACGAGATCAAGCGTTACGAGCGCAACAAGGCGACGATGCTGGCGCCGCGCGAGCTTGAGGCGGTCCATCCGCTGGGCAAGGCGCCCGTGGTCGTCGACGACGGCGCGGTACTGATCGAATCGGGCGCGATCATCGACCATCTGATCGCCCGCCACGGCGCCGGTTCGGGCCTGCGGCCGGCCGAGGGCACGCCCGAGCGCCTCGCCTACACGACCTTCCTGCACTTCGCCGAAGGCTCGATGATGCCGCAGCTCCTGCTGCGCCTCATCTTCAACCGCATCAACGAGCAGTCTCCCGCCCTGCTGAGGCCGCTGGTGCGGGCGATCACGTCGCCGGTCGAGAAGGGTTTCGTCGGGCCCAACATCAAGCGGACGCTCGACTTCCTCGAGGCCGAGCTCGGCAAGCGCCCGTGGTTCGCGGGCGAGGATTTCACCGGCGCCGACATCCAGATGAGCTTCCCGATCGAGATGGCGCAGCAGCGCGGCGGACTCGATTCGAAGTGGCCGAAGCTGATGGATTTCATCGCTCGCATCCGCGCGCGGCCCGCCTATCGGCGGGCGAAGGAGAAGATCGGCGAGGCATAGGAAGCCGCTGCGCCGATCACCATAGGTCACGTTCGCGGGTGCTATTCGGCTCCGGCCGAGGTATAAGCTCCCCCATGGCGCGCAAATATTTCGGCACCGACGGCATCCGCGGCAAAGCGAATGGGATCATCACCCCCGATCTCGCCATGCGGGTCGCGCAGGCCACCGGCATCCTGTTCCAGCGCGGCGATCACCGCCACCGCGTCGTGATCGGCAAGGATACGCGGCTCTCGGGCTACATGATCGAGAGCGCGATGCAGGCCGGCTTCACCTCGGTCGGCATGGACGTGCTGCTGCTCGGCCCGATGCCGACGCCGGGCGTCGCCATGCTGACGCGCTCGATGCGCGCCGATCTCGGCGTGATGATCTCCGCCTCGCACAATGCCTTCGCCGACAATGGCATCAAGCTGTTCGGCCCTGACGGCTACAAGCTGTCCGACGAGGTCGAGGCGCGGATCGAGGCGCTGATGGACGGCGATGTCGCCATCAAGCTCGCCAAGTCCGACAAGGTCGGCCGCGCCAAGCGCGTCGACGACGTGCTCGCCCGCTACATCGAATACGCCAAGCGCACGCTGCCGCGCGACGTCTCGCTCGACGGCCTGCGCATCGTCGTCGATTGCGCCAACGGCGCGGCCTACCGCGCCGCGCCCGAGGCGCTGTGGGAACTCGGCGCCGAGGTCTTCGCGATCGGCGTCGAACCGGACGGGTTCAACATCAACCACAACGTGGGCTCCACGGCCCCGGACGCGCTGGTCCGCAAGGTGCGCGAGATGCGCGCCGATATCGGCGTCGCGCTCGACGGCGACGCCGACCGCGTGATCGTCATCGACGATCGCGGCCAGGTGGTCGACGGCGACCAGCTGATGGCCGCCGTCGCCGAATATTGGAACGAGGACGGCCGGCTGAAGCAGCCCGGCATCGTCGCGACGGTGATGTCGAACCTCGGCCTCGAGCGGCATCTGGCGGCGCAGGGGCTGGGGCTGGTGCGGACCGCGGTCGGCGACCGGCACGTGCTGGAGAAGATGCGGACCAGCGGCTACAATGTCGGCGGCGAGCAGTCGGGGCACATCATCCTCTCCGATTATGCGACGACGGGCGACGGGCTGGTCGCGGCGCTGCAGGTGCTCGGGCTCGTCAAGCGGCGCGGCCGGCCGGTCAGCGAGGTTTGCCGGCGCTTCGAGCCCGTGCCGCAGGTCTTGAAGAACGTGCGCTTCGAGGCCGGCCGCAAGGTGCCGGACGACAAGGTCGCCGCCCTTGCCGAGGCCGGCCGCGCGCGGCTCGGTGCCGACGGGCGCCTCGTAATCCGGCCATCGGGCACCGAACCGGTGATCCGGGTGATGGGCGAAGGCGACAACGCCGACCTCGTCGAGAGCGTGGTCGACGACATCTGCGAGGCGCTCGGCAAGGCGGCTTGAGCAATCTCTGCCGTCATCCCGGACGAAGCGAAGCGCCAGCGAGCGAAGATCCGGGATCGGTGTGCCTCTCCCAATCCGAAAAGAGCACCGGTTCCGGGTTCGGCTTCGCCGCCCCGGAACGACGGCGGATGGATTAAAGCGCGCTACCCCAGCCGCAGCAGAAGAGCGACCGCTGCGACCACGATGATCGTGAAGGTGGCGATGATCCCGCCGCCGCGGAAGATGAACTGGCGCGGCGTGTTTGCCGGCGCGAGCATGCCGATGGGGTGCATCAGTCGCGCGACAAGCAAGACTACGAGGAGCACGCGCACCAAGGTGAGGCTGCCCCCGTCGGCCTCGAGCAGGCCGATCACGATCAGCGCGATCGGCACGTATTCGATGAAGTTCGCGTGGCTGCGGATGCGGCGGACCATCGCGTCGTCGCCGCCGTCGCCGAACAAGGTCGCCTTGGTGAGCCGCCCGGCGACGACCCAGCCGGCGAGGCCGACATAGACCAGGCCGAGGAGCGCCGCGTAGAAAGCCGTGATCGAAGGGTACATGCGCGCCTCGCCGTGTCGGCCGATCTTGGCGCAAGTCGGAGCGTCAGGGAAGGCGTGCGAGAGCGGCGTTTTCAGTCGACGGAGGGCGGCAGAAGGCCGACGTAGCGTCAGCGCCCACGATAGCTGAGGAGCCGCAGCACGAGCCACAGAGGGATGACGATGACGGCGCCGGCGATGAAATAGTCGCCGAAGTCGCGCAGCGAGCGCAGGCCGGCCGTCAGCACCCAGTCGACGAGGTCCGAGACCTCGTTGAACACGTCGATCGGGCGGATGTGCTGCCACATCAAGAGTGCGCCGACCAGGAAGGAGACGACGACGAGCTTGACCACGACAGCCGCCGGCGAGCCGCCGAGGAAGCGCCGCAGCGGCGTGTCGTCCTCGGGCTGACGCCAGCGCGCGGCGCTACGCGCCCAGTAGTGCGGCTGCTCGGTCTGCTGCGGCTGGTCGGTCAAGAGCGTGATCCGTTCTGGCTCGGCCCGATAACGCGCACGGGCGCGGGAAGATGCAACGCCGCGGCCGGCGGCGCTCCGCCGGCTCCGTGCGGCATCTCACGCCTCGGGTTCGACGCCGTCGCGCGAGAACCGGCCCTGGTCGATCTTGGAGGCGGCGATCACGGCCTGCGTC
The DNA here is from genome assembly GCA_029817715.1 of Melastoma dodecandrum. NCBI lineage: Eukaryota > Viridiplantae > Streptophyta > Magnoliopsida > Myrtales > Melastomataceae > Melastoma > Melastoma dodecandrum. The sequence continues at coordinate 128,492 of JARUPY010000044.1, read as the reverse complement.
CGGCTTTCGACACCAAGCTTTTGCAGGATCGCCGAGACATGCGCCTTGATGGTCGCTTCCGACACGCCAAGCTCATAGGCGATCTGCTTGTTGAGCAGGCCCTCCGACAGCATCATCAGAACGCGCAGCTGCTGTGGGGTGAGGCTTGAGAGGCGGCGCATCATGTCGGCGACGTCGGCATCGGCCGGCTGCGCCATGTCGAGATCGGCCGGTGTCCAGATCTCGCCGTCGAGCACCATGCGGATAGCCTGGCGCATCTCCTCGACCTCGGTGCTCTTGGGGATGAAGCCGGCGGCGCCGACCTCGATGCAGCGGCGCATGATGGCGCGGTCCTCGGTCGCCGAGATCACCACGACCGGCACCTCCGGGTGCTGCGAGCGCAGGTAGAGGAGGCCGGAGAAGCCGCTGACGCCCGGCATCGTCAGGTCGAGCAGGATGAGGTCGACGGGCAGCCCGCGGGCGAGCTCGGCGCCGAGCGAGGCGAGGTCGCCGGCCTCGCGAATTTCCGCCGTCCGCAGCGCCGAGGCGACGGCCTGCCGCAGCGCGCCACGCACCAGCGGATGGTCGTCCGCGATGATGATGTAGGTGGCCTCGGCGGCGATTGGCTTGTCCTGTTCGAGAACCATGGTCACGATGTTTCCTCCGATCCTGCCCCCTCACGGCAAGTCGTCATGCGACTTTCGTCTATACTGATCAGGCATCGCGTTAACCCATTGTGAACGAGCCTTTCAGGCCTCGTTTACGCGCTGTCCGGGCTGGCTTCACTATATAGTGATATTCGCGGATCGTCACTTCCTCTGTGGTCCGACATCCGATGCGGCGAGGTCGCACCCCGCCTTTCGCCGGAGCGCGAGTTGCGCTAAGCGAAAGCCGCTGTCGGCCCCGCCGCCGAGGCGGTCGATCCGGCGGGCGCCCACCGTCCCAGCGCGACCGCGCCGCCGAAGCCAAAGGTCCCATGACCCACTCTCCTCTTCCGAGCGACCCCCATACGGGTGATGTGTCCGCGCCTATCGTCGCCGGCCCGCTGGCGCGCCGCCGCACGACCGCCGTCGTCGTCGGCCGGGGCGAGGGTGCGGTGACCGTCGGCGGCGGCGCGCCGATCGTCGTCCAATCGATGACCAACACGGATACCGCCGACATCGACGCCACCGTGCGCCAAGTGGCGGCGCTGGCCCGCGCCGGCTCGGAGATGGTGCGCATCACGGTGGACCGCGACGAGGCCGCCGCCGCCGTGCCCAAGATCAAAGAACGGCTCGCGCGCATCGGCTGCCACGTGCCGCTGATCGGCGATTTCCACTACATCGGCCACAAGCTGCTCGCCGATCATCCCGCCTGCGCCGAGGCGCTCGACAAGTACCGCATCAACCCGGGCAACGTCGGGTTCAAGGACAAGCGCGACGGCCAGTTCGGCACCATTGTCGAAAAGGCGATCCAGTACGGCAAGGTCGTGCGCATCGGCGCCAACTGGGGATCGCTCGACCAGGAGCTGCTCACGCATCTGATGGACGAGAATGCCAAGCTGGACCAGCCCGCCGACATGGCGAGCGTGACGCGCGAGGCGATGCTGCAATCGGCGCTGCTCTCGGCCGAGCGCGCCGAGGAGATCGGGCTCGCCAAGGACCGCATCATCCTCTCCGCCAAGGTCTCGGCGGTGCAGCAGCTGATCGCCGTCTATAAGATGCTGGCGGCGCGCTCCGACTATGCGCTGCACCTTGGCTTGACTGAGGCCGGCATGGGCTCGAAGGGCATCGTCGCCTCGTCCGCAGCGCTCGGCATCCTGCTTCAGCAGGGCGTCGGGGACACGATCCGCGTCTCGCTCACGCCCGAGCCCGGCGGCGACCGCACGCTGGAGGTGAAGGTCGCGAAGGAAATATTGCAGACGATGGGCTTCCGTGTGTTCGCGCCTCAGGTGGCGGCGTGCCCCGGTTGCGGGCGCACCACCTCGACCGTGTTCCAGGAGCTGGCGCGGGATATCCAGGACGACATCGTGAAGTCGATGCCGGAGTGGAAGGCGCGCTATCCCGGCGTCGAGGGGCTCAACGTCGCCGTGATGGGCTGCATCGTCAACGGCCCCGGAGAATCGAAGCATGCCGACATCGGCATCTCGCTTCCCGGCACCGGCGAAACGCCGGCGGCCCCCGTCTTCATCGACGGCAAGAAGGCCGTGACCTTGCGCGGCGCCAACATCGTGGGCGAGTTCAAGGCGTTGGTCGAGGAATACATCGAGAAGCGGTTCGGCGTCGGGCAGCGGAGCGCGGCGGAATAGCCGTCCTTTCGAGGTCTCAGGCGTTCACGCGGCGTCGACGAGGATGATCTCGGCGTCGTCGATGGCCGTGACGCGCAGCACCGGCTCCTGCGTGATGGCGGCGCCGTCGCGGGCCTCCAGGCGGGTGCCGTTGACCTCTACCGCGCCGGCGGCCGGCACGAGATAGCCGTGGCGCCCGGCGCCGAGCGCATATTCGGCGGTCTCGCCGGCCTTCAGCGTCGCGCCCACGATCCGGGCGTCGGTGCGGATCGGCAGCGCGTCGCCGTCATCGGCGAAGCCGCTCGCCAACGTCACGAACTGGCCGGAGCGCTCGCCCTTGGGGAACGGCTTGGCGCCCCAGGACGGCGCGGCACCGCGGCGCTTCGGCTCGATCCAGATCTGGAAGATGCGGGTGGCGGCCTCCTCGCGGTTGTATTCCGAATGGCGCACGCCGGAGCCGGCGCTCATCACCTGCACGTCGCCCGCTTCGGTGCGGCCGCTATTGCCCAGGCTGTCCTGGTGGGTGATCGCGCCTTCGCGGACATAGGTGATGATCTCCATGTCGCTGTGCGGATGCGGCGGGAAGCCGGTGCCCGGCGCGATCGTATCGTCGTTCCACACGCGGATCGGGCCCCAGCCCATGCGGGCGGCGTCATGATAGCCGGCGAACGAGAAATGATGCTTGGCGTCGAGCCAGCCGTGGTTGGCACCACCGAGGCTGGCGAAGGGGCGACGATCGATCATTGGTACGCTCCGTGAAAGCGGTTATTCCGATGCGCCCAAGATGCGCCATCATGCCAACTGATTAAATGGAAGGGCTGGCATTTCATCATTTCCGAAAATGGCAAGAAGACTCCCCGATCTCGAAGCCTGGGCGATCTTCGCCAAGGTCGCCGAACACGGCTCGTTCTCGCGCGCCGCCCGGGCGCTGGGGCTGTCGGACCCGACCGTGTCCAAGGCGATCGGACGGCTCGAGGCCCGGCTCGGCTTCGCGCTGATCGCCCGGACGTCGCGCCGGCTGTCGCTGACCGATGCGGGGCGCACAGCGCTCGCCCGCGCGTCGCGCATCCTGCCCGAGGGCGAGGCGGTCGAGGAGGAAGCGGCCGAGCAAACCAAGGCGCCTCGTGGCCGGGTCCGGATCAGCGCGCCGCTGTCGTTCGGCATCGCCTATCTCGGGGCGACGCTGCCGGGGTTCCTGGAGGCGTATCCCGAGATCACCGTCGATTTCGCGCTGAGCGCTCGGAAGGTCGACCTGGTGGCGGAAGGGTTCGACCTGGCGCTGCGCATCGCCAGCTTGGACGATTCATCGCTGCTGTCGCGCCGGCTCTGCACCGTTCGGCTGCTGCTGGTCGGCGCGCCCGGCTACTTCGCCCGAAACGGCATGCCGACCCATCCGGCCGAGCTCAGCCGGCATCACGCCCTGGCGTACACGGGCGGCACCTCTCGCGGCCTGTGGCGCTTCACGCACCCTACGTTCGGGGAGGAAACGGTCGAACCGAACGTCCGCATCTGGACCGACAACGCGGATCTCCTGAACCCCGCCCTGATCGCCGGGCACGGCCTCGCGATCCAGCCGGAGTTCCTCGTCTGGCGCGAGTTACACGACGGCACGCTGGCGATCGGCATGCCGGAATGGACGGTGCCGCCCCTGGGGCTTCACCTCGTCATGCCGCCCAGCCCCTTGCGGCCGCTTCGCGTCCAGGTGGTGATCGATCACCTCGTCCGCGAGCTGGCGCGCACGGCCTGGGCGAAGGGGTAGTTTCGGGACGAGGTTTCGGGGATGCGACCGAGTTAAGCCCCTTCGCCAGCGCTCGCCTGCAGAGCCCGCCTCGCGTTCATCATCGCCAGCCACCGTCGCCGCAAGGTCGCGCGGCGCTCCGGATAGCGTTCCTCCAAGAAATCCACCGTCTGCAGCCGGTCGGTGCGGAACATCCGAAAGTCCTGGCGCAGCTCGCACCAGGCCATCAGCATGCGCGCGGCGTCGCGATAGCCGACCATGAACGGCCACACGGTGCGCGCGCTCGCGCGGCCGGCCTCGTCGACGTAGCGGATCTGCAGCTTGCGGCCCTGGAGGCTCCAGGCGCGCAGCCGGGCGACGTCGACACCGCCGTCACGGCGCGCGGCCCAAGCGGGCGGCGTGCCGACGGCAGGATCCTCGATCATGCCGCGCAGGCCGTCCGGCACGATCGCCGCGACCTTGGCGACGACGTCGGCGGCGGCGCGGGCCAGCGCCGTGTCGCCGTGCGCCGCGACCCATTGCGCGCCGAGCACCGCCGCCTCGACCTCGTCCGGCGTCAGCATCAGCGGCGGCATGTCGAAGCCCTTTTCGAGGACATAGCCGATCCCCGCCTCGCCGCGGATCGGCACGCGCTGGCCTGTCAGCGCGGCGATGTCGCGGTAGATCGTGCGCTTGCCGACCTCCAGCTCCGCCGCGATCGCGTCCGCGGTCAGCGGCCCGCGTGCGCGGCGGAACACCTGGATGATCTCGAAGAGCCGGTCGGCTCGGCGCATCGCCGCGCGCGGGTCAGGCGGCCATGGTCTCGGCTGGCGTCTCCTTGGCCTGGGCGCGCTGGAAGGCCGGCCGGGCCACGACGCGGGCGAGATAGGCGTCGATGGCCTCGCTGGCCGGCAGGTGCGGACGCGCCCAGCGGAGACCCGCCGCAAGCATGACGTCGGCGGCGGTGAAGCGCTCGCCCATGATGTAGGGCCCGCGCGCCAGCGCCTCGTTCAGCCGCCGCATGACGGTGTCCAGATTGTCCTGGGATCGCGCGTCGTCGGCGCCCATGATGCGCGCGAGCACGGCGGGGCCGAACTCGGTCTCGACCCAGCACAGCCAGGTCAGGAAGGCGCCGCGATCCGCGTCGCCCGCCGGCGGCGCCAATCCCGCCTCGGGATGCAGCTCGCAGAGGTACAGCGCAACCGCCGTGCTCTCGCTGACGATCGTGCCGTCGTGGTCGAGCGCGGGCACCTTCTTGTCGGGATGAGGATTGCCCGCATCCGGGCCGCCGCCTCGGCCGTCCTGATAGCGGATCGTGACGTAGCGGATCGCGCAATCGGCACCGAGCTCCTCGAGCAGCCAGACGATCCGGCTCGAGCGCGAATATGGGGCATGAAACAGGGTCAGCATCTCGTTCTCCCTTGATGCGGGCGCGCATCCGGCGCCCGATGCCCAGCGGTCTACCGACACCCTGCTGACAGCATCATGTCAGCAGGGTGGCCGGTGCCGACCCTTTGATTTCAGCGACAGCGCGGTCCACGGTTCGTCGCCATGACGAATGCTGTCTCCCCCAATCCCCGCCGCGTGCTCGTCCTCGGCGCCACCGGCACCATCGGCCGGGCAACCGTGCGGGCGCTGGTCGCGCGCGGGCACGACGTGGTCTGCCTCGTGCGGCCCCGCGCCGGGTTCGGCGGCCGGCTGAAGGCCGCAGACAGCGCGGCGTTGCTCGACGGCGCGACCGTCCGCTTCGGCGAGGCGACCGATCCGGTCTCGCTCGCGCGCGACGGGTTCGCCGGCGAGACGTTCGACGTGCTCGTCTCCTGCCTCGCGTCGCGGACCGGCGCCCCGCGCGACGCCTGGGCGATCGACCACGCCGCCAACGTCACGGCGCTCGCCGCCGCGAAGGCCGCCGGCGTCCCGCACATGATCCTGCTCTCGGCGATCTGCGTGCAGAAGCCGCGGCTGGCGTTCCAGCACGCCAAGCTCGCCTTCGAGCGCGCGCTGATCGCGTCCGGCCTGACCTACTCGATCGTCAGGCCGACCGCCTATTTCAAGTCGCTGGCGGGGCAGGTCGAGCGGGTCCGGCGCGGCAAGCCGTTCCTGGTCTTCGGCGACGGCCGGCTGACCGCCTGCAAGCCGATCGCCGACGACGACCTCGGGCGCTACATCGCCAGCTGCGTCGACGACGCGACGCGGTGGAACCGCATCCTCCCCATCGGCGGCCCCGGCCCGGCGATCACCCCGCGCCGCCAGGGCGAGATGCTGTTCGCGCTGCTCGGCCGCGAGCCGCCGCGCTTCAGGCGGGTACCGGTGGCGCTACTCGACGGCATCGTCGGTGGCCTCGCGACGCTGGGCCGCGTCGTGCCCGCACTCGCCGCGAAGGCCGAGCTGGCGCGTATCGGACGCTACTACGCCACGGAATCGATGCTCGTGCTCGATCCGGCGACGGGCCGCTACGACGCGGCGGCAACGCCTTCGACCGGATCGGAGACGTTGCGCGATTTCTACGCGCGCGTCATCGCGGGGGAAGCTGCGGTCGAGCGCGGCGACCACGCCGTGTTTTGACCGGCGTGGTCTCTCGGCAAAGCACAAAATGGGCGCCCGTTGCGCCGCGGGCGATGGGCGTGAGCCGGGGCTCGTCAGAGGCGCTCGCAATGTAGGGCTATCGGTGTCCTAACCAATCCTGTTGACAGATCTGCTAAAAATAGGTATTTATACCTAAGTGCCGAGCCCGAACGTTCCCGGCACTGCAAGAAAGAGCGGCATGAGCCGGAACATTGAAATTGCCGAGGATGGCCTCGTTTTTCGTCCTAACACGCAGCTTGTGCGCATGACTAAGGGCGGGGGTCTTGACCTCGACACGGACCGGGAACGGGCATTGGCGATGCTCTCCGTCGCCTTCGGACGACCGATGAAACGCCGATCTGATCGGTCACTTCGAGGCCGCATCTCTCCATTGGCGGCGTGGCGACAAAGCGCTCGCCAATCTCCGTCTGGTCTTCGCTGGCTTACCCCGCTTGAATGCGAACGAGTTCCGTCGCCTCCAACTCTCCGAATACCTGCTCGACCGCGGAGTCGCACCGCGCGAGTTGATGAGCGAGCTGGAGCTCGATGCCTCGTGTCTCGAGAAGTTCGATCCCGAACAACCGCGCGTCCCCGCCGGAACTGGACGCGAAAGCGGGCAATGGACTTCAGGGTCGGGACGCCAGGCATACTTGCGCACGTTAGCAGCACGCACGTTTCTCGCCGATGCGACACCCCAAATTGTCGCGTCCCTGACGAGATTTGCGGCGCGCTTCGGCGCGCCGACCGCCCTGCTCGGAGCACTCTTCATTCCTACTCCGAACAGCGGAGGCGTCACGGAAGGCGTCCTGCCGGAAGCACCCGACATCAGTTTCAAGAAGGACGATCCTGCGGGGACGCTGCGCCTCGCGACGAAGGCCTCCGACGGCTCCGATCTCGTCGTCGTCGCACTGAACCAGCACGGACTCTACGTCGATCTCTAGTCCGGCCAGGCGATCGGGCGCGACCTTGGCGGGCAGCTCTATCTCGATCTCGATGCCGTCCGCGACACGATCCAAGATACGGCGGAAGAGGCCGCGCAGGGCGAGCCCGACGAGCGACCGAAGGCAGCGACGGACGATCCGAAGCTCTGCTCGGCCCCGACGGACGACACGGAACACTACGCGAGCGAGAGATCTCTGGACTACGAAGAGGATGTGCACGCACGGGTCAATCCGCTTGCGCCGATCCCGCGAGGGTACGCCGTCAAAGTCTTTAATCCCGCGACTGGTAAAGACGTCTTCTTCGACGATTGCTTCCGCTACGCTGGTGACCTCGTCGATGGGGGTATGCAAGCTGGCGACCCTTGTCGAAGCAAAGGGTCTCCGGACAGAGTATCTCTATTCACATCCAGAATGGAATACCAAGATGGAAGACAATGTCGACCAAGCCACAAAGGAATTGCAGGCTGCCGATGCTCGCGGCGTCGGTCTGAAATGGTACTACGCTGAGCAAGGTGCTGCCGTGATGGCTCGAAAACGATTCGATAGTGAGGGTCTTAATCGTATCGTCATAGGGCACATGCCGTCGAGCAAAAGCCGATGATGCCGAAACCGAGCTTTTGTTCGTCGGCGTTTTGGGGACCACGCCGGGAGGCACCCGCTGCCCTTGCTCATCGATGGCTTGGGACGGTGAGGAGGCTCCAGCCTTTCCATCCGATCCTGGCGGAATGGTACAGAGGCATCGATGGTTGTGGGGTGCGACTGCCGCTGGATCCCCAAGCGATCGAAGCTGCCATAATCAAAGGGGCGCGGGACGACGGCTATACGCTGCATACCAGAACCGATATCACCGGAAGCGGACCACGACTTTTCGAATTTGGCGTCCGCGCGGCATCCAATTGGATGAACGTCGTCACTTTCCGAACCGACTTCCGTCACGTCCCCGATACATCGATTACGACCTATCCGATATTCAAGAACGCCATGCTGGCCATCGTCGAAAACTTTGGCGCGGAACGTGCCTACGCCTATTCGAGCAAGCTTGCGGATCTCTGGCAACGTCCGCCGAATCCCAACCCGCCCTTCCCCATCGCCTGGATCTCGTATTGCGCGCCGCGCATCGCGCATCTCGTCACGCCGCCGCGCTCGGCGATCGTCGAGCGCCGCCCGGACGGTGGCCTGCTCATGGCCGCGACGGGAGAGACCTTCGACGTCGACAACCCGGCGCACATGGCGGTCGCGCGTGAGATCGAGGCCGCCGTCGCGCCGCTGCACTGCACCCGGCCCTGGGAGCCGGAGCGATAGCTTCGCTAGCTACCCAGCCCGCGGCGGCGGAAAGACGTCGTCGATCGCCTTGATCTCGGCCTCGCTCAGCTCGAGCGTCAGCGCCGCCGCGTTCTCGCGCACGTGCTTCGAGGAAGCCGTCTCGGTGACGGCGATCATGCGGCCGTCGCGCATCACCCAGGCCAAGGCTATCGCGGCCGCCGATACGCCGCGCGCCGCGCCGAGCTTCTCGAGCACCGGGTTCGACAGGAGCGCGCCCTTGCCGCCGGCTCCGAGCGGCGAATAGGCCATGATCGGCATGTTCCGTTTGCGGCACCACGGCACGAGGTCGGCTTCGATGTCGCGGGCCGCGAGATTGTAGAGCACCTGGTTCGTCGCGCAGTGCTCGCCGCCCGGGACGGAAAGCAGCTCCTCCATGTCCTTCAGGGTGAAGTTCGAGACGCCCCAGCGCTTGATGAGCCCCTTCGCGCGCACGCGCTCAAGGCCTTTGATGGCGGCCGGCACGTCCGCACCCTTGCGCTGGTGCAGCAGGTAGAGGTCGAGCCGGTCGGTGCCGAGCCGCTTCAGGCTCGCGCGCAACGCCGTCTCGACTCCGTCGTCGGAGGTCGCCTCCGCCGGATCGAGCTTGGACACGAGGAAGATCTTGTCGCGTTGGCCGGCGATCACTTTCGCGACCATCGCCTCGGCCTGTCCGGCGCTGTAATTGTCCGAGGTGTCGATCAAGGTCAGCCCGAGCGTGATGCCGAGCCGCATGGCATCCTCCGCGGCCTCGGGCGCGGCGCCGTTGCTCGCCATGTGCCAGGAGCCCTGGCCGAGCGCCGGCACGCGCGTCCCGTCGGCGAAGGCGACGGGGCGGGATGCTTCGGCGCCGCGGGCCGGCATGCGAAGCGTCGCGGCGAGCGTGCCCGCCGCGCAGAGGCCGACGAAGCCGCGACGGTCCATTCGGGGCGTGACGATGCGGGGCATTGCGTTCTCCCTGACGTTCTCGCGTGTCGCCGGACGCCCGGCAGGCGCCCGTGGCGTGCTAATCGCGAACGCGGGAAAAGGTTGGAGCTCCGCGCGATCGGCCGCGGACCTCTCCGCACGGCCGCCGGCAAAGGTGACCCAGACGCACATGCGGTCAACCTGTCAGCGCGAGCACGCGGCGTGATCGCATTCCGCCCCATGCGCTCAGCCCTTGGAGCGACCGTCGCGAGCTTACGGCGACCGCGGGGCGCGGGCCAGCTCGCCGCGCAGCTCGCGCGCGGAGCAGCCGAAGCGGCGGCGAAACATCCGGCTGAAATGCGTCGCGTCGTTGAAGCCCCAGCCGAAGGCGATCTCCGTGATGTTGCGCGCGGCGAACGCGGGATCGCACAGTTCGCGCTTCACGCCTTCCAGCCGCTGCGCCCAGATCCAAGCGCTGATCGACGCCGGCTCGCCGGCGAAGGCCCGGAAGATCGTGCTGTGCGAGAGGCGCAGATGCGTGGCGATCTCAGCGATGCAGAGGTCGGGATCGCGCAGGCGGCGCGCGACGTAGGCCTTGATCTGGCTGCGGTGGAACGCCACCAGCCCGCGATCCAGCGGAGCCGCCGCGCCCGGCAGCGAGCAGAGACCGGCGACGACGAAGTTCTCGATCCCGTCGGCGATCGCCGCCACCGAGCCCGCTTCAAGCGTATCGACGCGCGCGGCGACGGAGTTGATCATGTCGATCAGCAGACGACCGGCGCCGCTGTCGCCGCGGACCTTGCGCGCGGTGAAGCCCTCGACGCATCTCATGCGTGACCGCAGGACGGCTCCCGGAAGCCGAAGGACGTATTGCTGGAAGGCGCTCTCGAAAACGAGCTGGTAGGGCCGTGTCGAATCGTAGAGGGCGAAATCGCCAGGCGCCAGCTCGGCCATGCGGCCGTCCTGGCCGACGGTGCCGCGGCCGTTTGTCTGGATACTCACGAGGAAATAATCCTCGGTCGCCTGCGCGATCTTTGCCGGCGTGCGCCTCACCGTCTGCGGCGATGCCGTGACACGTGACAATCCAAGCGTAGCGAGCTGTTCGACGGCGATCTCGCCGGCGAACGACGCGTCCCGTCGCGCGGCGTCGCAGTCCAGCTGCACGTAGGTCTCGCACACCGCGTCGACCCAGTACGGCAACCGGTCGCGGGGTGCCACCTCGTCCGTGGACCAGAGCTTTCGCATCGCAGAAGGTTAGCACCCGAACGGACCTTTTCCAGTGTAGCCATCGCCTGTGCGAGTCTCAGACAACTCTCACGCGTGGCTCAGCCAAGAACCGCGATCGGACGCACACTATTGTCGGACAACGCAACCAGGGGAAACGTCATGCCGATCGCGCATCCGAAGTTCAAGGCCGCCGCCGTCCAAGCATCGCCCGCGTTCCTCGACCTCGACGCCGGCGTCGAGAAGGCCATAGGTCTCATTGCCCAGGCGGCCGAGGCAGGCGCGAATCTCGTGGCGTTCCCGGAGACGTTCCTGCCGGGCTACCCATGGTTCATCTGGCTGGATTCGCCGGCCTGGGGCATGCAGTTCATCCAGCGCTACCACGACAATTCCCTCGTCTACGGGGCGCCGCAAGCGGAGCGCATCGCCAAGGCGGCGAAGGACAATGCCATCATGGTCGTGATGGGCCATAGCGAGAAGCATGGCGGCAGTCTCTACATGGGCCAGTGGATCATCGGCGCCGACGGCCGCACCGTCGCGACGCGCCGCAAGCTGAAGCCGACGCATGTCGAGCGCAGCGTGTTCGGCGAGGGCGACGGCTCCGATCTCTCGGTCTTCGACACCGACCTTGGCCGCGTCGGCGCGCTGTGCTGCTGGGAGCACCTGCAGCCGCTGTCGAAGTACGCGATGTATGCCCAGAACGAGCAGGTGCACATCGCGGCGTGGCCGAGCTTCTCGCTCTACCGCGGCGGCGCCTATGCGCTCGGGCCGGAGGTGAACACGGCCGCCAGCCGCATCTATGCGGTGGAAGGCGGCTGCTTCGTGCTCGCGCCCTGCGCGACCGTCTCGAAGGAGATGGTCGCCACCTTGTGCGGCGACGACATGAAGAAGCAGCTCTTGCTCGAAGGCGGCGGCTTTGCCCACATCTACGCGCCCGATGGCCAGCTGATGCATGCCCCGCTTGCGGAGGCCGAGGAAGGGCTCGTCTACGCCGATATCGATCTCGGCATGATCGCGCTCGCCAAGGCTGCCGCCGACCCGGCCGGCCATTATTGCCGGGCGGACGTGACGCGCCTGCTGCTCGACAAGACGCCGCAACACAGGGTCGTAGCCAAGCGCGGCGCCGAGAGCGAGGTCGCGCGGCGCGGCGCGGATGCGCCAGCGGTCGCTGCGGCGCGTGTCGAGACCCTGGCGCCCGCGCAAGACAACGAGGCGGCCTGATGGAATCGGCGATCCCCGACCACCTGAAGACCGCGCGCTCCCGTCACCCGCGCGTTGGCGAGGATTTCGTCCCGGCCTATCCGTCCTACGTTGCCCGGCACAAGCCGAGCGTCAAACGCGTGGTCATGGCCTATTTCGGCCTGCAATACCGCTTGGCCGAGGAGGCGGCGACGGAGGCGCCGCTGGACGAGATCGCCGCTGCGCTCGCTGCGGAGAACGGCGCATCTCACCGGGACCGGGCGCGCTACACCGACGAGGCCGGTTACGAGACGGTCGTGACCATCGGCTACTGGGACGACACGGCGCGGTTCGATGCCTGGTTCGAGGCCCATGGTGCGGGTTGGGCCGGGCCCCAGAAGCAAGACCTGCCGCTCGGCTTCTTCACCGAGGTCGTCCGTCCCGCCGTCGAGCGTTACGAGACACTGTTCTCTTCCATCGGGCGGATGGAAGGCGTCGCCGGGGTCGCCGACGGCCTCAGCGACGTGGTGCAGGAGCACGCCTATTGGGGCGGCATGCGCGACCGTATCCCGCTCAGCCAGACAGACTTCATGGCGCCGAGCGGCGCCCCTGCGAAGGTGGAGGCCGGCCGGCACGTGCGCATCGTGCCGCACGAGAACCTGTGTCTGATCCGGTCCGGTCAGGATTGGGCGGACACCGAGGAGAGCGAGCGGCGCATGTACCTCGACGACGTCGAGCCGGTCCTGCGCGCCGGCATGGAATTCCTCCGCGACGAGGGCCTGTCGTGCGGGTGCTTCGCCAATCGCTACATGCGCGTGGTCGACAGCGCCGGCCGCACGACCGAGAAGTCTTTCGGCATGAGCTGGTGGCGCGGTCTGGAGGACCTCGAGCGATGGTCGGAGTCGCATCCGACCCATGTCGCCATCTTCGGCGCCGCGATGCGGTACCTTTCGACCCTCGGTCCGGCCGCCAAGCTCCGCCTCTACCACGAGGTGACGGTGGCACGCGCGGACGAGCAATATCTCGAATACTGCAACTGTCACCCCAAGACGGGTATGCTGCGCGCGGTGTGATCGGTCGCCGGGCGCTCAGCCGCGCTGCTTGCGGAAGGCGTTCTTGACGGCGACCATGTCGCCCTTGAAGGCGAGTAGGTCGCAACCGGCCGTGCGCGTCCTCGCGCCATCCGGACCGGTGGCGACGAAGTCCCAGGCGAAGGTGCCGATGTCGCCGGCGACGACCACTTCGAGGTTCTCGAACTTGCCGTCCGGAAAGCGCTCGAAGAATGCGGCGACGCCGCGCCTGACCGCGTCGCGGCCGGCATAGGTGGCGCCGCGATGCTCGGGGCCGACCGAAGCGTGGTAGACGCCGTCTTCCGTGAAATAGCTCGCGACGAGGTCCGGATCGCCGCTGTTCCACGCCTCGCCGAACTCTTGGGCGCGCTCCTTCGTCATGCTCTTGGCCAGTGTCGCCTCCCGTCGTTGTGGGAGGCTCGTTCGCCGCCCCACTGTCGAATTGCCGTCATCGACTGATTTCAACGTTGCATGTCAAACAGTAAAGACGCTCAGCCGGTACGCAGGTAGGTGAGCGTGTGGTGCGCGAGCAGGCGCCCCGATGGATCCTGCGTCGCCGCGGTCCCGTAGACCACGCGCCGGCCGGCTGTCATCACCTCGGCACGACAGACGAGATCGTCGGTGGCGGCGCGCAGGAAATTCGTCTTCATCTCCAAGGTGACGGCGTTCATGTCGCGGCCGATGCGCGTCATCGCCGCCAGCCAGAAGGCGACATCGGCGAGCGTCATCAGGCAGCCGCCCTGCACGACACCGCCGGGTCGAAAGAACTCCGGCCGGAGCTTGAGGACGACCGTCGCGGCGGCGTCCTCGACGCTCCGCACCTCGAACCCCCACCAGGGCCCGAAAGGCGAGTCGTCCAGGATCTTTTGGGCGTCCGAGACTTCGATCACGCGGCGTTCCACCATCGATCGACCCGCCGAGGGGGAGCTTCGGGGCGGACGTTGTCAAGAGCGGCATAGGTCAAGAGCGGCCATGATCGGAAGCGGCGTCGTCATGCGTCGCGCTCCGCGCGGCGCAGCGCACGCCCGAGCAGAAGCGCCGCGCGGGCGTTGACGAGGCCGACTTCGCCGCCGAAGCCGAACCACCTGCGGGGCGAGCGGGCCTCGCGCTCGACGAGGTGCTCCGCAATAGCGATCAGGGTGCGCGGCGCGGCCATCGAGAGGCCGGGATGCAGCGCGTCGAGCGCCAGCGGGCGCCGCGCATAGGCGCGAGCGCGGGCCTTGACCATGTGGCAGGCGGCGCGACGCGCCATCGCACCCAGGTCCGGTTGGTCTCTCTCTGCAAGGGCGCCCATCGCCGTCCTCCATGGCGAGGAACGGCTTGACACGGTATTTTTGCCGTGTCAAGGTATTTGTACCTTACCGAGACAGGCCGCGGGGACCGAACCAGTGATTGCCCGGAAGAATCATCACGATAGGTGCCGCCCATTCGATCGTCACGCCGCGGATCGGCGGCGCGTTGTGACTCTCCAGGTCGAACCGGCCAGTGGCGGCGCCGCGGCGGATGGTCTTCAGGTACCGCTTGCCGTCGCCGGTACGAACCGCCGCCTCCTGCCCGGCGATCGTGCTCGGCTCGTGCGCGCCCTCGTCGCAGATGACCACGTCGCCGGCGTTGAAGCGCGGCCACATGCTGTCGCCCTCGACCGCGAAGGCGACCGAATGCGGCGGCAGCGGCAGCTTGAGCTCCACCTCGTAGAGCCCCTCGGGCGGGATCTGCTCGAATTCGGGCAAGATCTCGGCGCCGGCGCCGACGCGACCGACAACGCGCAGCATCGTCGTCGTGGGTGTCGGGCCGACGCCCTCGAGCAGCCAGGAGGCGGTCGTCTCGAGCACCGGGGCCAGCGCGGACAAGGTTTCGGTGGTGACGCCGCGACGGTCGCCGTTCGAGACGGCGCGGCGCAGGTTGCGGATCGCGTCGGGCTTGCGCGCCGCCAGCGAGGCGGCGTGAGCGGAGAGCCCGACCACGGCAAGTCGGCTCTCGATCCGCGCGAGAACATCCTTCAATTCCATAGCGGTAGAATGACCGAGGCAAATGGGAAAATCATCCGGTAAGTTGACCCTTACGATAAGGCATAAATACCTATGAATGCAGATGTCCTCGTCTTCCGCCGCAACGCGCGCTGGTCGGCCGACCGCATCGCCCGCCTCGCTTTCCTGGTCGGCCGTGGCGTGGCCTGCGAGGCGATCGCCCGCGATCCGCTGGTCCATGCGACACCCATGAACGTGCATCGCCAGGCGCGACGCTTCGGCCTCGCCTTTCGCGATGCCGCACCGCTGCCGCCGCGCATCGCCGCGCGCTACGCGAGCGCCGCCGCCAAGCGCGGCCTCACCCGCGAGGGCCTCGAGCGGCAGGTCCTGCTCGCCGCCGGCTCCGACGACGGCTTGATCGACAACATCCTCGACGATGGAGTCTGAGCGTGAGCGAGGAGCCTCTCCCGACATCCTGGACGCCGGACCGCGTCGGCGAGTGCCTCGTGGCCGCGTTCCGCACGCTCGACCGGATGCCCCGCGCACCGCGCCCGCGCGGCCCAGGCAACCATTGGCCGCGCCATCGCCTCGAATGGGCCGACAAGCTCGCCCAGGCCGAGCTGCCCGAGGCGGAGCGACGCGAGCGCGACGCGCTGCGCAACGCCGACCTGCGCCCGAGCGGCCAGGAGATCGCCCACATGGACCACGCGCTCGACTGGCTGCGCGACCTGCGTGCCGCCGACCCCGGCCTGGCGCTGGTCGCCAGCCTCTGGGCGCTGCGCGCGGCGCGCCGCCGCTCCTTGCGCGCGCTTTGCCGCGAGAGGGGCTGGCTGCCGGCGACCTTCTACAAGCTGCGCGCGCGGGCGCTGGAGCGTGTGGCCGCGACATTGAACGCGAGCGGGGCAGGGGTGTTCTGAGCCCGCCACGCTTTCGTCACTCGACGCTCGCTGCTAAAGGTTGCGGTCTGATCGCTACCGTTGCACACGATGACGCGCATGACGCGAAAAAGGGATGAGGTCGGTTTGCAGGCGCGTGGTTCCGGCTCGGAGAGGTCGAAGCGTTTCCATCGAGGCTGTCCGCACCGCGAGTCGCCGCGACGCCCCGGCGCCGCGTGAGCATGCCCGTGCCGCGCCGACTCGCCGCCGTTCTCGCCATCGCGACCTTGGCGCTCGGCCCCGCCGTCGCGCAGGAGCGGGGGCGGACGCCCGACAACGCGGCCGACAGGGCCTTCGCCGACGCCGCGCGCGACCTCGCCGCTGGCCTGCGCGAAACCAGGCCCACCGGTGACACCGACCAGGACTTCGTCCGCATGATGCTGCCGCACCATCTCGCGGCGGTCGACATGGCGAAGGCGGAGCTGCAATATGGCAGGGACCCGGCGCTGAAGTCGCTGGCCCAGGACATCGTCGGCGCCCGCGACCACGAGATCGCGATGCTGAAGGCCTTGGAAGACAAGCATCCGAGGTAGTTTCATGCGCGCACGTTTGGCGATCCTGCTGCCTGCCGCCCTGCTGCTCTGCGGCTTCGACGACCCGCGCGACTGCCGGCTCGGTATCGCCCACCGCGACTGCTATCCGCGCGGCGCGGCGCAGGCGGCCTTCCCTCAGGACGACGCGATCTGCCGCGGCTACGGCCTTGCGCCGGGTAGCCGCGACTACGCGATCTGCCGGCAGGCGAAGCGCCACGTGCGCGTGCTGACCGAGCGCGAGACGGACTACGGCTTTCTGTCGGACCCGTTGGCGCCCGGAGTGCGCTGATCCTCGCCCATAAAGTAGGGGAGGATCCGCACGGCCGCTCGATGCTCTACAGGTTCATGCCGCCGTCGATCGGCAGGCCGATGCCGGTCATGAAGCGTGCGGCATCGGAGCACAGGAAGACGATCGGGTCGGCGATTTCCTCGACGGTGACCAGCCGGCCCAGCGGCGTCCGCTCGACGACGGCGCCGATCGCCGCCTCGATGTTCGGCGCGAGCCCCAGCCCGACGATGTCGTTGGCGAGCTTGATGCCCATGTCGGTCGCCGCCAGCCCCGGGAAGACGCAATTGACGCGCACACCGTAGCCGAGCTTGCCCGATTCCATCGCCGCCACCTTGGTCATACGGTCGACCGCGGACTTGGTCCCCGAATAGCCGGCGATCGACGGGAAGGCGATGATCGCCGCGACGGAAGCGATGTTCACGATCGAGCCGCCCTTGCCGGCGGCGCCGTTCGGGCGCATCGCGCGGAAAGCGTGTTTCATGCCGAGCGCCGTGCCGACGATGTTGACGTCGAGCATGCTCCGCAGCTCGTTGGGGTCGATGTCCGCGACGAGCGCGGTGATCTCAATGCCGGCGTTGTTGATCAGGATGTCGAAGCCGCCGAGCTCGGAGATCGTCTTGGCGACGGCGGCTTCCCAGCTTCGCTCGTCGGTGACGTCGAGGTGGGTGAAGGCGACCTTCGCGTCGTCGCTCGACAGCTCCTTGGCGGTCGTCTCGCCGACGTCCTGCAGGATGTCGCCGATCATCACGGACGCGCCCGCCTTGGCGAGCGCGCCCGCCACCGTCGCGCCGATGCCGCGCGCACCGCCCGTGACGAGCGCCCTGCGCCCGCCGAGATCCGTTGCCGCCATGAGGTCCTCCCGATGTGGTTTTTGCTTATCGTGGATCGCGGCACGTCGCCGAGCCCGCAGATGTCATGGCAGCCCGGGTGTGGGGGAGGTCAACGTGTCTTTCGGCGGAAGCGGGGCTGTGTGAAGGCGTGTTCAGTCCGTCGCCCCGCCGCCCCTTAGCCGGGTCAGCGCCTCGGCAAGGGCCAAGATCGGCGCCCTCAGCGCCGCGCGTTCGGCGCGGCCGAGCTCGTCGTAATATTGAAACCCGCATCCGGCCTTGTGCGTCTCGAGCAGCCTCTCGATCTCGGCGAGGCGAAGGGCGGCCGGACCGGGCGTGACGGCGGGCTTGGCCTGGGACCCCAGCACGGCCAAGACCTGCTTCGCGCCTTCGACATTCGCCTCGAAATCCCACAGGTCCGTCCTGGCATAGCGCTCCGCGTCGCCCGAGAGGCTGTCGTCGGCGATCTTGTGGAGATTGCCGATCGTTCCATCGAGCAGCATGGCCGGTGTCACGTCGAGGGACGCGAGCCGCTCTCGCAGCGCCCGTGCGTCGCGTGCAAGCCGATCCGCGACATCCGAGAGGCCAGCCACCGATTTGTCGATGAACAAACCATATTCGAGCCGGTGGAAGCCGGAGAAGCGGGGATCGGCTTCTCGCTGCTCGTACGCGCCGGCGCGCGCATCCATGCTTCTGTCGAGATCACCTAGCGCCTTGGCGACCGGCGCGATGCGCGCGAGATAGATGTGCGCTTGGATATAGGTCATTCGCGCGCTGTCGAGGTAGCCCGCCTTGATCGCGCGGGCCAGGCCGCCCGTCATGTCGACGAGGGTGTCGGCCTGCTCGTTCGCGTATTGCCGATAGGCGGAGACGCGCGCGTCGATCGCGTGCGCCTGCAGCCGGAGCGAGGCGGAGGGCTCGCGCGACGCCGCTTGCGCCAAGGCGGGAAGCGTCAAGCCTGGAAGGCAGGAGATGGCGATCGCGGCGGTCGCGAGGCTCCGAAATGTCATGCGATGTCTCGTTGGTGGCACGATGCGGCGGACGCGGATAGCGCCGGATGGGTCAAGGGCTTCAGCTATCCGGGCGTTGCCGCGCGGCGCAAGAAAGCCGGCGCAATAAATCGACCCTTTTACATTACTCCAATTCGAAAGAACTTTCGTCCGATTGTAACGCGGCACCATTATTATAATTCAAATCGAGTGTGATCCACGGTGTGAGCCCAGTGGCATCAACGGGTGGCGTGCCGAGGCCGAGCCTCTTGCTCGTCCGCGCTGCCGGGCTACAAGCCCCTCTCATGGACCAGACCCTCTCCGCTCCCGCCAAAGCCGCCGGGCGCCCCATCCGCCCTAGCGACGCCGCGACGTTGATCATCGTCCGGCAGTCGTCGGATGGCGTGTCGGTGCTGATGGGCCGCCGGTCCAGCAGGAGCGTGTTCATGCCGGGCAAGCTGGTCTTCCCCGGTGGTCGTGTCGAAAAAGGCGACCGGTCGGCCTCGTCGGCCGACGGCCTCGATCCGACGGTCGAAAGCAAGCTTCTGAACACGAGCCGAAGGATCGATGCGGGACGGGCGCGCGCGATCGCCATGGCGGCGATCCGCGAGACGTTCGAGGAAACCGGCATCATGATCGGGGTGCGCATCCCACCGGCAGCGGCGAAGGCCAGCGGCCCCGCGTGGGAGGCGTTCGCCGCGGCCGGCCTCGCGCCCAGCATCGGCGGCCTCCGCTTCTTCTCCCGGGCGATCACGCCGCCCGGCCAGTCGCGGCGGTTCGACGCCCGCTTCTTCGTCATCTCGGCCGACGCGATCGCGCGGACGACGGAGCCTCTTGATCGCGAGCTCGAGGAGCCGGTCTGGCTCACTCTGGCGGACGCGCGATCGCGCAATCTGGCGCGCATCACGCTTCTTGTTCTCGACGACCTCGAGGCCCGCATTCGCAACGGGCACCTCTTCGATCCGGCGGCGCCGGTGATCTTCCGCCAGCCATCGCGTGCCCGGATGGGCGTTCCCACCCTGCTGTAGGCCCGCCGAGCCTCCGCTGCCCGCGTCGCGGTCGAAATAACGACATAAAGACTTGTACATATCCTTATTGCCAAATCCGTGCGCCCTCTGGTAGGGAGCCGGCACCTCTCACGGCATCAACGGGAAACCTTTCATGACCCACGCCGCCAAGGACTACATCGTCGCCGACATCAAGCTCGCGCCGTGGGGGCGCAAGGAACTCGACATCGCCGAAACCGAAATGCCGGGCCTGATGGCGACCCGCGCCGAATACGCCGAGGCGCAGCCGCTCAAGGGCGCCCGCATCGCCGGCTCGCTGCACATGACGATCCAGACCGGCGTTCTGATCGAGACGCTGAAGGCGCTCGGCGCCGACGTGCGCTGGGCCTCGTGCAACATCTATTCGACGCAGGACCACGCCGCCGCCGCCATCGCCGCCGCCGGCACGCCGGTCTTCGCCATCAAGGGCGAGAGCCTCAAGGATTATTGGGAATACACCCACCGCATCTTCGAATGGGCCGACGGTGGGACGCCCAACATGATCCTCGACGACGGCGGCGACGCCACGCTGCTCATCCATCTCGGCATCCGCGCCGAGAACGGCGACACCGCCTTCCTCGACAAGGCGGAGAACGAGGAGGAGGAGGTGCTCTTCGCCGCTATCAAGGGCCGGCTGAAGACACATCCGGGCTGGTACTCGAAGAATGGCAAGGCCATCAAGGGCGTCACCGAGGAGACCACCACCGGCGTGCACCGTCTCTACATCATGGAGAAGGAGGGCAAGCTGCTGTGGCCGGCGATCAACGTCAACGACAGCGTCACCAAGTCGAAGTTCGACAACCTCTACGGCTGCCGCGAATCGCTGGTCGACGGCATCCGCCGCGGCACCGACGTGATGATGGCCGGCAAGGTGGCGATGATCGCGGGCTTCGGCGACGTCGGCAAGGGCTCGGCCGCCTCGCTGCGCAATGCCGGCTGCCGCGTGATGGTGTCGGAGATCGACCCGATCTGCGCGCTGCAGGCGGCGATGGAAGGCTACGAGGTCGTCACCATGGAGGACGCGGCACCGCGCGCCGACATCTTCGTGACCGCCACCGGCAACGTCGACGTCATCACGCTCGAGCATATGCGCGAGATGAAGGACCGCGCCATCGTCTGCAACATCGGCCACTTCGACTCGGAGATCCAGGTCGCGGACTTGCGCAACATGAAGTGGAGCAACGTCAAGCCGCAGGTCGACGAGATCGAGTTCCCATCGGGCAAGAAGCTCATCCTGCTCTCTGAAGGCCGGCTCGTGAACCTCGGCAATGCGACGGGCCACCCCTCGTTCGTGATGTCGGCCTCGTTCACCAACCAGACGCTGGCGCAGATCGAGCTCTGGACCAAGCCGGGCCAGTACGAGAACGAGGTCTACGTTCTGCCGAAGAGCCTCGACGAGAAGGTCGCGGCCCTGCATCTCGAGAAGATCGGCGTGAAGCTGACCAGGATGACGCCCGAGCAGGCCAAGTACCTCGGACTGCCGGCGCAGGGGCCGTACAAGACGCAGGAATATCGCTACTGAGCGTCGTTCGACGGAGCCGAGCTTCGCAAGCGCGACGTTGTTGTGTCGAGTGCGGCGTGCCGGTCACCATAAGCAGCGGGGCGGTCCTCTGGGGCCGCCCCTTCCTTTTCCCGATGGGACCAATTCGTCCAAGTCATACGATCGCGACGGCGAACGCCGAAGCCCGGAGCCGTCCCTCGATCCGCCCATCGGTCAGCGTGAGGGCTGCATCGCCCCTTGCGTAAGGCGCACCGCCAGCACGCCCCTTCCAACATCTCTATTGATTCAATTGGCGCAACACTTATGTTGCGCCATGAACACGAGCCAGGCTAGACGCGCCCTTGCTCGCATGGGCTGCAGCTTCGAGCCGGGCCGCGGCGGCCACTTGTTCGTTACGCGCGGGGATCGCCGCTCGGTACAGGGGGCTCTGGCTGAAGATCTTGAATGACCTGGGCCCTGTCCGAAGAAGAGATGCGATGATGCTACGTTACCCGCTCGTCCTCACACCGGATGACAACGATACTATGATGGTGACGAGCCCAGATCTCCCCGAGGTCGCGACCTTCGGCGAGGACGCCGCGGATGCCGCCATCCGCGGCGCTGATGCGATCGCTACCGCGCTAAGAGCGCGCATCGCGCGGCGCGAGCCGATCCCGCCGCCTTCTGTCGGAGCGGCGGCGTACGCCGTCCTGGGCACGTCGGACGCGCTGAAGATCGCGCTCTACGAGGCGATGCGTGCCGACGGCATCGGCAAGGCCGAGCTGGCGCGCCGCCTGCAATGCCACCTGCCGCAGATCGACCGGCTGCTCGACCTCAATCACGAGTCGAAGCTCGAGGCGCTCGAGACCGCGCTGCGCTCCGCCGGCCGCGCGATCGACGTGTCGGTCGTGGCGGCCGCTTGAAAGGAAAACCGCTGGATTTCGCTCGCGCGGGATGACGAGGTGATCTTCCGCGAACGGCGCGCCAGTTCAAAGATCCGCCAGCCGTATCCACACACCGATCGCGATGGCGACGCCCAAGCCGAGCGCAGTCACGATGACGCCGGGCCTATGGCCCTCGATCTGCCCGGCGACGAGCATCCACAGCACGAAGCAGCCGATCGCGATGACGAAGCCGCCGACGAGCGAGGCGATGTTGCGTTGGCGCGGACGGCCGTCGCCGTCCTTGACGGTGATCGGCACCGCTCACTCGGCCGGCGCGAGCGGACCGTCGGCGGTTTGCGCGAGAGACGTCGCGGCGAACATGGTGCGTGTCGTAGCCGTTGAGCAAGGTGCCGACGAGGCCGCGCTTCACGTCGCTGGTGCCGAAGAACCAGTCGGCGATCGGATAGGTCAGGTTGAAGTTGCGCTGCATCATGATTGACTGGTCATGATGGGCGATGTGATGCCGACGGATTGAGTTCACCAGCGGGATGTGGCGGACGATCCGGTCGTCGCGGACATGACAGCAGTAGTGGAAGAGCTCGTAGTTCAGGTACATGCCCGCCGCCGTCGCCACGACGAGGAAGCCGGCGTTGGCGGACCACACGAGAGCGAGCGCGCCGCCCATCACCGAGGCCATCACCAGGAAGGCGATTAGCGCATAGGGCGGGAAGAACACGATGCGATAGTCGCGCGTCGTGTCGTGGAAGGGCTCCTCGTCGGTGAAGAACTGGTGGTGGGCGAGGGTGTGGCGCTTGTAGATACCCATGAGACCACGCCGCGGCCGGTGCATCACCTGCATATGCAGGAACCACTCGAAGAGGTTTGCGAAAATCGCCATCACCGGGATGACCGCGAGCTCGGCCCAGGTCGGATGGTGGATGTTCGCGACGCAGTACCAGAGCGTCGCGCCGCCGATAGCGAAGATCAGCACGACATGCGCGAGGCCGTCGTAGAGCGAGGCGATCTGGGCGCGGTAGGCGGCCCGGAACGCTTCCTGGCGCGCATTCATCATCGGACGGTCTCCTTCGGAACTGCTCGGCCAGGGTAAACCCGGTCGATGCCCGAGCACAAACTAGGACGAGTAGAGGAAGCGACGAAGGCTCTGAACCTAGAACGCAACCTTGAGGATCTCGTAGCTCTTGCCGCCGCCGGGCGTGTTGACCTCGACGGTGTCGCCCTTCTTCTTTCCGATGAGCGCACGGGCGGTGGGCGACGTGATCGAGACCTTGCCTTGCTTCACGTCCGCCTCGGTCTCGCCGACGATCTGGAACGTCTTTTCCTCGGTGTCCTCGTCCACCACCGTCACCGTCGCGCCGAACATCACCGTCGAGCCCGACAGCTTCGACACGTCGATCACCTCGGCGCGGGACAGCTTGTCCTCGAGCTCGGCGATGCGGCCCTCGTTGAGGCTCTGCGCCTCCTTGGCGGAATGATACTCGGCGTTCTCGGACAGGTCGCCGTGGGCGCGGGCCTCGGCGATCGCCTCGCCGATCCGCGGACGCTCGACCTGCTGACGCTGCTTCAGCTCGGCCTCCAGGGCGGCGTGCCCGCCCGGGGTCATCGGGATCTTGTCCATCGGTCCCATTCTCTCTTGAGGCCGGCCCACGCGGGCCGGTCGGTCTTGCGTCAATGAAAGCAATCCCGGTCGCCGTCGGCGACGGCGGCGGTCGGGGCATCAGGATCCTTGGGGACGCGACTCGTTGTCGCCGCCCGTGGGGCAGGCGCGTGACAAGGCCGCGGCGGCCAGACCACAGACTGAAATAAGCCGCGACCTTATGCAAGAGGGCCTAGGGAGCCCTTATCGAGGCGCGCGGATGCCGAGCCGCGGCCCGCCGGACGATCCTGCCGCGCCTCTCCCTTGTGGCGCGGATACGGGCGCGCTACCACGGCGCCCGACCCGCGAGACCGCCCGAGAGGATGCATGTATTCGATCTTCAAAGTGATCATGGCGGTGCTTCAGCTGCTCAGCTTCGCGGTCATCATCGTCGCCATCATGTCCTGGCTGCTCGCCTTCAATGTCATCAATATCTACAACAAGGCGGTCAGGGCGATCTGGGACACGCTCAACGCGCTCATCGACCCGTTGCTGCGCCCGATCCGCCGCGTCGTGCCGATCGTCGGCGGCCTGGATTTGTCCCCGCTCATCCTGCTTTTGCTGATCTATTTCATCGAGAGCCTGATCAACGAATACGTATTCGTCCCCCGCGCGTTTGGTTGAGCCGAAGTCTTAGCTCTCGGCCACGCATCGGGCGCGGATCAGCCCTGCAAGTAACGCGGGTATTGGTTTTGTCGCCTCACGAAGCGGTGAACCAATTGCCCTCGGCGTGACTTACATTACATATTCGTAATCAGGCATGGGCTTCCTTCGACGCCGATGTGCATTTTGCACGGCGTCGCGCGGGCTCGTCTCCGCCGCCTCCAGAGAGCTCGCATGGGTCTCGTCCTCTACGCGCTGAAGTTTCGCGTCACGTTCTTCGTGCTGGCGATCGTCATGCTGCTCGGCGGCGTCGGCTCGACGCTCATCACCAAGAAGGACGTGCTGCCGGTCGTCAACATCCCGGTCGTCGTCATCGTGTGGCAGTACACCGGCCTCGACACGACCGACATGGCGAGCCGCATCACGACCTATTCGGAATATTCGCTCTCCAACAACGTCAACAACATCAGCCGGCTCGAGAGCCAGACGCTGCAGGGCTACACGGTCGAGAAGGTCTATTTCCAGCCGAACGTCTCGCTCGACCTCGCCATCGCGCAGGTCGTGTCGTCGACCAACGCGATCCGCGCGGTGCTGCCGCCGGGCATCCAGCCGCCGGTGGTGCTGCGCTTCTCGGCCTCGGCGCAGCCGGTGGTGCAGCTCGCGCTCTCCTCGCCGATCCAATCGGGCGCCGCGCTCTACGATTTACGCGATGTACCGCATCCGCCAGACGCTCCTGTCGTCGCCAGGCGCCACCCTGCCGGCGCCCTACGGCGGCTCGCCGCGGCAGATCCAGGTCGACCTCGACCTGCACAAGCTGCAGGCCAACGGCCCTGACGCCCCAGGACGTCGCCAACGCCTTCATCGGCCAGAACACGGTGGTCCCGTCCGGCCTCGCCAAGATGGGGCCGCTGCAGTACCCGATCCGTCTCGACGCCGCGCCCGAGCAGCTGGCCGACCTCAACAACATCCCGTCAAGGTCGTCGACGGCATTCCGATCCAGGTCAAGGATGTCGCCTGGGTGCGCGACGGCTCGCCGCCACAGATGAATCTCGTCATGGAGAACGGCTCCGGCGCGGTGCTCATGCCGATCTACAAGAACGGCACGGCCTCGACCTTGACCGTGGTCGACAACGTCAAAGCGGCCATGCCCATCATCCGCGGCGCGGCGCCGAAGGGCGTCGACATCAAGCCGCTGTTCGATCAGTCCGTCTTCGTGTCGGACGCGATCGCGGACGTCATCCGCGAGGCGGTGATCGCCGCTGCCCTGACCGGCCTCGCGATCTTCGTCTTCCTCGGCTCATGGCGGTCGACCCTCGTCGTTCTCGTGTCGATCCCGCTGTCGATCCTCACCTCGATGTCGATCCTGTCGATCCTCGGCGAGACGATCAACGTGATGACCCTCGGCGGCCTGGCGCTCGCCGTCGGCATCCTGGTCGACGACGCCACGGTCGCCATCGAGAACACGTACCGCCTGATGGAGGAAGGGCACACCTTCCGCCAGTCCGTGGTGGAGGGGGCGGCCGGCATCGCCAAGCCGGCGCTGATCTCGACGCTGGCCATCTGCTCGGCCTTCGTCAGCGTGCTGTTTCTCACCGACACGCCGAAATACCTGTTCACGCCGCAGGCGCTCGCGGTCGTCTTCGCGATGCTGACCTCCTACGTGCTGTCGCGGACGCTGGTGCCGATCCTCATCGACATCCTGGTCGAGAAGGAGTTCGACGCGCGCTTCGGGCCCAACGGCTCGCACCACGGCGGCAACGAAGGTGGCGAAAACAACGGCAAGAAGCAGAACGTCTTCGCCCGCGGCGTGGCACGTTTCCAGGCCGGCTTCGAGAAGCGCTTCGCGGTCTTTCACCGCGGCTATCTCGGCCTGCTCTACGCGACCATCAGGCATCGCTTCGTCACCGGCTTCGTCGTGCTGGTGATCCTCGTCGGCGGCGGCGTGCTGTTCACCTTCGTCGGCCAGGACTACTTCCCGCAGATCGACGGCGGCACGATGACGCTGCACATCCGGGCGCCCTCCGGGACGCGGCTTGAGTCGACGGGCGAACGCTTCGCCGCCGTCGAGAAGACCGTGAAGCAGGCGATGCCGGGCGTGGTCGACTCGGTGCTCGACAATATCGGCCTGCCGTCGATCTCCTACCATTTCGCGTTCAGCGACGGCTCGACGATCGGCTACAACGACGGGCAGATGCTGATCCAGCTGAAGGACGACGTGAAGCGCGAGCCGATCGCCGTCTACATGCGCAAGCTACGCAAGGTCCTGCACGAAAAATTCCCCGACATGATCTTCTACTTCCAGCCGTCGGACATGGTGACGCAGATCCTCGACTTCGGGAACCGTTACCTCCATCGACGTGCAGGTGACCGGGCGCCACCAGCCGCAGGACCTCGCCGTCGCGCGCGCCATGGTCGCGCGGATGAAGCGGGTGAAGGGCGCCGTCGACGTGCACCTGCAGCAGATCGTCGACGCACCGGAGTTCTTCGGCACGATCGACCGCAACATGGCGAGCGAGATCGGCATCAACGCGCAGGGCATCGCCACGTCGGTCAACGTGTCGTTGTCGGGCAGCTACCAGATCCAGCCGAACTTCTGGGCCGACCCGAAGACCGGCATCCCCTACCAGCTTTGGATCCAGACGCCTGAGTACCGCACGGACTCGCTCAACGACGTGAAGACGACGCCGATCTTCGTCACCTCGACGGCGACCAACAGCCCCGGCGTCATCACCATGCTCTCCTCGATCACCGAGTTGAAGCGCCAGGCCGAGCAGACGGTCGTCAATCACCTCAACGCCCAGCCGGTCTACGACATCTACGCCAACGTGCAGGATCGCGACCTCGGCTCGGTCAAGGCCGACATCGAGAGGATCATGGCCGACGAGCAGAAGAAGCTGCCGTTGCCGGACAAGATCGTCATTCGCGGTCAAGTCGAGCAGATGCAGAGCGCGTTCTTCAATATCGGGATCGGCCTGATCATCTCGATCGTCGCCGTCTACCTTCTGATGGTGCTGAACTACCAGAGCTGGGGCGATCCGTTCGTCGTGCTGTGCGCGCTGCCGCTTGCCTTCTGCGGCATCGTCGCGAGCCTGTTCATCACCCAGACAACCTTTGTCGATCCCCTCGCTGTTCGGCGCGATCATGGCGGTCGGACCGTGGCGTCGGCGAACTCGATCCTGCTGGTCACCTTCGCGCGCGACCATCGCGAGGGCGACGGGTTGCGACGCTTTCGAGGCGGCGATCACCGCGGGCGGAAACCCGCCTGCGTCCGGTGCTGATGACGGCGCTCGCGATGTTCGTCGGCCTGTTGCCAATGGCCATCGGCATCGGTGAGGGTTCCGAGCAGAACGCCGCGCTGGCCCGCGCCGTGCTTGGCGGTGTCGCGGTCGGGACCTGCTCCACCCTCTTGTTCGTTCCCTTCCTCTACACGCTGTTGCGCAGAGGCAAGGTGAAGCCTGTCGAGGATTACGCATGACCAAGTCGACCATCAACGACGAGGAGCCGACGGACACCCAGGACAAGGCGAAGCCGCGCCAGGAGGTCCCGTTCGCCGAGCGCGAGGTGCCGCCCCCGCCGCGCAAGCGCGTCTTCGTCGTCGTGCTGCTCGTTGCCTTCGGCCTGCTCGGCTACGGCGCGTTCCGCCATTTCGAGACCAGCCAGCGCGCAACCGAGACCCAGCAGGAGGCGATCGACTTCGTTCCCGAGGTGCAGACGATCGTCGCCAAGACCGACGCCGAGCCGGTCAAGCTGATCCTGCCGGGGCAGACGGAGCCGTTCTACCAGTCGACCATCTATCCGCGCGCGACAGGCTACGTTGCCGAGCGCAAGGTCGACATCGGATCGCACGTCAAGAAGGGCGACCTGCTGATCCGCATTGCCGCGCCCGATCTCGACCAGCAGCTCGCTCAGGCGAAGGGACAGCTCGCCCAGGCCGTCGCCGCGGAAGCGCAGGCACAGGCGACGCTCGACCAGGCCAAGGCCAACCTCTCCCTCGCGCAGGTCACCTCGAACCGCTACCAGAAGCTGACGACGCAAGGCTACGAGACCGTCCAGAACAACGACAACCAGAAGACCGCCGTGCAGTCCGGCTCGGCGAACGTCGAGGCGGCACAAGCTGGCATCAAGGTCGCGGACGCCAACACGAAGGCGGCCCAGGCCACCGTCGATCGCCTGAAGTCGCTGGTCGACTTCGAGCGTGTCTACGCACCCTACGACGGCGTCATCACGACGCGCGGCGTCGAGGTCGGCGATCTCGTCAACGCGGATTCGAAGACCGGCGCGCCGTTGTTCACGATCGCCTACGACAAGGTGCTGCGCGTCACCGTCCATGTGCCGCAGGCCAACGCCTTCGGCATCCGCGATGGACTCGCGGCGACCGCCTTCCTGCCGCAGAAGCCGGAGCAGACCTTTACCGGCAAGATCGCCCGCTCGTCCGTGGCACTGCTCAACTCGGCGCGTACGCTCGATACCGAGGCCGACATCGACAACCCGACCGGCGCGTTGCGGCCGGGCGCCTTCGTCAACGTCTCGTTCGCGGTGCCGCGCCTGCACCCCCAACGTCATCCTGCCCGCCGAGGCGCTGATCTTCAACGCGCATGGCATGCAGGCGGCGGTCGTACAGGACGACGAGGTCCACATGCAGGCGATCACGATCTACCGGGACTTCGGCAAGACCGTCGAGCTGCGCGACGGGCTGACCGGCGGAGAGCAGGTCGTCATGAATCCGCCGATCGACCTCGCCGAGCATTCCAAGGTCAAGGTGAAGCCGAAGCCGCCGGAGGAGCAGGCCGAAGAAGTAGTGCGCGTCATGGCTGCAGAAATGGGATGCGAACGGAGGGATCGTCTCCAGGGAAATCCTTCGCGTTTCTGGTCACGAGAAGCAGCTGATGGACTTGTGCCGTCGCCCAGATGATCGCGTCCGGAAGCTTTGATCCGATGCTGGCGGCGCAGTCGTACGGCCTGCTCGGCGACAGCGTCATCGATTGGAATGATGTTGTAGGACGCCAGGTAGCGGCGCGTCGCTGACTCATTCGCCGTGGCTCCGACGAAGACCTCGATCCAGGTGACGAGGCTGATCGAGCGATCCGCATAGCGCCTGAGCTCTTGATCCGCGTGGACGGAGCCGCGCAAATGATCGATCAGGATGTTCGTATCGAAGAGCGCGCTCACCACTCGCCGCGTAGGCGGTCCTGATAGGCGAGGCCGTCCTCACCTTTGCCCCACAGTCCGAAGCCGAGATGGAAAGCGTCTCGACTCTCGGTTCGTCTCCTCGCGAGAAAATCTTCGACCGCTTGCCGAACCAGCAGCTCGACAGGGCGGCTCTCCCGCGCCGCGAGAGAACTCAACTCTTCGAGCTGCGCATCGCACAAAGCGATTTGGTTTGTCATGGTCGGAGCTTTTTCGCGTTCTGTAATCGACATGAAGACCGGAATATATTCCTGCTTCGCTCCGAT
The DNA here is from genome assembly GCA_029817715.1 of Melastoma dodecandrum. Lineage (NCBI taxonomy): Eukaryota > Viridiplantae > Streptophyta > Magnoliopsida > Myrtales > Melastomataceae > Melastoma > Melastoma dodecandrum. The sequence goes on along the minus strand of JARUPY010000044.1, from coordinate 98,686 downwards.
GAGAAGCCACGAGGCTCGGTCGATCTCCGAGCCGGAGCAACGCCGCGATTGCCAAGTACGTCACACCGATCCAAGCATTGGCGACCGAGTTTTCGGAGACCATCGGTGAGGCGCCCTTCCTCGCGACGACGCTCGCCTGCGGCGGCCCTCGATGTCTAAAGGCCCGGCGGCAGTGGCGCGCCGGGGCCGAGCATCAGGATAATCGCGGCCACGACGTCGGCGATCAGGCTGGCGAGGATCGGCGGCGTGTAGCTGTGGCTCGCGTCGTACGCGAAGCCGGCGGCGCTCGGCCCGACGAGCGTGCCGATGGCCACGCTCGTGTAGAGCACGCCGATGATCGCGCCGACGCTGCGCCCGCCGAAATAGTCCATCACCACGGCCGGCAGCACGGCGACCCAGCCGCCGAAGAATATCCCGTAGGTGAGCGCGAAGGCCGCGAGCGGCCAGAAGCGCGTCGAGACCGCCCAGACGGCGAGCGACAGCGCCAGGCCGACGGACATCACGACGAGCGCGTTGCGGCGCCCGATCCTGTCGGCGACACCGCCGAGCACGAACCGGCCGAGCGGTGCTGCCGATGCCGATCGCCGCGAGAAGCCAGACGGCGGCGGCCGGCGACACGCCGTGGTCCCTGGCGTAGGGGACCAGATGCACGAAGGGCACGTAGACGCCGAGGCCGCCGATCAGGCACAGACCGCGTAGAGGCTGGCGAACCGGCTGGTCACGATCGCTTCACCCAGCGTGGCGCCGGCCGGCACGGCGCTCCGGGAAAGCAACGTCGATCGGATCGCCGTCCGGTCCGAGGCCACGCCCGCGCGGGTCGTTCTCGAGCAGGAGCGCGGCGGCGCCGCCCGAGGATCGCCGCGCCGACCCCAAGGAAGAGATAGGCGTCGCGCCAGCCGTAGCGCTCGATCAGCGCGGCGGCGAGCGGCGGCACGGCCAGGGTGCCGACCCCGATGCCGGCCACCGCCAGGCCGGAGGCGAGCCCGCGTCGCCGGGCGAACCAGCGCTGCACGGCGCCGAGCGCGGGCACGTAGGCGAGGGCCGACGCCGATGCCGACGCCGAGCCCGTAGCCGGCGTAGACTTGATCGAGCGTTCGGGCGAGACCCGCGCCGGCGAGGCCGAGGCCGGCCAGAATCATGCCGACGAAAGCGAGACGGCGCGCGCCGAACCGGTCGGCGAGCGGCCCGCTGACGATGCCGAGCCCGAAATAGAGGAAGCCGGCGAGCGAGGAAAACGAGCGAGACGGAGCCACGCGAGGCCGAGAAGCCTTTCTGCAACGGATCGAGGAAAGCGCTGAACGAATAGGCGCATCCGAAGCCGACGAAAGTGATGACGAAGGCGGCGGCCACGAGGACCCAGCCGTGAAAGAAGGCCGGCCTCTCGGGCGGCGCGAACTGTTGGCTCATGCGTCTCCCCCGGCGTGCGCAATGGGCTCGCAGCAACCTTACCACGAGGAGGGCTTCATAGCTTCCGTAACGTCAATCCCTAACGTGCTGGATTCGAGGTGGCTACGGCCATGCGCCCAAGGTGAGGATCCCGGCGGGAACACCGAGCGCACATTTGCGTGAGCCCCTTGCGCGCTCGGCGCGTATCATTTCCGACCGGGTCAGGCGTCGGCGACCTTCGGGCCGAAGACCATGATGAGGGCGGCCACGGTATTGGCCGAAAGGCTGGCGAGAATCGGTAACGTATAGCTGTGGCTGACGTCGTAGGCGAAGCCGGCGGCGCTGGGCCCGAGCAACGTGCCGAAGGCGACGCTCGTGTAAAGGACGCCGATGATGCCGCCGAGGTGTCGGCCGCCGAAATAGTCCATCGCCACGGCCGGCAGCACCGCCAACCCAGCCGCCGTAGAAGATTCCGTAGACGAAAGCGAAACACCGCGAGCGGCCAGAAAGTCGTGGAGACTGCCCAGATACCGAGCGAGAGCGCGAGGGCCGACGAACATCATGAGCAGCGAGGCACGCCGGCCCATCCGGTCGGCCAGACCGCCGAGGAAGAAGCGGCCCACAGTGCTGCCGATACCGATCACCGCCAGAAGCCAGGACAGCGGCACCCGGCGGGCACCCCGTGGTCCTTCGCGTAAGGCACGAGATGGACGAAAGGCACGAAAACGCCGAGCCCGCTGACGAGGCAGGCGGCATAAAGGCTGACGAAACGTGCCGTCACCACGGCCTCGCCGACCGTGGAGCCCCGCGCGGCGACGGTGCGCACGGCATCGACCGGGTCGCCGTCCGGCCCGAGGCCGCGCCCGCGCGGATCGTTCTCGACCAGCAGCGCAGCACCGCCGCCGATGACGGCCGCGCCAATGCCGAGCACGAGATAGGCCCTCGCGCCAGCCGAGTGCGCCGATGAGCGCGGAGGCGAGCGGCGGCATGATCAATGTGCCGACGCCGATCCCGGCGACCGCCAGCCCCGAGGCAAAGCCACGTTGGCGCGCGAACCAGCGTTGCACGGCGCCAACGACCGGCACATAGGCGAAGCCTACGCCGAGCCCGACGCCCAGCCCGTAGCCCGCGTAGACCTGGACGAGGTTTCGAGCGAGGCCGGCACAGACGAGTCCCAGCCCGACGAGAAGCATGCCGAGGACGGCGACGCCACGCGCGCCGAGCCGATCGGCGAGCGGCCCACTGACGATGCCGAGGCTGAAATAGAGGAAGCCGGCGAGCGAGAAGACGAGCGAGACCGAGCCGCGCGACGCGCCGAAGGTCTTCTGCAGCGAATCGACAAAGGCGCTGAACGTGTAGGCGCTGCCGAAGCCGACGAACGTGACGGCGAAGGCGGCGACGACGACAACCCAGCCGTAGAAGAAGGCCGGTTTTGGCGCGCGGCAGGGGTTGAACGCTCATGGCGTCTCCTTGGGCAAAAGGCGGGTCGGCAGGCAGGCCTTTGCCACAGATAGAGCCGTAAAAGCTTCGATGGGGGGTCGAAGCGTCGCGCGCCGTTCGGGTCTGGATTGCACTCGGCGCCGGCATCGGTCCGGGGCAGCCTCGATGCGGCCGAGTTCGTTCTCTGCGTGCGGCGTATTGCGAACGAGCCTTTCGTCACGGAACCAATCGGCAGAGGCATTGTTCTGCCGTCCACTGAATGTTCCGCGCGTACGGGGATGCATATGACGACGGGTCTGAAGGCCCTGGGAAGTCTCCGAACCTCGCAAGCCGCTTCCGCGACGTCTCTTCGAGACAAGACGCCACTCGCTCGACCTCGGCAGCGCCGCTGTCGCCCGAGGATCAGGTCGTGCAGGTGATGGACGATGCGAGCCCGACCAAGTGGCACCTCGCCCATGTCACCTGGTTCTTCGAGACGTTCCTCCTGAAGCCGTACCTACCTGGTTATCGGCTGTACGACGAGCGCTTTCCGTTCTGCTTCAACTCCTACTACGAAGCGGAAGGCGCGCGGCATCCGCGCGGGCAGCGCGGCCTGCTCACGCGACCGACGCACGACGAGGTGCTCGCCTACCGCGCACATATCGACGAAGGGCTCGCGGCCCTCGTCGAGGACGACGCGATGGCGGAGCCGAAGGTTGCCGCTCTGCTGGAGGTCGGCATCAACCACGAGCAGCAGCATCAGGAGCTGCTGCTGACCGACATCCTCAGCCTGTTCGCCGCGCAGCCGCTGCGCCCCTCCTATTGCGCCGATGCGCCGATGCGCGGCGGTGCGACGAGGCCCGCTCGGCTACACCGAGCACGAGGGCGGCATCTTCGAGATCGGCCACGGCGGCAAGGGCTTCGCTTTCGACAACGAGGGGCCACGCCACGACGCGCTGCTCCGGCCCTTCGCGCTCGCGGACCGGCTCGTTACCAACGGCGAGTGGCTCGATTTCATGCGCGACGGCGGCTACGCGACCCCGGCGCTGTGGCTCGCCGACGGTTGGGGCACGGTGCAGACCGAGCGCTGGCGCGCGCCGCTCTATTGGGAGGAGATCGACGGCGCCTGGCTGCAGATGGGTCTGCATGGGCGGTTGCCGGTCGATCCGGCGGCTCCCGTGACGAACATCAGCTATTACGAGGCCGACGCCTACGCCCGCTGGGCCGGCGCGCGGCTGCCCAGCGAGTTCGAGTGGGAGCGTGCGGCGCTCGATCTCGGCGAGACCGCGGGCGGCGAGGGGCCAAGCGCGCTGCATCCCGTTGCGGCGGCCGATGCCGACCACCAGATGTTCGGCCAAGTTTGGCAATGGACGCAAAGCGCCTACCTGCCGTACCCCGGATACAAGCCCGCCACAGGTGCCCTCGGCGAGTACAACGGCAAGTTCATGTGTTCGCAGCACGTGCTGCGCGGCTCCTCGTGCGCGACGCCGCCGGGCCACGAGCGGTTGACCTACCGCAACTTCTTCTACCCGCACCAACGCTGGCAGTTCCCCGGCCTGCGCCTCGCGAGCGATCGATGACCCACGATTCCAACCTCATCGAGGAGAGCGACCCGAGCGGCTTCGCCGAGGCGGCGCTCGCCGGTCTCGGCGCGCCGCAAAAGACGCTGCCCTGCCGTTATCTCTACGATGCGCGCGGCAGCGCGCTCTTCGAAGAGATCACCGACGTCCCGGAATATTACCCGACGCGCACCGAGATCGCGATCCTCGAGACCTGCGTCGGCGAGATCGTTGCCGACACGCCGACCGGATCGGTGCTCATCGAGTTCGGCTCCGGCTCGAGCCGCAAGACCGAGATCCTGCTCGGTGCCTTCGACAAGCTCGCCGCCTACGTCCCGATCGACGTCTCGCCGACCGCGCTCGACGAGGCCCGCGCGAGGCTTGGCCGCCGCTTCCCGAAGCTGCGCGTGCATTCGGTCGTCGGAGACTTCCGCGCCATGCTCGCGCTGCCAAACTACCTCGCCGAGCGCCCCCCGCATCGGCTTCTTCCCCGGCTCGACGATCGGCAATTTCCAACCCGACGAGGCGATCGACCTCATGACCACCATGCGCGCCTCGCTCGGGCGTGGTGCGCGTCTCATCGTCGGCGTCGACCTGCGCAAGTCACTCTCCGCGCTGCTACCGGCCTACAACGACGCCGCCGGCGTCACCGCCGCCTTCAACAAGAACCTGCTGGTGCGCGCCAACCGCGAGCTCGGCGCCGATTTCGACCTCGACGGCTTCGTGCACGAGGCGATCTTCAACGACGCCGAGAGCCGCATCGAGATGCATCTCGTCAGCCAGCAGGCGCAGACGGTGTCGCTGCTCGGCCAGCGCTTCGCCTTCCGCCCCGGCGAGACGATCCACACCGAGAACTCGCACAAGTACACGATCGAGGCGTTCGGCGCGTTGGCACGCCGCGCCGGCTGGACCCCCGCGCCGCGTCTGGACGGACGCGAAGGCGTTGTTTTCCGTGCATGAGGTGGTGGCGGGCTGAGGACGGCTATCGCGCCGACCTCGTCATTCTTCTGTCTAATAGGCTCTCGGCCGGCGCCATACGTAGCATCGGCCCCATTAATTGATGGGATAGCCAATGAGAAATTTGGTCGTCTGCTGCGACGGCACCTGGAATACGCCGGACGAAAGCAAGGCCGGCGTGCCGACGCCGACGAACGTCGCCAAGCTCCGCAATGCTTTGGTTCAGGACGATTCCCAGCTCGTCTATTACCACAGCGGCGTCGGCACGGGCGAAGGATGGTGGGATCACGTCGTCGGCGGCGGCGCCGGCGCCGGCCTCGACCAGAACACCATGAGCGCCTACGTCTGGCTCGCGAGGACGTACCGGACGGACGACCGCATCTACGTGTTCGGCTTCAGCCGGGGCGCCTACACGGCGCGCTGCTGCGCCGGCCTCGTCGGGCGCTACGGTCTTCTCGACCTCTCGTCGGTGGAGGCCTCGGTAGCGTGGGCGCGCGTCGAGGACCTCTTCGCGAGCTACCGGGAACGGCAGGACTTTCCCAACCCGCACGGCTATCCATTCCACAACCAGAAGCCCGGCTCCGACCCGAAGGACACGACGCCGGTCTTTTTCATCGGCGTCTGGGACACGGTCGGCGCGATGGGCATCCCCGACGACTTCGCTGTCCTCGGCCTGCTCGACAAGCCGGAAAAAGTATCGCTTCTACGACGCGTCGTGGAGACCGTCCGTCGGCCATGGCCGACATGCCCTGGCGCTCGACGAGAAGCGCGCGAGCTTCGCGCCGACGCTCTGGACGGATGTGGGCGAAGCCGACGTCGAGCAGCTCTGGTTTCCGGGCGTCCACAGCGATATCGGCGGCGGCTACCCGGAGACGGGCCTTGCGGACTGTACCCTCAAATGGATGCTCGGCGAGGCCGTGCTGACGCCCGAGAGAGGCTGGGGACTGCGCTATCACCCAGGCATCGACGCGCAGATCAGGCCCGACCCTCTCGGCGTGCTGCACGATTCCTGCACTGGCATCTTCGATTTCCTCAAGAGCCGGCCGCGGTCGATCCCGCCGCTCGATCCCGGCGGCCCCAACTGGACGGACCTGCACGAGACGACAAAGGTGCGTCTCGCGACGCCGCCCCTGACGCAGGGCGCGTACCGGCCGACCGTGAAGCTCGCGGCGGGCGGCGGCGCGACCATGGACGTCTTCGCCCGGCAGCGCTGGAACGAGACCACCCTCTATCTCGAGGCGGGGGGTCGCCTACCGGTTCGCGGCCACCGGCCAATGGCTGGATCGCAACGACAGGTTCGGCCGGCAGGCGGCGAGCCGGGCTTTCGGATCGGCGACGTCGCCCGCTGGGCGTCGGACCGGCTCGGCAGCCTCGAGCCGTTCTACGGCAAGCTGACGGGCGAGGAGCACGTCGATTTCTGGTACACGAAGCGCGTCCAGGACGCGCCCTGGTTCGCACTAATTGGTTTCGTCGCCAACAATGTCGAGGGCGAGAACCCGCAGCCGGGAGACCTTCCCGATCGGCCAGACCTTCGTGATCGGCACGGGCTGTGAGTTCACGCCGACGCTCGGCGGCTATCTCTATGGCTACGCGAACGACACCTGGCAGACCTATCGCAACAATCGCGGCAGCGTCCGCCTGTCCGTCACCCGGGCGTAGCGATCCGGAGCGCTCTTCGCCTACTCAGCCGACGCGCGCGGCGCCTCGTAGCTGCTCGAGCTCGCGTCGCGCCTGCTCGTCGTGCCGGCTCTCCGCAGCACGCGCGGCCGCCGGGCTCCAATAGCCGCGCATCACAAAAATCGTGGCGAGGAACACGGCGACCCCCGCGACGCAGATCCAGTACCAGGCCCGCCATTGCGCGGGCGCGGCAACGGCCGCCGCCTTGATCGTGCCGAGCGCGGCGAGGAGTGGCGGCGATGGCGCCACATGCGCCGCCTGCGCCTTGGCGAGTTCGCCGAGCACGTAGGGGGCCTCGACGAGCGGCGTCACGGAATTGATGACGAAGGGGATCGTGACGAACGACGCGGTGACGACGAGGCGCAGCAGCCATCCCCAGATCGCCAGGCCGGTCGCGGTGGCGGCGGGGTTCACAGCCTCCACCGTCTCGGTTGAAGCTCGCCATCCACGTCGCATAGGCGAAGGCGGTGCAGATCGACAGGCCGCAGGTCAGCCCGACCAGCTGCCAATAGTGCAAGGCGCCGCCGGCCTGGCCGAGATAGGCGACCATGAGGAGCGCCGTGGCGAGGCCGCCCGCCAGCATGAATGGCTTGCGCACACGAAGCCGGTCGGACAGGACGCCGGCGACGATGAGCGCGACGGCATTTGGCGGCCCAGCCCCAATTGGCGATTGCATTCGCCGCCTCGACCGAAAGGTGGAATACGGTGACGAGGTAGATCGTCCCGAACGCCACCGCCGTGTAGTAGAACAGGAGCAGCACCGAGACGCCGAGCGCCGAGGCGAGGATCTCGGCGCGCAGGAGCTGCGCGAACGAGGCGGCGACGCCCAGGCGCCGCGCGGCGCGCTCCGCCTCCTCGGCGCGTGCCTCGATCAGCGCGCGGTCGCGGTCGCTGACCATCACCTGATCGCGCAACCCCGGCGCCAGCTCGCGCAGGAAAAGGAACGCCAGCCCGAAGACGCCGAGGCAGACCATCCCGCAGATCGCGAACTGGCTCTGCCAGGCCTTGAAGATCGGGAGGGTGAGCGAGGCGATCGCGCTCACCATGAGACTGCCGAGAACCGGGCCGATCGTCCAGAAGCCCATCGCCGTCGCTCGACCGACCTGGGGCGAGAAATCGCGGATCAACGCCGGGGTTGCGACGAGGATGATGCCTTCCACCATGCCGACGAGAACCGACCAGACGCCGAAGGTCAGCGGGCGTGCGGGCATTGGGAATGCCGAAAAAGCGTGATGAGCGCGACGAGGAGCAGCCCGAAGACGACGAGATTCGAGCGGCCGAAGCGATCGCAGAGGCCCGCGAGCAGCGAGGCGAAGGCGCCGACGAGATTGCCGATCGCCAGGACGGCGACGAAATAGGGGAACGGCATGTGCAGCCCGGCGAGCATCAACGGCGCGACGCCGCTGCCGACGTAGAGCGCGTAGTAGAGGGCGACCGTGATGGCGACGACGAGGGCGAGATAGCGCCGCCGCATCCGCGTCGAAGGATAGTGCAGGAGCTGGCGCCCACGGCGCTGCTGGGTCGTAGGCACGGAGCCCGATGCGGTCGCCGTCATCCGGTTCCCTCTCCTTGCATGATCGTGGACACGGATGCGGGTAAGCCGCTCGGCTGTCTACTGGTTCGAACGACCGGCGTGGCCGGTCGGACGGTGGCCGACAGCCTTGCCACCGCCCCGCCGCGATGCCACGAGCGCACCCATGTCCGTCGAGCGCATTTCCCTAGCCCAAGCGCGCCGCATCGCGCTCACCGCGCAGGGTTTCGCCGACCCACGACCGGCCCGCGTCGACCAGGGCCATCTGCGGCGCACCATTGCCCGGCTCGGCCTGCATCAGATCGACAGCGTCAACGTCCTCGTCCGGGCCCATTACCTGCCGGCCTTCTCGCGGCTCGGCGCCTACGACCGCGCGCTCCTCGACCGCGCGCGGCTTGGGGGCGTAAGAGCGAGCGCCGGCTGTTCGAATATTGGGCGCACGAGGCCTCGCTGCTGCCGTTCGAACTGCAGCCGCTGCTGCGCTGGCGCATGGCGCTGGCCGATCGCGGCGAGATCGGCTGGACCGGCGTTCGCGATGTCGCCCGTCATCGGCGCGCCGAGGCGATGGCGCTGCTCGAACGCATCCGCGCCGAGGGCCCCGCTCGCCGCTTCCGATCTCGACAGCGGCCGGCCCGGCTGGTGGGAATGGAGCGAGCCGAAGCGCATGCTGGAATGGCTGTTCTGGGCCGGCCACGTCACCACGGCGACGCGGCGGCGCAGCTTCGAGCGCGTCTACGATCTCACCGAGCGCGTCATCCCGCCGGAAATCCTGGCGCTGGCCGACGCCGGACGAGGCGACGGCGCAGCGTGCACTGGTCGCGCAGGCCGCCCGCGCGCTCGGCATCGCCACGGCAGGCGACCTGCGCGACTATTTCAGGCTCGGCCCGGCCGACGGGGCGCGCGCCGTCGCCGCGCTCGTCGAGCAAGGCGTGCTGCGGCCGGTCGAGGTGCCGGGCTGGCCGGCGACTTACCTGCATCGCGACGCCCGCCGGCCGCGGCGGATCGCCGCCTGCGCCTTGCTCGCCCCGTTCGATCCGCTGATCTGGGAACGGCAGCGCGCCGAACGCCTGTTCGGGTTCCGTTACCGCATCGAGATCTACGTGGCCGCGGAGAAGCGCCAGCATGGGTACTACGTGCTGCCGTTCCTGCTCGGCGACCAATTGGTCGCGCGGGTCGATCTCAAGGCGGACCGCCAGGCTTCGCGGCTCAAGGTGCACGCGATCCACGTCGAGCAAGATGCGCCCCCGGAGACGACCGAGGCGCTGGAGGCGGAGCTGGAGGCCTTGGCGGGCTGGTTGGGATTGGAAAAGGTGGCCGTCACCGCTGCCTAAGGGGAAACCCGAGGACCTGCCGATCGGTCAGACCTTGGTCATCGCTTGAAGCGCAAGGTAATGCGAACCTGCATTGCGGTCGGCCTCGCCGCCGTTTGCCGCTGCTCCCGCCTACTTCTCGCGAAACGTCCGGCTCATCTGGTCGGCGAGCGGCTTCACCAGATAGGAGATCATCGTGCGTTCGCTGGTTTTGATGTAGGCGTCGACCGGCATGCCGGGGCGCAGCGTGGCGCCCGCGACCGGGTGCTCCGACGGCAGCGCGATGCGCACGACGTAATAGGGCGGGCCGCCGCGCTGGTCCTGCGAGGTATCGGCGGCGACGCGCGTCACCTTGGCGCTCACCTCGGGCGTCGTGCGCTGGTTGAAGCTCACGAAGCGCAGGATCGCCGTCTGGTCCGGCGCCCACCTGGTCGATGTCCTGCGGGGCGACGCGCACCTCGGCGACGAGGCGGTCCGTGTCGGGCACGATCTGCAGGATTGGTTCGCCTGGCAGAATGACAGCGCCCTTGGCATGCACCGCCAGCTCGTGAACGTAGCCCGCCTGCGGCGCCCTGATCTCGAGATGCCGCAGCTGGTCGAGCGCGGCGACGCGGCGCTCGACGATGTCCGACGTCTTGGCGCGGATATCGGCGAGCTGGCGGCCGACCTCGCTGCGCAGGTTCTGTTCGAGCTGGATGATCTGCAGCTCGGTCTCGGTGATCTTGCCCTTGGTCTGCGCGACGGCGGCGGCCAGCGCGCCGCGCTCGCCGTCGATGCGGGCGGCGTCGCGCTCGAGCCCGTCGAGCCGCGTCAGCTGGATCAGGTTGCGGTCATAGAGGTTGCGTACGCCGACGAGCTCCTTGGCGACGATCGCCCGCTCGGCGTCCTTGGCGACGCCTTGGCGCTCGAGCCCGCCGATCTCGTCGCGAAGCTGCGCGATGCGCTGGGTGAGCTGCTGCTTCTGCCCCGCGCGGGCCTTGCGGCGCAGCTCGAACAGTCGCGCCTCGCCCGCCATGATGCGCGCCGCGTCCGCATCGCCCGCCGCCGTCAGCTCGACCGGAAAGACGACGGAGGCGGCATCGTCGCGCTCTGCCTCGAGGCGGGCGCGCTGCGCCTGCATCTCGTAGAGATTGCGCGTCAGCGCCGTGTAGGTCGCGTCGGCCACGGTGGCGTCCAGCTCGATCAGCACTTGGCCGGCCTCGACATGCGTGCCCTCGTCGACGGCGAGCGTGCCGACGATTGCCGCCGGTTTGGTGGCTCACCTTCTTGACGTTCGATTGCACGACGACCGAGCCCGTCGCCATCACCGCGCCGGCGAGCCGCGTCGTCGCACCCAGCGTGCCGAAGCCCAGCACCAGGATCACCGCGCTCGCTCCGATGGCGAGGCAATGGGTCCGTATGGACCGGCGCGTCGGGCCGAGGGTCGATGGGGCCCTCTCGGCGAGCCTATTCGGCAGCATCCGCATAGGTCGGCGCTCCTTTGAAGTTGGGCTCGGGCGGCGGCGGGGCCGGCTCGCTCGCCTTGCGCCGGCGTCTCGGCTTTGCCGGATCGACCGCGGGCGGCGCGGCCGTTTGCGAGGCACCGTTCGTGGCCCCCACCGCGGCGCCTTTGGGTGCGGCGAGCTGCTGGAGCACGATGTCGCGCGCGCCGAAGGCCTGGACACAGCCATCGCCGATGACGAGCAGCTTGTCGACGGCGGCGAGCGCGCTCGGCCGGTGCGCGATCACCACCGCCATGCCGCCGCGTGCCCGCACCGACTGGATCGCCTTGGTCAGCGCCATCTCGCCATCGACGTCGAGGTTGGAGTTCGGCTCGTCGAGGACGACCAGGAACGGGTCGCCGTAGAGCGCCCGCGCCAGGGCGATCCGCTGGCGCTGACCGCCCGAGAGAAGCGCGCCGCCCTCGCCGACCTGCGTCTCGTAGCCGTCGGGCAGGCGCAGGATCAGCTCGTGCACACCGGCCAGCTCGGCGGCGGCGAGCAGCTTGCGCGGGTCCTCCTTGCGGAAGCGGGCGATGTTCTGCGCCACGGTGCCCGGCAACAGCTCAACGTCCTGCGGCAGGTAGCCGATCGCCGTGCCGAGCGCATCCGACGTCCATTGGTCGAGGTTGGCGCCGTCGAGGCGAATGACGCCGCGCGCCGGTGGCCAAAGGCCGACGAGTGCGCGCGCCAGCGACGACTTGCCGGAGCCGTTGCCGCCGATGACGCCGAGCGCGCTGCCCGCCTCGAGCGCGAAACTGGCGTCGTGCACCACCGGCGCCTCGCGGCCGGCGGCGAGCAGGCTGACCGCCGTGCAGCGCAGGTTGCGCATCGGCATCGGCAGCGGCGTGCGCTCGGCCTTGGGGGGCATCGCCGTCAGCGCCGCGCCGAGGCGCACAAAGCTCTGTCGCGCGGCGATGAAGTTCTTCCAGTTGGCGATCGCAAGCTCGACCGGCGCCAGCGCCCGGATCGACAGGATCGTCGCTGCCAGCATGACGCCCGGCGTCGCTTCCTGCTTGACCACCAGATAGGCGCCGAGCGCCAGCAAGCGCCGATTGCAGCAGCATGCGGAACGAGCGCAAGAGCGCGCCGAAGCTACACGCGATGTCGGCGCTGCGCAGCTGCTCGCGCCGGCAGTCATGGTTGGCGACTTCCCAATACTCGCCCATCACGCCATGCATGCCGAGCGCCTGGAGGAGCCCCGCGTTGCGCTTCATCGTGTCGGCGAAGGCGCGGCGCTGGTTGGCGGCGTCGAAGGCGCGCTCGGTCGGCCCGCGCAGGGTCGCCTCGGTCAGCACGGCGAGCGTGCAGAGCGCCACGACGCCGCCGAGCACCGCCCAGCCCATCAGCGGATGGAACAGGAAGCAGACGACGACGTAGATGCCCATCCACGGCAGGTCGAAAAAGGCGGCGAGCGCATTGCCGGAGGCGAAGGTGCGCAAGGTGTCGAGGTCGCGCACGCATTGCGTGGCGTCGCCGCGCGGGCCGGAGCGCTGGTCGCGCTGCAGCAGCAGCGCGAAGACGCGCTGGCCGAGCTCCTCGTCGAGATAGAGGCCGAGGCGGCTGAAGACGCGTGCGCGCAGCACCTCGAGGCCGCCGAGAAAGAGGATCATCACCGTGGCCAGCACGAGCAGGCCGACGAGTGTCGGCATGCTGTGGGACGGCAGCACGCGATCATAGACCTGCAGCATGAAGAGCGGACTCGTCAGCATCAGCAGGTTGATGAGCGCGCTCGTCAGAACCAGCGTGCCCAGGACCGGCCGCATGGCATCGAGGATCGGCCGGAAATCGCCGTGGGTCCAGGGACGCGGCGCCGCGACAGTCTGGGCGTGCATGGGTCCTCCGCGTGGCCGCGGCTCGGGATGGGAGGGGGGAGCGGCCGCCCGGAGGCGGCCGCCGTCAGGTCCGACCAAGGTCAGCCGAGGTGCACGGCGTGGCCGAGCGCGGCGAGCGGGTCGGCATGCGCCGTCGCGATCGGCGCGTCGATGTGGGCGAGGCCGAGATCGAGGCCGGCGCTAGCCGAGGCACTGCCGGAGGCCGGCGTGCCGCCGCCCGTCACCGATTGCAGCACGCCGCTGAGCGCGTCGCTGCCGCCCGTCGCCGCCGTCGGCAGGTGGATGCTGTCCGGCAGGAGGGCAATCGTGCCGATGGTCGGGGCCGGCGCGCCCGCGCTGCCGACGCTGGTGTCGACGAGATGCGTCTGGCCGCTCGGCGACGAGTCGAACACGTTGATGCCGAGGCCGCTCGTCGGGGTCTGCGGCCCGACGGTGACGGACAGGAGATCGTGCGAGCCGGACCCCGAGCCGGCGCCGCCGAGCGCGCCGGCGACCGTCCCGAGAACGCCGTCGGCGTTCCCGCCGAGCAAGCCGCCGGTACCACCCGACAGCAGGCCCGTGACCGGCGCCAGCGGGCTCGTGTCGCCGCCGAGGTGTCCGACCTCGCTGGCGACCGCGCCGACCACCGAGCCGAGCGCGCCGAGGCTCGCGCCGCCGTCGCTGGGCAGCGGCGAGGCGCCGTCGCTCGCGCCGCCGAGGATGGCACCCGGAACATGCAGCAGGTCGGTGAGCGGGCTCGACGAGCCGCCGGTGATCGTGCCGGCGGCGCCGGTCACCGCATGCGTGATGCCGCCGAGGCCGCTCGCGTCGCCGACCCCGTTCACGGCATCGTCGACGAGGCCGGTGGCGGTGGCGACGACGCCTTGGCCCGGGAGGCTCCCGCCGAGGATGCCGCCGCCGCTGGCCGGATGGGTCAGCGCGCCGAGGAGCGAGCTGCCGGAGAGATCCGAGCCGATGCCGTCGAGCAGGCCGCCGACCGCGGTGCCGACCTGCCCGAGATCGCCGGTCAGATGCGTCAGCGGCGACGTGTCGCCCGACAGGAGGGCCGTCGGCGCGTGCAGCACGTCGGTCAGCAGGTTCTGGCCGCCGCCCGTCCCGAGCCCGAGGGCGTTCTCGGTGGAGGCGAGCCCGTCGGTCGTGCCGGGAAGGACCGGACCGAGCGCCGCATCGAGACCGCCGCCGACGACCCCGACCGCCTCGTTGGCAAGCGCCGTCGCGGGGAACGCCTCAAGGACCGGAAGGCTCGCCTCGAGATGACCGACCGGATTGGTCAGAACGTCGTTGATGTGGGCCGCATCGAGGCCGACGTTCGAGACGAGTATCTGCGCCGCGTCGCCGATGTTGCCGAGGTCGGCGGGGACGTGCGCGACGGGAGCGAGGCTACCGTCGAGAGCTGCGGTCGGCGTGTCGAGCGCGTCGGTGACGAGATTCGCGTTTGCCGATCTTGCCGAGGCCGACGGTCTCGCCGAAGTTGGTGAGGCCATGCAAGCCGTCCCGCGATGGCGAGCTGATGGGCGGCCAGCTCGAGCGTCGTGTGGACGTCGAGGATCGCGTTGTTGGCGAGCTGCTCGACGGGCTGCGTCGAAGGGGCCTGCGCCCCGGACCCGGACCGCGCCGAGAAGCGCGGGATTGGCGCCCGCCTCGTGGGCCGCGTCGGTGCCGAGCCCGTTGACGAGGCTCGCGCCGTCGCCGCCGCTTGATTGCGTCGTCGGGAGGACGGGGTCCTTCCCGTGCATGCTCGTATCGGTGACGTCGCTCAAGAGGGTGTCGGCATTGCCGAAAAGTTGCGTCGCGCGCAGCGGCGTGTCGTCGATGAGGGAAGACAAGTCCATTTGGCGTCGCTCCGTGTTCTGGGGCTTATGTCCCCGGGTTCCACGACGACAATACGCTTGAGAATTACGTTGGGTCGAACCGCCATACGATTGATCGATCGTCAATACTAATATCTTAACAACTGTATTTTGATGACTTATGAAAAAGGCGAGACAAATCGTTCCCTAAAATGCGTGCTTATTTTGGCGCAACCCGCGTCGCGGCGGCGAGGCTGCCATGCGTCCGCCGGCATTGCGTTTCATGTTGCGCTGCACAATCTCAAGCCTGCAGATGCAGCACGCGACGATTTCGCGGAGGAGCCCGATGATCGATCTCATCCATCATTCGCATGCGGTCCGGCGGCTCTACCGCCCCGACCTGCCGCTGTTCCGCGACCATCTCGTGCGGCTCGATCCCGAGACGCGCCACGACAGGTTCGGGCTGCAGGTCTCCGACGATTATTTGGCGCATTATGCCGAGCTGTGCTTCGCGCCGGGCGCGATCACCTATGGCTTCGTCGAGGAGGGGCTTATCCGCGGCGCGGCGGAACTGCGGCTGCTGCCGACCACGGGCATACCGGCGCGGCGCGAGGGCGAGGCCGCCTTCAGCGTCGAGCGCGACTGGCGTCGCCGCGGTATCGGCGCCGAGCTGATGAGCCACATCGTGCTGGCCGCCCGCAACCGGCGGATCGACAGCCTCACGATCTTCTGCCTGCGTCACAACAGGGCGATGCTGGCGCTTGCGCGCAAGTTCGAGGCGGATCTCGCCTTCGAGCTGACCGACGTCACGGGCCACCTCGTCTCGCGGCCGCCGGACGCGCTCTCGGTCTGGCGCGAGATGGTCGACACCATGCTCGATCTCGGCGCCGCCACGGTCGATTACCAGGGGCGCATGCTCAAGGCGGCGACGCAGCCCGGCTCGTAAGCGCCGCGCTCACCGCGAGAACAGCAGAAGCAGCGACATCACGCCGTTGTAGAGACCGTGAACGAAGGTCGAGGCGACGATGCTGCCGGTCCGCTCGCGGATCCAGCACAGGCCTAGCCCGACCGGGAAGACGGCCAGCGCGTAGAGATGCGTGCTCTCCCAGTGGGCGATGGCGAACAGCAGCGAGGAGGCG
This sequence comes from Melastoma dodecandrum, assembly GCA_029817715.1. Lineage (NCBI taxonomy): Eukaryota > Viridiplantae > Streptophyta > Magnoliopsida > Myrtales > Melastomataceae > Melastoma > Melastoma dodecandrum. The sequence continues at coordinate 82,605 of JARUPY010000044.1, read as the reverse complement.
AGGATCGCCGCCGTCACGCCGAACGCGGCGCGAAAGCTCGTGTAAAGCCAGCCGCGGAAGAACAGCTCCTCGGCGAGCGGACCGAGGACGACGGCGACCACCACGAAGGCGACGATCCATTTCGTCCCCGTCGGCATCTGCACGAGATCCCTCAGCTGAGGCGCGAGATGGGTGACCATGGCGTCGGCGCCGAAGCTGTAGGCGAGCATCAGCGCCACGAGACCCCAGACCCAGAGCGCGCCGCGGCGGAACGGATTCCATGGCCGCCAGGCGATGATGTCGCGCCAGCCGGCGCCCCCGCGGATGCGCGCCGCCGCCACGACGGCGAGGCTGATCGCCGGATAGATGACGAGCGAGAGGGCGATCATCACCTTCTCGGCGACGCCGCCCGGCTCGAACTTGCCGGTGTAGGTGAGATCGGCGAGCCGGTCGCGTACCTCCTGGATCCCGAGCACGGCGCAGGCCGCGGCGAAAGCCAGGGCGACGGCAACGAGAAGCGCGAGCAAGGCGGCAAGGAGGATGAGGAGCGTGCCGATGACGAGCCCGACGATCCCGTAGGGACGCGCGGCGGCACACGTGTCGGCTTCGCTCATGATCGGGCCACCGGCTCTCCTCGCGCTCTCCCACCGATTAGCCGGAAGGCGTTGCGATGGCGTGAATACCTCATGGCGCGGGAAAAGGCGCTCACGTGTAGGCGAGCCGGATCAGAACGATGACGAGATTGTAGGCGCCGTGCAGCGCGATCGTCGGCCGGATGCTGCCGGCGGCCTCGCGCAGGAGCCCCAGGGCGATCGCCAGCGGCAGCACCTGGAGGACGCGCGCATGATAATGGGTGTCCCAGTGGAACGCCGCGAAGAGGGCGAGCGTGACGAGGAAGCTCGGCAGGAAGGCGAAGCGGTCGCGCAGCGCCGTGTAGAGCCAGCCGCGGAAGGCGAGCTCCTCGGCGATCGGCGCCAGCAGCACGACGTTGAGAAGGTAGACGCCGATCAGCAGCATGTCGGTCGGGCCGCTGATCAGCAGGCTGCGGTCGATTCCGTGCACGATCGACCAGGTCGAAAGGCTCGCATAGGCTAGGGTGACGGCGCCGATGACGAGGATGTCCCGTCGCGGGCGGCGGGCGGCGGATCCCAGCGCGACGAGCCCGGCCCAGCGCCGTCGGCCGCGCCAGGCGGCAAGGCCCAAGGTCGCCGCAGCCACCCCGATGTAGAGGACGCTGACGGCGGCGGCATCGATGCGCGCCTCGAGATGCGTGTCGAACTTGATCTCGTCGAGGAACTCGGCCGCGCCTTCGCGTCCCTGCGAGAGGACCAGGGCAAGGAAGGCGACGATCGCAACGAGGCAGAGGAGCAGGATCGCCGCGGCGGCGATGCCGAGCAGGCTGGTCGAGAGCCAGAGCGGGCCGAGCGGTCGCGGCCTCGCCTCAGCCTCCGGCGCCGGCATCGGCGGCGATGTGACACATTGTTGATCCATCGACCGGGCCGCGCGTCCCACTCTTCCTAAGCGACGATCCCTCGCTTATATTGATCGTGCCGCCCTCGTGGCGGATATGGCGATAAACGGCGTCGAAATAAGCTTTTCGGACCCGGGGGCGGTACCCGGCGCCTCCACCCGAATGCGTGGGCATCCCAAAGGATGCCGGTGCCTTCCGGCGGGGGCGAAATAGGTTCGACGGGAAGTGTAAAGGACGGTCTTTTGCCCGGCATTGTACCACCGTTATCGGGCTGATCTTATAGTTGCCAACGACAACTATGCTCCGGTGGCCCTCGCCGCGTAATGCGGTGATGGTACCGATTCAAAGCCCTCTGGGGTAGCACTCAGAGGCGGGGTTCGGAGGCACCTGGCAACAGAAGCCTCCACTTTCACGATTCGCCTCCCGCAATGCGCCTTCACGATCCGGATTGAGAATGTCGAACGACCTGATCCGCTATGATCTCCTCGTCCAGGAAGCCCTCTGCGGCGTAGTGAAGAAGGTGCTCGGCGATGTCGCTCGCCACGGTCTGCCGGGCGATCATCACTTCTACATCACCTTCCGCACGCACGCTCCCGGCGTCCGCCTGTCGTCGCGCATGCGCGAGCAATACCCGGAGGAGATGACGATCATCCTCCAGCACCAGTTCGAGGACCTGAAGGTCACCGACATCGCCTTCGAGGTGCGGCTGTCGTTCAAGGGCGTCGAGGAGAGGCTTGTCGTGCCCTTCGACGCGCTGACCGGGTTCTTCGACCCCTCCGTGCCGTTCAACTTCAAGTTCGAGCCGCAGCCGGGCGCCGAGGACGAGGAGCGGGCGGGCGAGCCCGGCGAGCCGGCCCCCGCGCCCGGACCGCGCGCCGTGCCGACGTTGGCTCCGGTCCACGCGCCGCCGGCTTTGGCCGCGGTGCCGAAGGCCGGTAGCGACGCGACCGGCGGCGCCAAGCCGCCTGCCGAGGAGGACGCGCCCGGCGAGGAGGCCAAGGTCGTCTCGATCGACGCTTTTCGGAAAAAGCCTTGAGCGGCGACATCGTCAATCTGCGCCGCGCGCGTAAGACGCGCGACAGGACGGCGCGAGCGGACCAGGCGGCTGCCAACAGGCTCGCCTTCGGGCGTCCCCGTGCCGAGCGCGAGGCCCTTGCCGCCGAGACGGCACGGGCCGAACGTCGGCTCGACGGGCATCGCCTCTCGACCGATCCGGATGTCGATGGCGGCGAAGCCTAGGCCCGCGGCCATCGTCAAGCATTCGCTGCTGGTTTCGGGGCATCGCACGAGCATCTCCCTCGAGGACGCATTCTGGGACGCTCTGAAAGGCGCCGCCGAAGCCCGTCAACTTTCGATCGCCGCGCTTGTCGCGGAGATCGACGCGACGCGCGAGGCGTCGAACCTGTCCTCGGCGATCCGGGTGTTCCTGCTGCGACGGGCGCTGGAGGGAATGCCAAGCCGGTGATCCGCCGCTATTCCGTGCTTTGAATTCTTCGTGCCGCAGCGGCAACGCAGATGAGACAGGCGGGATCGCGCCTCAACTCGTCCGACTTCGTCGGGCCGCGTTGTAGTTGGGTATCTGCCGCTCAGCGCGGCGGTCCGGGCTTAATGCCCGAGCCGCTCCAAAAGGTCGCGCACGTGCACCTGGTCGGCCTTGTAGTTGCCGGTCAGGGTGTACATCACGAGGTTGACGCCGCCGCGCAACGCCATCTCGTGTTGGCGCGGGTCACCGGGGATCAACGGATAGAGTGCTTCGCCATATTCGTCGGATGCCCAACCACCGGCGAGATCGTTCGACGTCAGGATAATCGGCGAGACGCCATCGCCGGAGCGGGCGGGGCGCTGCTGGTTGTCGCCGATCGGCGGCGGCAAGGCCTCGATCCAGGTCTGACCCGCCTCGTAGCGACCGACGAAATTGTCGAGCAAGTAGAAAGTCTTCGTGACGACATGGTCGGCCGGCACCGGCTCGAGCTCGGGCACGTCGACCCCCGACAACAGCTGGCGCAGCCAGGCGTTGCCCGGCGTCGGCTCGCCGTTCGGCGCGACCGACATGGCGTCGCGCGTGTCGAACACGATCGTGCCGCCCTGGCGCATGTAGGCCGAGATCTTCTCGACGGCCTTCTGCGACGGCTGCGGATCGGTCGGCACGATCGGCCAGTACAGCAGCGGATAGAAGGCAAGCTCGTCCTTGGCCGGATCGATCCCGACCGGATCGCCGGGCGTGAGCGACGTCCGCGCGGCCAAGGTGACCGACAGCGAGTTGAGGCCCTGGCGGCTCACCTCGTCGACCTTGCCGTCGCCGGTGATCACATAGGCGAGCCGCGTCTGCAGCGCCGAGGCGAGGTCGCGCTGCGGGATGCGGATCGGCGCGTTCTGGGCTTGCGGGGGGCCCGCCTGCGCGCGCGCCGGCTCCGGTGCAAGCGAGGGCGCGAGACCGACGACGGCAAGGACGAGCGCCGCGGCGACGGCGGCGCGCCGGGCTGGCCGGCGCAGCTTGCCGCCGAGCCAGAGCGACGCGATCCCATCGAGCAGGAACAGCACGAAGGCGGTGGCGATCAGCCAGGGCCGCAGGTCGATAGGCTCGGCGGCCTGTAACGGTGCGTTCTCGAATTTCAGGCCGGAGAGATCGACCGCCGGGATCTTGTCGCCGGGTGCCAGGGCGTTCACCGCCAGCAGCGATTCCGCGGCGCCGTAGAAGCCCGGTGGGTGATCCTGGGTCGCAGTGCCGGTAAAGGTCGTCGGCACGGGCTTTGCCGTCGGCGGCGGCGGCCCGAGCACGCCGAAGCCGTCGAGCGTGCGCGTCGGCGCCACCGTCTCGACGGCGCGGGTCGCCTCGGCGGCCTTCGCCTCCGTCTCCTCGACCTTGCGTGCGCTCTCGCCCGACAGCGCGACGATCTTCTTCAGCATGTCCACGAACAGGCCAGAGATCGGCAGGTTCGACCATGTCGTGTCCGCCGTCACGTGGAACAGCACGACGCGACCCTTTCCGCGCGCAGCGGCGGTGACGAGCGGCGTGCCATCGGAGAGCTGCGCCCAGGTCTTCGCCGGCAGGCCCGGCTCCGGCTCGGCCAGCACCTGACGGTTCACCGTCACCTCCTTCGGCACGGAAAGGCCGACGAACGGGCTCGGCGGCTCGAACGGCGCGAGATGCTTCGGCTGCTCCCAGGAGAGCGATCCGCCGAGCACGCGACCGCCGCGCCGCAGCTTGACCGGCACCAGGTCGTCGTCGGCCTGCGCCAGGCGCGTCCCGGCGAAGCGCACAAGCAGACCGCCATTGTCGACCCAGGCAGAGAGGCGTTCGCGGATAGGCCCGGTGATGGTGCCGTAATCGGCCAGGACCAGCACCGTGACGTGATCGTCGAGCATGGCGCCGATCGGGTCGGGCGTGCCCGGCTTGGGCTCGTGCACGTCGGCGAACGGGACGAGCGCCTTGGCGATGTAATAGCTCGGCGCCAGCAGCGGCTGGGCGGTATCCGCCGTGTCGCCCGAGACGATGCCGACGCTGCGGCGCTTCCAGCGCGAATCGAGCAGGGTGACGGCGCCGGCGGAATGCGCGCCGACGATCTCGAGCCGCGCGATGTCGTTGCGAAGCTGGATCGGCAGGTCGAAGGCGGCGTCCGTCGTATCGCCGTCGCCGAACGCGTAGGGCGCCTCGCCGACGGTGAGCCCTTTCAGGTCGAGCGCGCGGACGATGCCGTGCGTGCCCTTCTCGCCGGGAGACGAGCGCTCGACGCGAACCGCCAGCTTGTCGCCGTCGTTGCGCGGGTCGACGAGGCCGAGCACCGGCCGGTCATCGGCGACGAGGATAGTCGGCGCCGGCAGGCCGGCGAGGCTCTCGGCAAAGGCGCGGCCGCCGCCCCGCTCGAGCCCGTCGGCGATCCAGACGATCGTGGTCTCCGGCCGCGCCTTGACGAAGCGGCCGATGGCGCCGGCCGTCGCCGCGCGGTCCGGCGTGTAGGGCACGGGCTTCAGCGCGCGCAGGTGCTCGGTCGCCGTCGCCGCGTCGGTCGGCACGATGTCCTTGCCGCCGTCGGCGGTCGCGGCGATCGCCACGGTGCGCCCCTCCTGCCGCGCCGCCTCGATGCGCTGCGCGGCGGCGACGACGCGGCGATCCCAGCTCGGCGCCGCCGCCCAGCTCGTGTCGAGCGCGACGAGGAGCGCGCCGCTGCCCTTGGTGCCGACGCTGATCGGGTTCCAGATCGGCCCGGCCATGGCGAGGATGATGAGCGCGGCGAGGGTGAGCCGCAGCAGCAGCAGCCACCACGGCGTATTGGCCGGCGTCTCGTCCTTCGGCCGCAGGTCGAGGATCAGCTTCAGCGGCGGGAACGGCACGCGGCGCGGGCGCGGTGGCGTCACCTTGAGCAGCACGTAAAGCACCGGCAGCCCGGCCAGCGCCACCAGCGCGAACGGGATCGTGAAGGCGAGCGGCAGGCCTAGCATCTAGCGGCCGATCTCGGTGACGGGGCGCATCCTCCCCCGCGAAGCGGGGGAGGGGGACCGCCGAAGGCGGTGGAGGGGGCGGCCGCGCTTCAATGGTCGGGCGTGAAGCTGCGGTCGCCCCCTCCACCATGCTTTGCATGGTTCCCCTCCCCCGCTTCGCGGAGGAGGATATGCGCGGCCCGATTCGGAAAGCCTTGCTCGCATCGCTACACCGCTCCCGGCGCGAACACGTCGGCGCCCTGCTCGAGCCGCATGCGCAGCGCCAGCAGCGCTTCGGATGCCGGCCGGTCCGTCCGGTGGATGGCGAGGCTCCAGCCCTTGGCGCGCGCGATGCCGGCGATCGCGTCGCGGTGCGCGGCGAGGCGGCGCGTGTACATGTCGCGGAAGCGCTCGGCCTGGCCGATGCGCATCAGCGCCGAGGTGTCGACGTCGGCGAACTCGGTGTGGCCGGCGAACGGGAACGTCTCCTCGACCGGGTCGGCGACCATCAAGAGGTGGCCGCGCGCGCCGCGCTGGGCAATCTCGTCGATGCGGGCGGCGATGGCGGCGGGCGGCGTCAGGAAATCGCCGATGAGCACGACGCGGACGCGCGGCGGCAGGGCGCCCGGCGGCGGCAGCTCGTCGTCCTCCGTCTTGCGGTCGTGAACGAAGGCCTCGGCGAAGCGCTCGATGATGTTGCGCGCCGCCAGCGGCCGGGTAAGCCCGTAGAGCCCGACACGCTCGCCGCCGCGCACGAGCAGGTCGGCGGCGGCGAGGCCGAGGACGATGGCGCGGTCTAGCTTCGATTTGCAGGGCGAGCGAGGAGGAAAACGCCATCGACGGCGAGCGATCGATCCACAGCCAGACGGTGTGCGCGGATTCCCATTCGCGCTCGCGCACGTAGACGTGGTCGTCGCGCGCCGAGCGGCGCCAGTCGACGCGGCTCGCCGACTCGCCGGCGACGAAGGGCCGGAACTGCCAGAAGTTCTCGCCGATGCCGGCGCGGCGGCGTCCATGCACTCCGTACATGGCCGACGACGCGATCTCTTTTGCCGCGACGACCAGCGCCGGCAGACGCCGCGCGAGATCGAGCGCACCCTGCTGGCGCGGCGCGCTGCTGTGCCGCTCGTCGGGCTCGAGGAGGCGGGCGGTGACGGGCATCAGCGCATATCCTCCCCCGTGAAACGGGGGAGGGGGACCGCCGAAGGCGGTGGAGGGGGCGGCCACCGCTTCAGCATTAGAGCGCACCCTCGACTTCCCCTTCTCCCCGCTTGCGGGAGAAGGTGGCCCGACGAAGTCGGGTCGGATGAGGGATCGTGCCACTTCTCTAATGCGAACGAGGGAGGTGGCACCGCCCCTCATCCGACTCCGCTTCGCGGGACCACCTTCTCCCGTAAGCGGGAGAAGGAAGAGTCGAGGCCAGCGCCCGGCGTGGGAGCGGCGGCCGCCCCCTCCACCATGCTCCGCATGGTCCCCCTCCCCCGCTTCGCGGAGGAGGATGTGGCCCCCCGTCCTCAAGCGAACTTCGCCGTCAGCTTCGCCACCACGCCTTCGATCGTCACGCCCTCGGCGCGGGCGGAGAAGTTGAGCGCCATGCGGTGCTTGAGCACGGGCTCGGCGAGCGCGACGACATCCTCGCGCGAGGGGGCGAGGCGGCCGGACACGAGCGCCCGCGCACGGGACGCGAGCATAAGGGCCTGAGCGGCGCGCGGCCCGGGTCCCCAGGCGACCGATTTGGTGATCGCGGCGTCGCCGTCGCCGGGGCGGGCGGCGCGCACGAGGTCGAGGATCGACTCGACGACGCTCTCGCCGACCGGGAGACGGCGGACGAGGCGCTGCGTCGCCTGCAGGTCGGTCGCCGCCATCGCCGGCTTCGCCTCGGCCTGGTGCTCGCCCGTCGTCTCGATGAGGATGCGCTTCTCCGCCGCGCGATCCGGATAGGCGACGTCGATCTGCATCAGGAAGCGGTCGAGCTGCGCCTCGGGCAGCGGATAGGTCCCCTCCTGCTCGATCGGGTTCTGCGTGGCGAGGACGAGGAAGGGCGCCGGCAGGTCGTAGCGCTCGCCCGCCACCGAGACATGGTACTCCTGCATCGCCTGCAGCAGCGCCGACTGGGTGCGCGGGCTGGCGCGGTTGATTTCGTCGGCCATCAGAAGCTGCGCGAAGATCGGCCCCTTCATGAACTTGAACGAGCGCTTGTGGTCGACGCTCTCCTCGAGGATTTCCGACCCGAGAATGTCGGCGGGCATCAGATCGGGCGTGAACTGGATGCGCCGCGCGTCGAGACCGAGCACCGTCCCGAGCGTCTCGACCAGCTTGGTCTTGGCGAGGCCGGGCACGCCCAGGAGCAGCGCGTGGCCGCCGGACAAGATCGTGACAAGCGCCTGCTCGACCACCTTGTCCTGGCCGAAGATCACCGTGCCGATGGCCGCTCGCGCGGCGGCGACCCGGTCGAGCGCGGCTTCCGCCGCGCGGGCGACGGCGGCTTCGAGCGAGGTGGCGTTCGTCGCGGGCTCGGCCATGGACGGGGGGCTCCGTGGGGATTAGGTGGGGGGAGGGCGACATTCGCGCCCAATGGGTTGAGATTATGACTGAGAACGCCGCGCGAGAGAAGCCGCCGGCTGCGCGCCTCTCGAGCCTGCCGGCCGCAATAGGTGCGACCAAGCTTCGCGGCCCGGCGCCGGTCGACAAATGGAACCCGCCGTTCTGCGGCGACATCGACATGCGGATCGCCGCCGACGGCACTTGGTATTACCTCGGCTCCCCCATCGGCAGGCCGGCTCTGGTCAAGCTGTTCTCCTCGATCCTGCGCAAGGACCCCGAGCGCTACGTGCTGGTGACGCCGGTCGAATGCGTCGGCATTGAGGTCGACGACGTCCCCTTCATCGCCGCCGCGATGGAGGCGGACGGCGACACGCTCCGCTTCGTCACCAACCTCGGCGACGAGGTCGCAGCCGGGCCCGAGCATCCGATGCGTTTTGCCACCGACCCCGGCGGCGGCATCAAGCCCTACGTGCACATCCGCGGCGGCCTCGAGGCGCGGCTTACCCGCGCGCTGGCGATCGAGCTTCTCGATCGCGCGGAGGAGCGCGACGGTATGATCGGCATCGCCTCGGGTGACGCCTTCTTCGCGATCGGCCCGGCGGAGGCGGTGGCGTGAACATCCGGCCGACGCCCGTGCCGCAGGAGACGTGGTCGTCCGAGGCGGTGTTCTCTCGAATCCGCGAGCGCGTCCCGCCGGAGCTCGCGGCCGACGCGCTCGATCGAACCTTGACGCCGACAAGGGGCGATCACGTGCTCAAACCCCTGGAAGGCCGACGAGGCGTTTCTCGCCAAGGTGCGCACCGCGGCCGTCCTGGTCGGTCTCGTCCGACAGGCCGGAGGGGCTGAGCGTGCTTTTGACGCAGCGCACCGCGGAGCTGCGCGACCACGCCGGGCAGGTCGCCTTTCCCGGCGGCAAGATGGACCCGGACGATCTCTCGCCCGCGGCCACCGCCCTGCGCGAGGCGCATGAGGAGATCGGGCTCCCATCCGACAAGGTCGAGGTGCTCGGCTACCTCGAGCCCTATCTGACGCGCACGGCTTTCCGGATCGTCCCGGTGATCGCGCGGGTGACGCCGCCGTTCGACATCGTGCTCAACCCGGACGAGGTGGTCGAGGCCTTCGAGGTGCCGTTCGCCTTCCTGATGAGCGAGGCCAACCACCAGCTGCGCGACCTCACCTGGCGGGGCGTCACCTGGCAGTTCTACGCCTTCGAGCACGGCGGCCACACGATCTGGGGTATCACTGCGGGCATGATCCGCGGGCTCTACGAGAAGCTGTACCTGTGAGGAGGGTGCTATCCTCACCCGCGCAGCGGGGGAGGGGGACCGCGCGGAGCGCGGTGGAGGGGGCGGCCACCGCTTTAACGTTGCCGACGGTCGGCGCGGATGGCTCGGCATGCCCGAAAGATCGAGCTGGGGGCCGCCCCCTCCACCGCCTTCGGCGGTCCCCCTCCACCGCTTCGCGGAGGAGGATCGGAAAATGATCCGCGTGATCGCCGAGCCGCTGATGTTCTTCCTGGTCCCGTTCGCGGCCTATGTCGGTTTTCTCATCCTGCAGCTCGTCAACCCTTTCGTCATCGACAATTGGACGCGCCGCGTCGTCATCCCGCTCGCTCTGACGGGGGTGCTGATGGCGGTCGGTAGCCTCGTGCTCCTCGGCTTCCTGGCGCCACGCCACGAGGGCCGCTACGTGCCGGCGCACGAGGAGAACGGCCGCATCGTCCCGGGCCATATGGAATGAGCGGTGTATCGCCTCGATCGCGCCGACGGTCCCCCTCCCCCTTGCGGGGAGGGGTCAGGGGTGGGGGTCGCGGTGTCCTTCACGGGCTGCCTGGAAGCACGGGACGACCCCCACCCCTGACCCCTCCCCGCAAGGGGGAGGGGAGTTTCTCCGGCCCTTCGCAATGAGCGACGCGCGCCGGCTCCTCCAGGCGCCAGGCCTCTCCCGCGTCCTTGCGATCCTCGATGGCGGCGGCGAGGAGGCCCGCCTCGTCGGCGGCGCCGTGCGCAACGCGCTGATGGGGCGCCCCGCCACCGACCACGACGTGACCACGACCGCCACGCCCGATGTCGTGATGGCCCGCGCCAAGTCCGCTGGCCTTCGGGTCATCGAAACCGGCATCGCCCACGGCACCGTGACGGTGCTGGCCGACGGCCGGCCCTTCGAGGTGACCACGCTCCGCGAGGACGTCACGACGGACGGGCGCCACGCCACCGTGCGCTTCGGTCGCGATTTTGCGCGCGACGCGCTGCGCCGCGACTTCACGATCAACGCGCTTTCGATGGGCCCCGACGGCGAGGTGCACGACTATGCCGGCGGCCTCGACGATCTCGCGAACGGCCGTGTGCGCTTCATCGGCGATCCTGCGATCCGCATCCGCGAGGACTATCTGCGAATCCTGCGATTCTTCCGCTTTTCCGCCGATTACGCCGCCGGCGCGCTCGATCCAGACGGCCTCGCCGCCTGCATCCGCGAGCCGGACGGCCTCGCCCGTCTCTCGCGCGAACGGGTGCGCGCCGAGCTCCTCAAGCTCGTGATGGCCCGCCGCGCCGCGCCGGTGGTGGCGGACATGGCGGAGGCCGGCCTTCTCGGCCCGCTGCTGCAGGCGGTGCCGCAGCCACGCCGGCTCGCGCGGCTGCAAGCGATCGCGCCCGAAGCCGAGGCGATCCCGCGCCTCGCCGCCCTCGCGGTCATCGTGCCGGAGGACGTGGCGCGGCTGCGTGAGGCCCTGCGGCTCTCCAACGCCGAAGCGTCTCGGCTCGCCGGCGCCGCCGAGGTCTTGATACGGCTGCACGGGCGCGACGCGCCGCCGTCACCCGACATCTTGCGCGGCCTGCTGCTCGACAGCGGGCGCCTGGCGGCGCGCGACGGCCTCGCCCTTGCCTGGGCCGAGGCGCGCCCCGAGAGCGACTCGACCGCCTGGGCGTCGGCCGCGCGCTTCCCTCGCCGACACGCCGGAGCCGCGCCTGCCGTTTTCCGGCGCCGACCTGATCGCGCGCGGCGTCGCCCCCGGCCCGGCGCTCGGCGCCGCGCTGAAGCGCCTGCAGGCCGAGTGGATCCGCGCCGGCTTCCCGCAGGATCCGCATGTGCTGGCGGCGCTGATGGCGCGGGTGACGGAGGCGTAAAGAGGCTGGCGAGCCCGAGCCGGTTGTTGTAGATCGCCCGCCGCGGGGGCGAAAACGTCGAGGAGCAAACAATGAGCGACCTGTCGGACGCCCTTGCCAAGCGTGGCAGGCTGATCGGCACCATGATCACGGTGGCCTCCAACACGCTCGCCGAGGCGCTGTCGCGCTGCGGGCTCGACTGGCTGTTCTTCGACCTCGAGCACTCGGTCATGCGCCTCGACGAGGTCCAGGCCATGATGCAGGCCATGAGCCCTGACTGTCTCGCCATGATCCGCGTGGAGGAGCCGTCCGCCCTCTGTGTCAAGCGCGCGCTCGACACGGGGTGCGCGGCGGTCATCGTGCCCCAGGTCAACAACCTCGCGCTGGCCAAGGCGGTGGTCGCGGCCGGAAAGTTTCCGCCGCGAGGCGAGCGCGGCGTCGGTCTTTCGCGCGCGGTGGGCTACGGCTCTACCCTGGCGCAGGCTGTGGTCGACGAGAACGCGCGCACCTCCATCATCGTGCAGATCGAGCATGTCGACGCGTTGCGCGACCTCGACGCCATCGCCGCGCTCGACGGCGTCGACGCGCTTTTCGTCGGTCCGTACGACCTTTCCGGCAGCATGGGCATCCCGGGCCGGATCGACGACGAGCGCGTGCAGGCGGCAATCGACCGCGTCATCGAGGCCGGCCGCAAGGTCGGCAAGCCGGTGGCGATTTTCCTCGGCACCGCCGAGGCCGTCGCGTCGGCCTTTTCGCGCGGAATCTCGTTTGCGTGTGTCGGCGCGGACGTTCCGTTCCTGGTGGGTGCCGCGAGTGCGATGGCCGCGTCGCTTCGAAGGTGATCCGAGACGGGTTCGAATCAAGCCAAGGGTCGGCGTGCCGTATGGCGGAAGCGTTGCACGACGATCTCGTCGCCAACGATCCTGTAGTCCAACGTGTAAGGAAATGGCGAGAGGCTCATGCGCCGAACTCTTGCACGGCTGGTCGGCCGACCGATATGAGGGTTCTTTTCCAAGAGGGCGGCAATCGTCTCGATTCTGAGCCGGACGCTGTCGGCGCCCGGTGGCGAACGCTCCGAGATGTAGGTCAAAGCGCTCTCGATCTGCCGAAGCGCCCGTTTGCCGTAGCGAAGCTTCAAAGCCTGAACTTGGCGAAGACCGCCGCGACCTCTTCGTCGCTCGCCAGCTCGCCCCGCTCGATCTCGGCGTCCGCCTCCGCGAGGTCGGCCTCTTCCTCCGGCGACAGCTGGATCACGGGGAGATCGACACCGACGTAGGCCAGGAGGAGACGCGCGACTTCTTGCTGCGTCTCCTCGGGGAGGGACCGCACCTTGCTGATGGCATCGTCGAGCAGGTAGGACATAGCGCAAATGCTATACCCGATCGCCTCCGCGCGCCGAGCCTTTTTGACGGCCCTGATCGTGCCCGCGTGAGTGGCACAGGCCACGACGCGCGACACGCCACCGCGTTCGGCGCAGCGGCCGACCTCTACGAGCGCGCCCGACCGACCTATCCGGCGGACGCGGTCGCCTGGGTGTTGCCGCCCGGCGCACGCCGCGTCCTCGATCTCGGCGCCGGCACCGGCAAGCTTACGCGAGCGCTCGTCGCGCGCGGCCTCGACTCCGTGGCCGTCGATCCCTCGGCCGAGATGCTCGCGCGGTTGCGCGCCGCGCTACCCGAGGTCGAGACTCACATCGGCACGGCCGAGGGGATTCCGCTGCCGGATGCTTCCGTCGACGCCATCGTCGTTGGGCAGGCCTGGCACTGGGTGGATACTGCCCGCGCCGTCCCTGAGGTGGCGCGCGTGCTGCGGCCGGGCGGCACGCTCGGGCTCCTGTGGAATGCCCGCGACGACACTGTCGATTGGGTTCGCCGCTTCAATGCAATCGTCAGGCAGGTGCCGCATTTCGTCGGCGCGGCTAAGGTCGGCGCGCCTTTCGCGCCAGTCGAGCGGCACGCGGTCACCTGGACCACAACGCTCGGCGAGGCCGCGTTGGTCGACCTCGCCGCCTCGCGCAGCTTCTCCATCCTTGCGCCACCCGCAGAGAAGGCGGCGCTGCTCGACGCGGTCCGCGCGCTATTTGCCGAGGTGGCCGCAGGCGCCGTGACGATCGATGTGCCTTACGTTACGCACTGTTTCCGCGCGCGACTGTAGGGCGCCCTCACGCCGCCTGCTTCTCATTCGCGTCGCTCCACTGCCCCCGCTGCGCCAGCCCGTTCATCGCGGCGCGGTGGGTGAAGGCGGCGGAGCCCGCGGCCTCCTGCTCCTTCTTGCCGGCCCAGGCGTGCTGGGCGGCGTGCTGCAGGGCGCGGCCGTAGGAGAAGGTGATGCCCCAGGGCTGCGGGCCGAGCTTGGCGATCGCATCGAGGTTGGCGGTCGCCTCGACGTCGGACTGGCCGCCCGACAGGAAGGCGATGCCCGGCACGGCGACCGGCACGCTCTGCTTGAAGAGGCGGATCGTCGCCTCGGCGACCTCATCCGGCGACGCCTTCTTCGCCGCATCCTCGCCGGGCACGACCATGTTCGGCTTGAGGATCGTGCCCTCGAGGAACACGTGGTGGTGGAACAGCTCCTCGTAGAGCGTCTGCAGTACCCAGCGCGTCACCTCGTAGGTCCGCTCGAGCGGATGCGCGCCGGTCATCAGCACTTCCGGCTCGACGATCGGGACGATGTTCGCCTCCTGGCAGATCGCCGCGTAACGCGCGAGCGCCTGCATGTTGGCGCGCACGGCGCCCCAGGTCGGCAGGCCGTCGCCGATGGTGATCACCGCGCGCCATTTCGCGAAGCGGGCGCCGAGGGCGTAATACTCCTTCATCCGCTTGGGCAGGCCGTCGAGTCCCTCGGTGATGGTCTCGCCGGTGAAGCCGGGCAGCGGATGCGTCGACTTGTCGACCTTGATGCCGGGGATCGAGCCCATGCTCTCGATGATCTTCACCAGCGGCGTGCCGTCCTTTGCCTTCTGGCGGATCGTCTCGTCGAACAGGATGGCGCCGGAGATGTTCTCCTTCATCGCCTTGGCCGAGCGGAACATGAACTCGCGGTAGTCGCGCCGGTTCTCTTCCGTGTTCTCGACCTTGATGTCGTCGAACCGCTTCTTGATCGTGCTCGTGCTCTCGTCCGCCGCCAGGATACCCCTGCCCGGGGCGACCATCGCCCGCGCCACCTGGTTCAGCTGGTCTTTGTTCATCTTACCCTCTTCACGATACGTCTTCGACCCGCGGCGCCGCCCGGGCCGCCGTCTGCGCGAAACATAGGTGGCGCGGGCGCCAAGTCACGGGCGGCAAACCATGATCGCCCGGCGACTATGACAAACGGCGGCGTCTGTGGCCATGCTCGCACAGTCAGCCGGCGGCGATGCGGGTAGAGTGCCGGCGATGCTCCGGAAAACCATCCCCGTGCCGGCCGCGCCCCGCCTGTACGACCCTGCCAAGGATGCCGCCCGCCTGCTCGGCTGGTTCGGCATGAGCGTCCTCATGGTGGCGGCGCCGCTCGCAGGCGTGCTGTCGCGCGGCGCCCTGTTCATCCTGCTGCCGGTCGGCGTGGCGCTGCTGCTCGCCGGCTACCTGCTCGCGGTCTCCACCGAGGGCCTGCGCCGGCTGCGCGAAGGGCTCGGCGAACCCTTCGGCATGGCTGCGGCTACCCTCGGGCTGTGGATGGGCCTGTCACTCGTCTGGACGCCGTTCCCGGAGATCGCGCTCCCCCGCTTTGCGGCGATCGTCATCACCGCGCTGATCGCCATGGCGGTCGTCGCCCACATGCCCGAGCGCCGGCCGCGCGCCACCTTCCTCTACCTGCTGCCGGCCGGCGTGGTGGTGGTCACGGCGGCGCTCACGCTGGCGATGGCGCTCTTCGGGCCGGCGTCGCTGCGCGGCGGCACGGAGTTCGACCCGTCTCTCCTCGAGCGATCGATCCTGACGCTCGACGTCCTTCTGTGGCCGGCCCTGGGCGCGCTCGGCGCCTTCGGGCGCTGGCGCTGGGCCTGCGGGCTGGCGGTTCTGGTCGCCGCCGTCCTGGCGCTGGCCTCGGCGAAGATCGCCATGGCCGCCTTCGCCATCGGCGCTGTCGCCTTCGCCCTGGCGTTGACGGCGCCGCGCGGCATCGCCAAGACCGCGGCGATCGTCTTCGGCGCCCTCGTCGTGGTCGCGCCGCTCCTGCCCTTCGCGCTGGCCCCGCTGGCCGCCGCCATCCCGATGGTCGGCAAGAGCACGGTGGCGGCGATGCACGACTGGCGCGCGCTCGTCTCGGCCGACGCCCTGCGGCTCGTGACCGGGCACGGGCTCGACGTGACGCGGCTCGGCGTCAGCCGCGGTTTTCTGCCGCCGCACACGCCGCGCACGATCCTGTTCGAGGTCTGGAACGACCTCGGCGCGTCCGGCGCGCTGGCGCTCGCCGCGAGCCTCGTGCTGGGTTTCCGGGCGGCCGGCGAGGCTGCGCCCAGCGTCGCGCCCGCGCTGCTGGCGGGCATAGCCGCGACCCTGACAGTCGCCATCGCCGGCGTCGCCACCGTGCAGCTCTGGTTCGTCACGGTGGCCAGCCTGCAGGCCATCGCCTTCGGGCTTCTGGGTCACTCCAGCCGGGGCGGCAGGCCGGCCGTTTCGGCAGCGCCCCCGGGCCGAATCGAGGCCGCGAGTCTCGGCGCGCGACCCCCGATCGCGTGACGCGAAAGCCCTTGCCGGCCGAGCCGAAGCAAGCCTAACATTAAGCCCATGGTCGAGACGCTCATCACGATCCGCAATGCGCGCGAGGACGATGCCCTGGGCATCGCCGAGGTGCATGACGCGGCGTGGCGGGACGCCTATCGCGGCATCATTCCCGGCCGCGAATTGGAGAAGATGATCGCCCGGCGCGGGCCGGCGTGGTGGCACTCGGCCATCGTCCGGAAGTCGCGGCTGGTGGTGCTCGATTTCGACGAGACGATCGGCGGCTATGCGAGCTATGGCCGCAACCGCGTTCCGTCGATGGCTTACGGCGCCGAGATCTTCGAACTCTACATAGCACCGGAATTCCAGGGCCTCGGCTTCGGCCGGCGCCTCTTCGACGTCGCGCGGAAGGATCTGATCGACCACGGCTACAAATCCGTGATCGTCTGGGCCCTGGCCGACAACGATCGCGCGCTCGATTTCTACAAGCGCCTCGGCGGCCGTTTCGTGCGCGAGGCGCAGGAGCGCTTCGGCAGCGAGATGCGACCGCGGGCGGCGTTCGCGTTCGAATAGCCGCGCTCCTCCTTCCGCTTGCGGGAGAAGGTGGCCCCGCGAAGCGGGGTCGGATGAGGGAAGGTGCCGCCTCCCTCGTCTATGTTAGCTAAGCGGCACGATCCCTCATCCGACCCGACTTCGTCGGGCCACCTTCTCCCGCAAGCGGGAGAAGGAAGAGCCGCGCGTCCTCAACCGTCGCCGCGACCGTCCGAGGTCAACCCCCACACGAATCCTATAGCGCCGCTCCCGCCGCCACCTCGAATTCCTACCCGCCACGCGACGATATGAGGGGCCGGGCGCCGTCGCGCGCCCGCCTTCCTGAAGGGCGCCCTCATGCTCGACGCGATCTTCATCGTCGCCGGAATCGCCTTCTTCCTTGTCACCGCGGCCTATGCCGACGGTTGCGACCGCCTCTGAGCCGCGAGCCTCGCATGTCCCTCGACTACATCCTCGGCGCGATCGTGACCGCCGGCATTCTCGTCTACCTCACCTACGCGCTCGTGCGCGCCGAGCGCTTTTAGGAGCCCGCCTTCATGACCTTCGTCGGCTGGGCGCAGATCGTCCTCTTCAGCCTCGTCATCACCGCGCTGGTCCGGCCGCTCGGCGGCTACATCACGCGCGTGTTCAACGGGGAACGCACCTTCCTCTCGCCGATCCTCGGGCCGGTCGAGCGCGGCTTCTACGCGCTCGCCGGCATCGACGAGCGGCAGGAGCAGCACTGGCTCGGCTACACCTTCGCCATCGTGCTGTTCCATATCTTCGGCTTCGTCACCCTCTACGCGCTGCTGCGCTTCCAGGCCCTGCTGCCGTTCAACCCGGCCGGCCAGAGCGCCGTCGATCCCGCACTCGCCTTCAACACCGCGATCAGCTTCGTCACCAACACCAACTGGCAGGCCTACGGCGGCGAGACGACGATGTCCTATCTCTCGCAGATGGTGGGGCTGACGCAGCAGAACTTCCTCTCCGCCGCCACCGGCATCGCGCTGGCCTTCGCGCTGATCCGCGGGTTCTCCCGCGCCTCGGCACGGACGGTGGGCTCGTTCTGGGTCGATCTCACGCGCTGCACGCTCTACGTGCTGCTGCCGATCTGCGTGGTGATCGCGCTGGTCTACGTCTGGCAGGGCATGCCGCAGACGCTCGGCGCCTACGTCGACGCGCAAACCTTGGAAGGTGCAAAGCAAACCATCGCGCTGGGGCCGGTCGCCAGCCAGGAAGCCATCAAGATGCTGGGCACCAATGGCGGCGGCTTCTTCAACGCCAACTCCGCCCACCCGTTCGAGAACCCGACCGCCATCGTCAATTTCGTGCAGATCATCTCGATCTTCGCGCTCGGCGCCGCGCTCACCAACGTGTTCGGCCGCATGGTCGGCGACCAGCGCCAGGGCTGGGCGGTGTTCGCCGTCATGGGCCTGCTGTTCCTCGCCGGCGTCGCCACGGTCTACTGGGCGGAGACGGCCGGCAATCCGCTGGTGCACGCGCTCGGCGTCGCCGGCCCGAACCTCGAGGGCAAGGAGGTCCGCTTCGGCCAGGCCGCCACCGCGCTGTTCGCCACCGCCACCACCGACGCCTCCTGCGGCGCCGTCAATGCGATGCACGACAGCTTCCTGCCGCTGGGCGGGATGATCCCGCTGATCAACATCATGCTGGGCGAGATCATCTTCGGCGGCGTCGGCTCCGGCCTCTACGGCATGCTCGCCTTCGTCATCGTGGCCGTGTTCGTGGCCGGGCTGATGGTCGGGCGCACGCCGGAATACCTCGGCAAGAAGATCGAGAGCCGCGAGGTCAAGATGGCCATCCTCGCCATCCTCTGCCTGCCCTTCGTGATGCTCGGCGGCACGGCCGTGGCGATGGGCGTGCCCTCGGCCGTCTCGGCGATGGGCAACCCGGGACCGCACGGCTTCAGCGAGGCGCTCTACGCCTTCACCTCGGCGACCGGCAACAACGGCTCCGCCTTCGCCGGCCTTTCCGCCAACACGCTCTTCTACAACACGATGATCGGCTTCGGCATGCTGATCGGCCGCTTCTTCATGATCGTGCCGGCGATGGCGATGGCCGGTTCGCTCGCGGCCAAGAAGTCGATCCCGCCGTCCGCAGGCACGCTTCCCACGACCGGCGGACTGTTCGTCGGCCTCGTCGTCGGCGTAATCCTCATCATCGGTGGCCTCACCTTCTTCCCGGCGCTCGCGCTCGGGCCGATCGTCGAACATCTCGCGACCCTCGCGGGACAAACGTTTCAATAGCCGGCCGGGAGTCTTCCTTCTCCCGCGTGCGGGAGAGGGTGGCCCCGCGCGGCGGGGCCGGACGAGGGGACGTGCCGCCTCTCGTTCGACGCCAGTGAAAGCGGCACGATCCCTCATCCGACCCGACTTCGTCGGGCCACCTTCTCCCGCAAGCGGGAGAAGGAAGAAGCCGAGAGACCTCGAGATGCCCCGCCAGTCCTCCTCGATCTTCGACCCCAAGCTGCTGGTGCCCGCGATCGGCGGCGCCTTCCGCAAGCTCGATCCGCGCGCGCTCTGGACCAACCCCGTGATGTTCGTCGTCGAGATCGTCGCCGCCCTCGTCACCGTGCTCTTCGTCAAGGATCTCGCGAGCGGTGCGCAGAATCTCGCCTTCTCCGGCCAGATCATCCTGTGGCTGTGGTTCACCGTGCTGTTCGCCAATTTCGCCGAGGCGGTGGCCGAGGGCCGCGGCAAGGCGCAGGCGGACTTTCTGCGCAAGACGCGCACGGAGACGCAGGCGAAGCTGCTCAAGGGCGGCAGCACGAGCGACTACGAGCTGGTGCCGGGCACCGCGCTCAAGGTCGGCGACGTCGTGCTCGTCGAGGCCGGCGACGTCATCCCGTCGGACGGCGAGGTCGTCGAGGGCGTCGCCTCCGTCAACGAATCCGCGATCACCGGCGAATCGGCGCCGGTGATCCGCGAATCGGGCGGCGACCGCTCGGCCGTCACCGGCGGCACGCAGGTGCTCTCCGACTGGATCCGCGTGCGCATCACGGCGGCGGCGGGCTCGACCTTCCTCGACCGCATGATCGCTCTGGTGGAAGGCGCCGCGCGCCAGAAGACGCCGAACGAGATCGCGCTCAACATCCTGCTCGCCGGCATGACGATCATCTTCGTCTTTGCCACGGCGACGATCCCGAGCTTCGTCTCCTATGCCGGCGGCCACATCTCGGTGCTGGTCATCGTTGCGCTCTTCGTCACGCTGATCCCGACCACCATCGGCGCCCTGCTTTCCGCGATCGGCATCGCGGGCATGGACCGGCTGGTGCGCTTCAACGTGCTCGCCAAATCGGGCCGTGCGGTGGAGGCCGCGGGCGACGTCGACACGCTGCTCCTCGACAAGACCGGCACGATCACCCTCGGCAATCGGCAAGCCACCGCGTTCCGCGCGGTGAAGGGCGTCGACGATCAGGAGTTGGCGGATGCCGCGCAGCTCGCCTCGCTCGCCGACGAGACGCCCGAGGGCCGCTCGATCGTCGTGCTCGCCAAGGAGCGCTACGGCATCCGCGAGCGCGACATGGGCGCGCTCGCCGCCACCTTCGTCCCCTTCACCGCGCAGACGCGCATGAGTGGCGTCGACGGCGACGGACTGTCGATCCGCAAGGGCGCCGTCGAATCCATCCTCGCCTATGTGAACGCCTCGCCCGACACCGGCGGCCCCAGCGGCGTGATGACGGCGAGCCGCACCAGCCCGGCCGAGACGCGCGAGATCCAGGCGATCTCCGAGGAGATCGCCAAGTCGGGCGGCACGCCCCTCGCGGTCGCCCGCGGACGGCAAGCTGCTGGGCGTGATCCACCTGAAGGACATCGTCAAGGGCGGCATCCGCGAGCGCTTCGCCGAACTGCGCAAGATGGGCATCCGCACGGTGATGATCACCGGCGACAACCCGCTCACCGCCGCGGCGATCGCCGCCGAGGCCGGCGTCGACGACTTCCTCGCCGAGGCCACGCCCGAGGACAAGCTCAAGATGATCCGCGACTACCAGGCGGAGGGCCGCCTCGTGGCCATGTGCGGCGACGGCACCAACGATGCACCGGCGCTGGCGCAGGCCGATGTCGGCGTAGCCATGAACACCGGCACCATGGCTGCGCGCGAGGCCGGCAACATGGTCGATCTCGATTCCAACCCGACCAAGCTGATCGAGGTGGTGGAGACCGGCAAGCAGATGCTGATGACGCGCGGCGCGCTGACGACGTTCTCGATCGCCAACGACGTCGCCAAGTATTTCGCCATCATCCCGGCGATGTTCGTGACGTTCTACGCACCGCTTCAGGCGCTGAACGTCATGCGCCTGCACTCGGCGAACAGCGCGATCCTGTCGGCGATCATCTTCAACGCGCTGATCATCGTCGCGCTGATCCCGCTCGCGCTCAAGGGCGTCAGATACCGCGCCGTCGGCGCGGCCGCCCTGTTGAGCCGCAACCTGCTCATCTACGGCGTCGGCGGCATCGTGCTGCCGTTCATCGGCATCAAGGTCATCGATCTCGGCGTCGCCGCCCTGCATCTCGTCTGAGGCTCATCCGTCATGCTCAAGCAACTGCGTCCCGCGATCGTTCTCGTCGTGCTGCTCACCTTGCTGACCGGCCTCGTCTACCCGCTGGCGATCACCGGCGTCGCCGAGGTGCTCTTCCCCAGGCAGGCGCAGGGCAGCCTGATCACCAGGGATGGCAAAGTGGTCGGGTCGGCGCTGATCGCGCAGGCCTTCGTCAGCGACAAGTACTTCCACCCGCGCCCCTCGGCGACGACTGCGCC
The DNA here is from genome assembly GCA_029817715.1 of Melastoma dodecandrum. Lineage (NCBI taxonomy): Eukaryota > Viridiplantae > Streptophyta > Magnoliopsida > Myrtales > Melastomataceae > Melastoma > Melastoma dodecandrum. Next base: position 61,141 of record JARUPY010000044.1, on the reverse strand, counting down.
CGATCCGAAGGATCCCACGAAGACGGTGCCCACGCCCTACAACGCGCAGAACTCGGGCGGCTCGAACCTCGGCCCGACCAACAAGGCGCTGGTCGACCGCATCAAGGGCGACGTCGACAAGCTGAAGGCGGAGAACCCCGGCGCGCCGGTGCCGCAGGATCTCGTGACGACCTCGGGCTCGGGCCTCGATCCCGACATCACGCCGGAGGGCGCACTGTTCCAGGTGCCGCGCGTCGCCAAGGCGCGCGGGATGCCGGAGGACAAGCTGCGCGAGCTGGTGGCGGGCCATACCGCCGGCCGTACCTTCGGGCTGTTCGGCGAGCCCCGGGTCAACGTGCTCGAGCTGAACCTGGCGCTGGACGCGCTGCCGAAGGCGTAGCCGTCATTGCGAGCGAAGCGAAGCAACCCAGGGGCCGCAAGGGCAATCCTGCGAGATTCGTGTCCCGCCGCCCCTGGGTTGCTTCGCCTTCGGCGCGCAATGACGCAGCGGGTCGTTGTCCGCGCTTGCGGCGACGATAGAAGATGAGGCAAGACCCCTCATCCGACCCCGCTTCGCGGGGCCACCGTCTCCCGCAAGCGGGAGAAGGAGGGGTGCCGGGCCATGACCAACGATGTCGCCAGTGAAACTAAGCCTCGCCCCGGGCGCCTAAAAATCTTCCTCGGCGCGGCGCCCGGCGTCGGCAAGACCTACGCCATGCTGCTCGCCGCGCAGGCGAAGCGCCGCGAGCACAAGGACGTGGTGGTCGGCGTCGTCGAACCCCACGGCCGCGCCGAGACCCAGGCCCTCGTTGAAGGCCTCGAGGTGCTGCCGCGCCGCGCCATCGACTACAAGGGGCGCGCGCTCGACGAGATGGACCTCGACGCCATCCTCGCGCGCCGCCCACGAGTCGTCATCGTCGACGAGCTCGCGCACACCAACGCGCCGGAGAGCCGCCATCCGAAGCGCTATCTCGACGTCGAGGAGATCCTCGCGGCCGGAATCAACGTCTACACGACGCTCAACGTCCAGCACGTCGAGAGCCTCACCGGCGTCGTCGCCCAGATCACGCGCGTTCGCGTGCGCGAAACGGTGCCGGATTCGATCCTCGACCGCGCCGACGGCATCGAGGTGATCGACCTCACCCCGGACGAACTCATCCAGCGCCTGCAGGAAGGCAAGGTCTACCTGCCGAAGACGGCGGAACGTGCGCTTCGCCATTTCTTCTCGCCCGGCAACCTCACCGCGCTGCGCGAGCTGGCCCTGCGCCGCACGGCGCAGCGCGTCGACGAGCAGCTGCTGGCCCACATGCAGCAGCACGCGATCCGCGGGCCGTGGGCGGCCGGCGAGCGCATTCTCGTCTGCGTGTCGGAGGACCCGCGCTCGGAGGCGCTGGTGCGCCACGCCAAGCGCGTCGCCGACCGTCTGCACGCCTCGTGGACGGCGCTCTATGTCGAGACGGCGCGCAGCCTGTCGCTCAGCGAGGCGCAGCGCGACCGCATCGCCGAGACCCTGCGCATGGCCGAGCGGCTCGGCGCCGACGCGATCACGATCCCTTCGGGCGGCGGCCGCCACATGGCGGACGACGTCATCGCCTACGCCCGCGAGAACAATTTCACGCAGATCGTCGTCGGCAAGACGAAGCGCTCGCGCTGGTTCGAGCTGCTGCACGGCTCCGTCGTGCGCGACCTCGTGGTCCGCGCCGGCAACATCTCGGTCCACGTCATCGCCGGCGACGATCTCGTCGACAAGGACGCGCGCGGCAAGCCGCCGCCGGCGCCGCGCGAGCCCATCGAGGTCTCGCCCTACCTCGCGGCGCTGACGATGGTCGCCGGCGGCCTCGGCATCGCCGAGGCGATCCGCCCGACCTTCGGCCTCAACAACGTCGACCTCGTCTTCCTCACCGCGATCGTCGGCGTCGCCGTCACCTTCGGGCTCTACCCGTCGCTCCTGGCGGTGGTCGCGGCGACGCTCGCCTACAATTTCTTCTTCCTGCCGCCGCTCTACACCTTCACGATCGCCGATCCCACCAACGTGGCGGCGCTGTTCTTCTTCACGGTCGTCGCGGTGCTCGTCTCGAATCTCGCGGCGCGCACGCGGGCGCAGGCGAAGGTCTCGCAGGCGCGCGCGCGCATCACCGAGGCCCTCTACACGTTCTCGCGCAAGCTCGCGAGCTGCGTCGGCATCGACGACGTCCTGTGGGCGACGGCCTACCAGATCGCCTCGATGCTCGGCGTGCGCGTCGTCATGCTGTTGCCGGAGGACGGGGTGCTCGAGCTCAAGGCCGGCTATCCGCCCGAGGACACGCTCGATCCCGCCGATCTCGCCGCCGCGCAATGGGCGTGGACCAACAACCGGCCGGCCGGCCGCGGCGCCGACACCCTACCCGGCGGCAAGCGGCTGTTCGCGCCGATGCGCACCGGGCGCGGCTCCGTCGGCGTGGTCGGGCTCGATGCTGACCGGCCCGGCGCGCTGCTCACCCCCGAACAGCACCGCTTGCTCGACGCCCTGCTCGACCAGGGCGCGCTGGCCATCGAGCGCGTCAACCTCGCCGAGGACGTCGACCGCGCCAAGCTCCTCGCGGAGACCGACCGGCTGCGCTCGTCGCTGCTCACCTCGATCTCGCACGACCTGAAGACGCCGCTCGCCTCGATCCTCGGCTCGGCCTCGGCTCTGCGTGACCTCGCGCCGGCGCTCGACGAGAACGGCAAGGGCGAGCTGGTCGGCACGATCATCGAGGAATCGGAGCGCCTCAATCGTTTCATCGCGAACCTTCTCGACATGACGAAGCTCGAGTCCGGCGCGGTGATGCCGAACGCCGCGCTGCACGACATGGGCGAGCTCGTCGGCGCCGCGCTGCGGCGCGCCTCGAAGATCCTCGCGCACCACAAGGTCGAGCTGCGGCTCGCCGAGGATCTGCCGATGATGAGCCTCGATGCCGTCCTCTTCGAGCAGGTGCTCTTCAACCTGCTCGACAACGCGGCCAAGCACGCCGCCGCCGGCTCGACCATCGCGATCCAGTCCTGGCGCGACGGTCGCTGGATCAGCCTGCAGGTGCTGGACGAGGGCGACGGCATTCCCCCCGAGGATCTCGAGCGCATCTTCGAAAAATTCTACCGGGCACGGAAGAGCGACAGCGTGCGCGCCGGCACCGGGCTCGGCCTCGCCATCTCGCGCGGCTTCGTCGAGTCGATGGGCGGCACGGTCGCCGCCGCCAACCGTTCCGACCGCTCCGGCGCGGTCTTTACGGTCCGCCTGCCGGTGCCGGCCGAGACCAAGCTGCTGGACACCGCCGCTTGAGCGCGCTCGACGTCACCATCCTCGTCGTCGACGACGAGCCGGCGATCCGCCGCCTGCTGCGCACCGGCCTCGCCACGCAGGGCTATGCCGTGCTCGAGGCGGCGACTGGCGAGGCGGCACTCGCCGCGCTCGCCGAAAAGCCCGACCTGATGATCCTCGATCTCGGACTGCCCGACATGCAGGGCCACGACGTGCTGCGCGTCCTGCGCGAGCGCGGCGACCCGCTGCCCGTGCTGGTCCTGTCGAGCCGCGACGACGAGACCGGCAAGGTGAAAGCCTTCGACCTCGGCGCCGACGACTATGTCACCAAGCCATTCGGCATGAACGAGCTCTTGGCGCGCGTGCGCGTCGCCCTGCGCCACCGGCTGCAGAGCCAGGGCGAGAGGCCGGTCTTCGTCGTCGACGGCCTCAGCGTCGATCTCGTCCGGCGCATCGTCAAGGTCGGCGACAAGGAGATCAGGCTCTCGCCGAAGGAATACGAATTGCTCCGCCTGCTCGTCCAGCATGCCGGCAAGGTGCTCAGCCACGCCTTCCTGCTCAAGGAGGTGTGGGGGCCGAGCACCGACCCGCAATATCTGCGTGTCTACATCCGCCAGATTCGCCAAAAGATCGAAGCGCTTCCCGAGCGTCCATCGTATATTCTCACCGAGACCGGCGTCGGCTATCGCCTGCGGGCGCCGGAATGATCGAGCCGGCCTTTAAGGAGCGACGCATGGACGTGTCGCAGTTCCTGGATGTGTCGCACTGCCTGGTCGACCTGCGCTATGCCGACAAGGCCGCGTGCCTGGGCGATCTCGCCAAGCGCGCCGCCGCGGCGCTCGGCATTGCGCCCGGGCCGGTGATCGAGGCGCTGCGCGCGCGCGAGGCTCTGGGCTCGACGGGGCTCGGCAACGGGATCGCCGTGCCGCACGCCCGCCTGCCCGACGTCACCGCGCCCTACGTCCTCGTCGCCCGCCTGCGCGAGGCGATCCCGTTCGAGGCGGTCGACGACAAGCCGGTCGACATCGTCTGCCTGGCGCTGCTGCCGGCCGCCGAGAAGGGCGGCGAGCAGTTGCAGGTGCTGGCCTGCATCGCCCGGCGCCTGCGCGACGACGACACGCTCGCCGCGGTGCGCCGCGCGCGGGATGCGAAGGGGCTGCTGGCGGCTGTGGGGGTGGGATGATGAGGTTGCCGCCGTCATCGCGAGCCGCGGGCTCCTCACGGAACGTTGGAGATCAACCCATTGAGCGGCGCCGATGTCAGCGTATCAGGCGCGGTCTTCCCTTCTCCCGCAAGCGGGAGAAGGAGAGACCGAGCGTCATCCTCCGAGGTCTAACGCGCCGGCCCCCGCTCTGTCGCGAAATAGAGCAGCCCCGCCGCCGGAAAGCAGAACCCCGCGAGGCTCGCCGCCGCCCAGCCGCCGTGCGCGAAGGCGATGCCGGCGACGAACGAGCCGAAGGCGCCGCCGAGGAAGAACAGCGCGAGGAACAGCCCGTTGAGCCGGCCGCGCGCCGCGGCGCCGACGGCGAAGATCGCATGCTGGCCGGTCACCAGGTTGGCGGCCACCGCCATGTCGAGCGCCACCGCCGCCACGACGAGCACCGGCCAGGAGCCCCAGGCGCCGCCGGCGAGCGCGACGAGGAAGGAGAGCGCGGCGGTCGTGATGGCGACCGCCGTCACCAGGCGCCCGTGGCCTGCATCGGCGGCGCGGCCGGCGAAGGGCGAGACCAGCGCGCCACCGGCGCCGACCAGCGCGAAGACGCCGATGCCGGCTTGCGAGAAGTGGAAGCGTGGCCCCTCGAGCAGCAGCGGCACCGCCGTCCAGAACAGGCTGAACGCGCCGAACATCGCCGCGTGGTAGGTGGCGCGCCGCCGCAGCACCGGCGTGTCGCGCAGCAGCGGCCAGAGCGAGGCGATGACGCGCGCGTACGGCATGCCGGCGGGGCGGCGCGGCGGCAGGCGCAGCGCCAGAATCGCCGCCAGGAGCGCGCAGGCGAGCGCGCTCAGCGCGAAGATGGCACGCGGGGCGATCAGCTGCGCGACGAAGCTCGCGATGGGCCGCGACAGCATGATGCCGGACAGGAGACCGGAGACGACGTTGCCGACGATCCGGCCGCGGTTGGCATCGGAGGCGAGGTGGCCGGCGTAAGGAACGATGACCTGGACCGCGCAGGACGAGATGCCGATCGCCAGCGATGCCATCAGGAAGAGCGGGGCTCCGCGCGCGGCATAGGCGACGACGAGCGCCACGACGAGCAGCGCGATCGTCGTCAGGATGAGCGCCCGGTTCTCGACGACGTCGGCGAGCGGCACGACGAGGAAGAGGCCGATCGCGTAGCCGAGCTGCGTCACCGTCACCAGGAGGCCGGCGAGCCCGAGCGGCATCGCGTAGTCGCGGCTGATGATGCCGACGATCGGCTGCACGTAGTAGAGGTTGGCGACGACGATGCCGCAGGCCGCCGCCATCAGCAGGGTGAGGGCGGGCGGCACGGGCTCGTGGCCGCGCGTGTCGGGATCGGGCAGGGAGGGGCTGCGGGTCATCGCGGCGCGGGTGTAGCGCGGGCGGGACGCCCTGTCGCGCCTCGCGCATGCAGGGCTGGTGCAACCCGTGCGCAAGACGGTACCCTGCGGCGGACAACAGGAAGGAGGCCGGCGATGACGGACCAAAGCGACGAGGCACAGCGCCGCGAGCTGCCGCCGGCCGCCCAGCGCGCCCTGGCGGAGGCCGCGGAGCGACGCCGCCTGATCGACGCCGCCGCGAAAGACCGACCCAAGGAGCTGCACGGGCGCGGCGGCCAGGAACCGGTGCGCTACGGCGACTGGGAGGTCAAAGGGCTCGCGACGGACTTTTGAGTGATCCTCCTCCGCCTTCGGCAGGGGAGGAACTACGGTCGGAGGATCGTTGGAACGACCCGCGTCGGCGCCTCGCGCAATGCCGCATCGAGATCGGCCTGGTCGCGATAGGTGCGCGCGAGCCCGCGCCCTTCGATCGCGATGCGCACCTCGTCCTCGGCGAACGGCCAGGGATCGACCGTGACGATGCCGTCCGGTTTGCCGGCCAACGTCAGCGTGACGGCGACGCCCGGCCGCTTGGGCACATCGGCGATCGTCACGGGATCACCGACGCCCCAGCACAGATGCAGCGAGAATGCGTCGAGGGCCGCGACGAACGCCTTCATGAAGGCGAGGTTCTCGGCTTCGACCCAACCCGCCGTCGCCGGGTCACGCGCGAGGCGGGCGACGGTCGCAGCGCAGAAGGCGCGCTGCCAGTCGAGGAAGCCGTGCACGGCCGCGACGGCGTCGGCGGGCGCCCTGGCGGGATCGAAGAAGCGCTCGTAGATCGACTCGCCATGGCGTGCCACGGTCAGCGCCGGGATCGCGCCGAAGGCTTGCGCGAGCTCGATGCCGCGCCGCCACATCGGCGCGTGCTCCTGCGCCCGCGCCCGCGCAAAGGTCAGCGGCAGGCCGGTGTCGGGATCGAGGCGTGGGGCTACCTCCCAGTCGAGCCAGCCGATGTCGTGCAGTGCGGTGCCGGTGATCACCGCCTCGCGTGGCGCCGGCACCGCGAACTCGGCATTGCCCCAGGCGCGTGCCAGCTCGCCCGAGATCCAGGCATGGTGGGGCTGTGAGATCGCGATCCTCTCGCCCAGACGGCGCAGCAGCATGAGACCTCCCGCGGGGCTTGGCCGAGGAGCTACCCACGGGTCACCGCGGCGCGTCAAGGCGTATCCCGGACGAGCGAAACGCCTACATTTCTCGGAAATTGGGCGCGATCTGCCTTCTCCCGCAAGGGGAGAAGGGAATCGCGAGCCCCGGAAGGACCGTCGCGATATCGGAGATACCAAGCGCTCGGGATGCGCTCTACAACAGCGCGGTGATCCCCGAGCCCGCCCTCGAACCCCCGCCGGCCGCCCTCGACACGCTGCATCGCGTCTTCGGCTTCGTCGACCTCAAGCCCGGGCAGGCCGAGGTGGTGGCGGCCGTGCTCGCCGGCGAGGACGTGCTGGCCGTGATGCCGACCGGCGGCGGCAAGTCGCTGTGCTACCAGGTCCCGGCCGTCGTCGGTCGCCGCCTCACCGTCGTCGTCTCGCCGCTGATCGCGCTGATGCGCGACCAGGTGCAGCAGCTTCGCGCCAAGGGCGTGGCGGCGGGCGCGCTCCATTCCGGCAACACAAGCGCCGACTACGCCGACGTCGAGCGCGGGCTGCGCGATCGCGCGCTGCGCCTGCTCTACGTCTCGCCCGAGCGGCTGCTGCGCCCCGGCACGCTCGACCTGCTGCGCGCAGCGGGGTGCGAGCGGCTCGCCATCGACGAGGCGCATTGCGTCTCGCAATGGGGGCATGACTTCCGCCCCGAATATATGGAGCTGCGCGCCGCCGCCGATGCGCTCGGCGATCCCGCAGATCGTCGCGGTGACGGCCAGCGCCGACCACGCCACGCGCGAGGAGATCGTCACAAAGCTCTTTCGCCGCGTGCCGAAGCGCTTCGTGCGCTCCTTCGACCGGCCGAATCTGCATCTGGCCATCGACCGCAAGGTCGAGGCGCCGCGCCAGATCAAAACCTTCATCCGCGCCCGCAAGGGGCAGGCGGGCATCATCTACGCCGCCTCGCGCAAGGGGGTGGAGAAGCTCGCCGACAGGCTCGCCAAGGACGGCGTGTGGGCGCTGCCCTACCACGCCGGCATGGAGCCGCACCTGCGCCACGCCCACCAGGACGAATTCCTGAAGAACGAGGGCGTGATCGTCGTCGCGACGATCGCATTCGGCATGGGCATCGACAAGCCGGACGTCCGTTTCGTCTGCCACGCCGACCTGCCCGGCTCTGTCGAGGGCTATTACCAGGAGATCGGCCGCGCCGGGCGCGACGGCCAGCGCGCCGACACCCTGATGCTGTGGGGCGAGGGCGACGTGCGGCTGCGCGAGCGCCAGATCGCCCTCTCCGACGCCGGGACGGCGCGCAAGATGATGGAGCGACAGCGCCTCTCGGCGCTGCTCGCGCTCTGCGAGAGCCCGCGCTGCCGCCGCCAGACGCTGCTCGCCGCCTTCGGGGAGGACGCCGCGCCCTGCGGCTTCTGCGACATCTGCGACGGCGCGCATCCAATGTTCGACGGCGGCGTCGCGGCGCAGAAGGCGATGTCGGCGATCCTGCGCACGGCGGGACGCTTCTATCCGGGCCATCTCGCCAACCTTCTGATCGGCAAGGTGACGGACGCGATCACGCGACATGGCCACGACGACCTGCCGACCTTCGGCGTCGGCGGCGAGTTCACCGCAGCGGAATGGCGCAGCATCTTCCGGCAGATCCAGGCAGCCGGCCTGCTCGCGCAGGACAATGAGGATTCCGGCCGGTGGCGGGTGACGGACGAAGGGCGCGCGGTGCTCAAGGGCGACGCGCAGCTGGCACTTGTCGCCGCCGAGGCGCCGACGCGAAAGGGCCGTGCGGCGCGGCGCATGCTGAGCACGCTCGCGGATGATGACGGGGCGGACGCGCCTCGCTCCGCGCTGCCCTCGGCGCAGGATGACGGCGATCCTCTGACGACCGCCGACCAGCGCTTGTTCGCTGCCTTGAAGGCGTGGCGCCTCGGGGTCGCGCGCGCGCAGAAGGTGCCGCCCTACGTCGTCTTCAACGATCGCAGCATGCGCGAGATCGCGAGGGTACGCCCACGCGACGCGTTCGATCTCGGGCGCGTCCACGGCATCGGGCCGGCGAAAGTCAGCGCTTACGGGGCGAGCCTGCTCGAGGTCGTCGCCGCCTTCGACGACGAGCGTCCTGGATAGGAGCAGCAGGCTCGGCTGCTCGGACCGGTGGTTCAGTAGCCTCATGGTGAGGGCGCCGAAGGCGCGTCTCGAACCAGGAGGCGGTCCCGAGGTCTCGCCTTCTGAAGCTCCTGGTTCGAGACGGCCTCCGGCCTCCTCACCATGAGGATTGAAGAACGGCGTGGCTCCAAAGACCGGGCACGACTCGATCCGTCTCGTCTCTCAATTGAAGCGGACGGGGACGCTCATCGGGTGCGACTTGCCGTCCGGCGGCGGGGCGACGGCGCCGATCGAGCGCACGGCAGACGCTGCGGCCGCGGCGTTCTCGCCGGAGGCCCGGACCCCGGAGACGCCGCCGCTGCGCGAGATCGTGAAGCTGACCATGGCGCGGCCCGGCGTGCCGCCCGCGCCGGCGCCGCTCGCCGCGGATTGGACACGCGCGTGCACGCTCGACGCCCAGCTGCCCATCGACTCGGCGGAGGCTTGGCTCTGCTGCGCGCGTTGCTGCGCGGCCTTGGCCGCCTTCGCCGCCTTGGCTTCGGCTTTCGCCTGGGCAGGCCGCCTCGCGCCGCGCGGCGTCGCGCTTGGCCTGCTCGGCGGCACGCTTCGCCTCGAGCTGCTGCTGGCGCTTGATCTCGGCCTGTCGCTTCACCTCCTCGCGGCGCTGCTGCTCGCGGCGCACGGCCTCTTGCCGGCGCGCCTCGGCGGCGCGTTCGGCGCGTAGCTCGCGCTGTCGCTCGGCCTCCTTGGCGGCCTGAGCCGCCTTCTCGGCGGCTTCCTGCTTGACCTTCTCGATCGCCGGATCGACCTGCGGCAGCGGCGCCTCGACCTTCGGCAGCACCGGCAAGTCGGGGACCGCCGGCGCCGGCGCCGGCGCGGGCGGTGGTGGCGGCGCGGGGGGCGGTGGAGCGACCAGCTCGGGCGGTGGCGGCGGTGGTGGCGGGGGGCGCCGGTTCCGGAGGCGGGGGCGCGGTCTCCGGAGGGGGTGGGGGCGGCGGAGGCTCGGGCGGCGCCGCTTCCGGTGTCGGCTCCGGCGGCTGCGGCGCGGGCGGCGGGGCCGCCTCGGGCACGGCCGGCGCCGGCTGTGGTGCGGGCGCCGCCGCCGGTGTCAGATCGATCAGTACGGCCGTCTGCGACGAGCCCTTGGGCTCGTCCGGCTGGCGGTGCATCAGCCAGTAGAGAGCCGCCACGTGCAGCGCGGCGACGACGAGCGCCGCGAGCACCCAGCGCGGGAGGTCGCCGCGCGGGGGCTCGCGGTAGAAGGCGGCATCCGTCACGGCCGGGCGGTCCCCGGGGGCGGCGGGGGTGTCGCTGGCGTGGCCGGCGTGCCGGGTGGGGGCGCCTCGCCACGCTGGCCGGAATCGAGGCCGACGAGGCCGATCTTCAGGTAGCCAGCTCCGCGCAGCGCGTTCATCAGTCCCATGACGTCGCCGTAGGAGACCGTCTTGTCGGCGCGCACGAAGACGCGCTTGTCCTTGTCGCCGCCGGCGGCCTGGTCGAGCGCGGCGCCGAGTCCGTCACGCGTCACCGGGTCGTCGCCGAGCGCGAGACTGTTGTCCGGCTTGAGGGTCACGAAGATCGGCTTGTCCGGGCGGGGCACCGGCGTCGCGGTCGACGCCGGCAGGTCGACGTTGACATCGACCGTCGCCAGCGGCGCCGCCACCATGAAGATGATCAGCAGCACCAGCATGACGTCGACGAACGGCGTCACGTTGATCTCGTGCGTCATGGCGAGATCGTCGGTCTCGCCGCCGGTCGAGAGCTTCGCGGCCATCGCCTATTCCGCCGCCCGGCTCATCGGCCCACCCGAAGCCGCGCGATCCACCGCCGCGCGGTCGAGGTCGCGCGAGAGCAGCCGAAGCGCCTCCGTCGAGGCGTCGGCGAGGACCACGCGATAGCCGGTGATGCCGCGCGCGAAGAAATTGTAGATGACCACCGCCGGGATGGCGGCGACGAGGCCGAAGGCGGTGGCGAGCAGCGCTTCGGCGATGCCGGGCGCGACGACCGCAAGGTTCGTCGTGTTTGTCTTCGAGATGCCGATGAAGCTGTTCATGATGCCCCAGACGGTGCCGAACAGGCCGACGAAGGGACCCGTCGAGCCGATGGTCGCGAGCACGCCGGTCCCGCGCGCCATCGACCGGCCGACCCGCGCCTCGATGCGCGCCAGCAGCGCCGCGGCACGCTCCTTGACGCCCTCCGGCGGCAGCCCGCGCGACCGATCCGCCTCGGCGAGAGCGGCGGCGACAAGCCGCGTCACCGGCGCCTTGCGATCGCCGAGCAGGGCCGAGGCCTCGCGCAGGCTCGGCGCCGCCGCGATCTCATTCAGCGCGCGCGTGGCCTTGCCGCGCGCGAGGAGGAGCTCGATCGTCTTGGCAAGGAGGATCGTCCAGGTGACGAGCGAGGCGAAGCCGAGCCCGACCATCACCACCTGCACGATGATGTCGGCGTGGATGAACATGCCGTAGGGCGACAGGTCGTGCGGGATCATCGAAGAGCCGGTGCCGGGCTCGGGCTTGTTCTCGGCTGGGGCGGTCGGGTTGGGATTTGCGGCGGGCGCGGTATCGGGCGCCGGTTGATTGGACGTCGCCGGGGCGGGCGCCGGGTCGGACTGCGCCTGCGCGGGCTTCGCTGCGGCGGGCTCCGCCGGTTTGGAAGCGGGCTCGGCGGCTTGCGGCTGGACCTGCTTCGGTGCGGCCGGAGCCAGCGCGGCGGCACCCGCTGGCGACGCGGGCTCCGGAGCCTGCGCGATCGCCGCTCCGCAGATCGCCATCGATGCCGACAAGGACAGGAAGAGAACAAAAAGGATTTCGGGAATTTTCGGCAATATATTTCGGAATTCCGACCAGGAACTCTAATGCTCACGCCAGGAAGCCTCTCGAAAAGCATGTTTACGCCTCATCTGTCCGCCAGCCCCGGTTATGGTTTCTGGAGCCGATCGAGACAACCTCGCATCGCGAGAAAGAGGATATTTAGAGGCGTTCGTAAAGAACGTCCGGTGAGGAACCGGGCCGGCCGCGTCGTCGGTGCGCGGGAAGATTTCGATGGTGGGCGCACAAGGGCTCGAACCTTGGACCCGCTGATTAAGAGTCAGCTGCTCTACCAACTGAGCTATGCGCCCATCGAAATGTCGCCGGGCAGGCGCCCGGCGACGAAGGCGTGGCAGGTAGCAAATGCGCCCCCGCCTGTCCACCCCGATGGCGGCGAAATCGGCTACCGCGCCAGCGTATCCGGCCGCACCTTGCCGCGCTTCACCATCAGCTTGTTCAAGGCCGCGATATAGGCGCGTGCCGAGGCCACCAACGTATCCGGGTCGGCGCCGCGTGCGGTGACCTGCTTCTCCCCCTCCGAGAGCCGCACGGTGACGTCGGCCTGCGCATCCGTCCCCTGGGTGACGGCATGCACCTGGTAGAGGTCCAGCACGGCATTGTGCGGAACAAGGGTGACGATGGCATTGAAGATGGCATCCACCGGGCCGTTGCCCGTTGCCTTGAAGCTCTTGCGCACGCCGTCGATGTCGAGCGCCACGTCCGCCGTCTGCGGGCCCTCCGTGCCGGCCTCGACGCGCAGGCTGGCCAGCTTGATGCGTTCGTGCGCGTGTCCGATCTCGTCGTCGACCAGCGACTCGATGTCCTCGTCGTAGACGATCTTCTTCCGGTCGGCCAAGGCCTTGAAGCGCACGAACGCGTCCTGCATCGCGTTGTCGCCGAGCACGTAGCCCATCTCGCGCAGCTTGTCCTTGAAGGCGGCGCGACCTGAATGCTTGCCCATCACGAGAGAGGATTTCGCGACGCCGACCGATTCCGGCGTCATGATCTCGTAGGTCAGCGGGTTCGCAAGCACACCGTGCTGGTGGATGCCGCTCTCGTGCGCGAAGGCGTTACGGCCGACGATCGCCTTGTTGTACTGCACCGGGAAAGAGGAGACGGCCGAGACGAGCTTCGAGGCGCGCGTCAGCATCGTCGCGTCGACGCTCGTCGTATAGGGCAGGGCATCGCTGCGCGTCTTCACCGCCATAACGATCTCTTCCAGTGCCGCGTTGCCGGCGCGCTCGCCGATGCCGTTGATGGTGCATTCGATCTGGCGGGCGCCGCCGCCGAGACCGGCGAACGCGTTGGCGACCGCGAAGCCGAGGTCGTCGTGGGTGTGGGTGGAGAAGACGACCTTGTCGGCACCCGGCACCCGCTCGCGCACGGTCCGGAACATCGCCTCATACTCGGCCGGGGTCGCGTAGCCGACCGTGTCGGGGAGGTTGATCGTCGTCGCGCCCGCCTTGATCGCCGTCTCGATGCAGCGGCACAGATAGTCGATCGGCGTGCGCGTCGCGTCCATCGCCGACCATTCGACATCGGGCACGAGGTTGCGGGCCTGCGTCACCGTCTTCGCGATGATCTCCAGCACCTGCTCCTCGCTCTTGTTCATCTGGTGGGCGAGGTGGATCGGCGAGGTCGAGACGAAGGTGTGGATGCGCGGCTTGCGGGCGTGGCGGACGGCCTCGCCGCAGCGGGCGATGTCGGCCTCGATCGCGCGGGCGAGGCCCGCGACCGTGGCGTTCTGCGCCTGCCGGGCGATCTCCGACACCGCCTCGAAGTCGCCGATGGAGGCGATGGGAAAGCCTGCCTCGATGATATCCACGCCCATTTCGTCGAGCAGGCTTGCGACCTCGAGCTTGTCCTCGAAGGTCATGGTCGCGCCGGGGCATTGTTCGCCGTCGCGGAGGGTGGTGTCGAAGATGATGATATGCTCGGCGTCGGCCTGCGCGTGGGCGGATACGATAGGCTCTGATGTCGTCATGATCGGTGATCCTGGGAATTCGAGGGGTCTTGGTCGAAGCGGCGTCCCCTGAGTGCCCAGGCGCGTCGCCCGGCCGGCCCTCAGGGGCGGCTAAGAAGACCACGCAGGAGCGCGACCGGGGCGAGGTGGCCCAGGGCAATGCGGCCCGGCGCGAAGGCGCGTATGGCGGCGTAGCGGATCATGCGAGGCGACCCATACCAAACGTCGCCGCGATTCTGCAACCTATTGCACGGTGAAGTTTGGAGCGAGCATCGGCGTCGGGCGCGCGGGGCGTCCGCGCGACCGCGTGAATGGCGCGCGACGAGAAGACGTGTGGCGTGGCGCCGCCGCCGCCGGCGGTCCTGAGCAGAGCCGCGGCGGCCGCCTTGTCATTCGGCGTCACGATCTTGGTCGTATTGGCGACCTGCTGATCGAACAGGGATTGGATCGAGGAGATCGTACAGATGCTCGCGTGCTGCTGGATCATGATGGCCGCGTAGCAATAATCGTCGGGCGAGGTCGCGTCCTTGAGCTCTTCGATCTTCGCTTGCTTGTCGGTATGATCCTGGTTCAAGGCCTGAAAGGTCAGCTCCTTGATCTTGTAGAGGTACGGCGAGAAGGCGTACTGCTCCTCGAAGGCGTTGAGCACCGCCTCCGTCAACGTGTAGCCGGCGCCCACGATGGTCACGCTGGTGGCCGCGGCCTTGGCGGCCTGCATGATCGTCTGCGTTCCGAGGCTCGTCGCGTCGAGGGCCCTGCCGACGAACCGGCCCGACTGCGAAAGCTCGGACAGCTTGTCGAAGAACACCCCGCATTGCTGCTCGACGCCGGCGAAGCCGGAGAGCGTGACGCTCTTTGCGCTCAGCGGGCCGCGGTACGGAACCGCGCAATAATTGGCATAGGCGATGAGGTGCGCCGTATCCGCCTGCGGCGGCGGCTCCGGTATTCCCACGCAAGCCGACACCGACAGTGAAAGGAGCCCGACGAGGGTGTACGCTACTTTCATAACTCAAACAGCCGTAAAGAATGCACTTGAGGCAATTTGTTACGTCATAAGACAAAGAGTCAATGCGCAGCGCTCGACTGAAAAAACCAGCGTCAGCACGGTTGCATTTATGACACAGACGAGTATGTGACCGTCTTATACTTTCGTCGACTCTGGTGAGCTTGAGCTGGCCGCGTCAGATCCGGGCGCGGCCGACGTGCTTCTCGATGATCGCCAGATTCCTGACATTGGCCTTGAACCAGGTGTCGGCGAGGTCGCCGAGGATGGGCGTCGCACCCAGCACAAGATCGAGCACGACATTGCCGGCCATGGCGGCGAGAGCCGTCTTCGGCAAGCCGCGCCGCCGGCCCTCGTAGACGAAGTAGCAGGCGATGCCCGCCGTCGCGAGATCGCCGATGCCGGGCGCCAGGCCGATGATCGAGTCGGCGCCGAAGCGGAAGCCGCCCGGCAGGCGGATCGCCGTGTCGAGGAAATTGGCGAGCCAGCGCAGCCGCCGCAGGGTCGCCTCGGTGTCGTCGAGAGGGGCGCGGCGGTGTAGCGGCCCGCAAAGCCCGCGGCTGCGGTCATGGCGCATTTCTCCGGCCGGACAGTCCGGCCATTTGATGAGGTGGTAAGCGACAGGGCCCATTCAAGCGGCGGTGGCCTATGTAAAATCACGGGCAATACCGGAACGCTGTTACAGCGTGCCGGGACTTGCGCTAGACTCGGCGGATCGCGGGAGTGTCGGATGCGCAGCGGGATCATGGTCGTCGGCGCGTTGCTCTTGCTCATCGGCCTCGTGTGGATCGGTCAGGGCGCGGGTCTCGTCGGCGGCAGCTTCATGACCGGACAGACCAGGTGGCTCGTCATCGGCATTCTCGCCGTGCTGCTCGGCGGCGGCCTGCTGTGGTGGGCGGCGGCCGGCTATCGCCGGTTCCCGTGAGCCGATCGTCATGCACGCGACACGAAGCGTCGCTATGGAGCACCTGTCGCCAAGGCCCGCCAGATTCACGCCATAGGCGTTAATTTCACGCGAACCTTTGGCCCTGTTCTCGCATTCCGAAGCCGTCGGTGCCTCGAGTACGGTTCGACCATCATGAAATGGACCTTGTTCAATGCGTTCGGCGGCCTCGCCTGGCTTGCCGGCCTTTCCTACGCGAAAGGCATGACCCTGCCGGCCGCCGATCTGATCGGCGGCGACGAGCATCATCTGCTGATCGGCGCACTCATGGGCGCCATGGGCCTCGCGGTTCTCCTTTGGGCGAACTTTCGCAGCGCGGTCTGAACTGCGCCTGGCCGCGACCGCCTGACGATCGGGCGGCTGCGCCCGCGCCGTAAGCGCCGCGCCCATCGCGACATCGTGCGCTGCTCATACTTTTGCCAGGTGTTTCAACCTGCGAGCGCCCGACGAGGGGCAGGCTTGCGGCGCCGACTTTCGAGCCTGTATAGGGCATCGAAGAGGACGGCGGAGAAGCCGACGGACATGGCGGATGGCCCTGGACGCGCGCCCACCCGTGCGGGCCGCGTGGAGGCGCGCGAAGCTCGGATGTGACAGGATAGGGCCATGCAGGGCGCTCTCGGCGGACCTCGCCTGCTGCTGCGCCGGCTCCGCGAAGTCATGGCGGAGCCGGTCGTCGCGCAGGCGCGTCTGGACCGCATCGTCGTCCTGATCGCCTCCAACATGGTCGCCGAGGTCTGCTCGGTCTACGTGCTGCGCGCGGACAGCCGCCTCGAACTCTTCGCCACCGAGGGCCTCAACCGCGAAGCCGTCCATATGACGACGATGCGCGCGGACGAAGGTCTCGTCGGGCTGATCGCCCAGTCGGCCGAGAGCCTGGCGCTGGCCGACGCGCAGAACCATCCCTCCTTCTCCTACCGGCCGGAGACCGGTGAGGAAATCTACTCGTCCTTTCTCGGCGTTCCCATCCTGAGGGGCGGCAACACGCTTGGCGTCCTCGTCGTCCAGAACAAGGCACGGCGTCTCTACATCGACGAAGAGATCGAAGTCCTCCAGACGACGGCGATGCTGCTCGCCGAGATGATCGCCTCGGGCGAGTTGCAAGCGCTCGCGGAAGCCGCCGGCGACCTTGTCGCCCGCCGGCCCCTCTCGCTGTCCGGGACGCCGATCACCGAGGGCATCGGCCTCGGCCATGTGGTGCTGCACGAGCCGCGCATCGTCGTGAAGCAGATCGTTGCCGAAGACGTGAAGCACGAGCTCGAACGCCTCGACCATGCGGTCGAAGGCGTGCGCGCGTCGATCGACCGTCTGATCGACCACGGCGACCATGATCACGGCGAGACCCGCGACATCCTCGAAACCTTCCGCGCGATCGCCAACGATCGCGGTTGGCTGCGGCGCCTGCGTGAGGCGGTGTCGACTGGACTCACGGCGGAGGCCGCCGTCGAGCGCGTGCAGAACGACGCTCGCGCCAAGCTGCAACGCCAGACCGATCCCTACTTGCGCGACCGCCTCCACGACCTCGACGAGTTGGCCAATCGCCTGTTGCACCAGCTGGTCGGCCGGAGCCTCGTCGCCGAGCACGACAGCCTGCCGGACAATGCCGTCATCGTCGCGCGCTCGATGGGCCCGGCGGCTCTGCTGGATTATGATCGCAACAAGCTGCGCGGCCTCGTTCTCGAGGACGGCGGCGCGCAAAGCCACGTCGCCATCGTCGCGCGCTCGTTGGGCATTCCGGCCGTCGGCAATGTGGCCAACATCATCAACCTGGCCGAGCAGGGCGACAACATCATCGTCGACGGCTCGTCCGGCGATGTCCACGTCCGCCCGACCGGCGACGTCGAGAACTCCTACGGCGAGAAGGCCCGCCTGCGCGCGCGCCGCCAGGAGCAATACCGGGCGCTGCGCGACAAGCCCTGCGAGACCCGCGACGGGGTGGCGATCGACCTGCACATGAACGCAGGCCTCGTGGTCGACCTCCAACACGTCGCCGAGACCGGCGCCGCCTCGATCGGACTGTTCCGCACGGAAATCCAGTTCATGGTGGCGCACCGCTTCCCGCGCATGCGCGAGCAGGAACAGCTCTACCGCTCGATCTTCGAGGCGGCGGCGGGCCGCGCGGTGACGTTTCGCACGTTGGACATCGGGTCAGACAAGATCCTGCCCTACATGGACAAGGTCGACGAGGAGAACCCCGCGCTCGGCTGGAGGGCGATCCGCATCGGGCTCGACCGCCCGGCGCTGTTGCGCTCGCAGATCCGCGCCATGCTGCGCGCCGGCAGCGGGCGGGACCTGCGCATCATGTTTCCGATGATCGCGGCGATCGAGGAGTTCCGCCAGGCCAAGGAGGTGGTCGACCAGGAGATCGCCTATCTCGCCCGCTATAACCACGCGCTACCGGCCGACCTGAAGCTCGGTATCATGGTCGAGGTGCCGAGCATGCTGTGGCAGCTCGACGAGATCTGCAAGGTCGTCGACTTCGTCTCGGTCGGCTCGAACGACCTCATGCAATATCTGTTCGCCGCCGATCGCGACAACACGCGCGTGTCCTCGCGCTTCGACACCTTGTCGCCGCCGTCGCTGCGGGCCTTGAAGCTCGTGGCGGACAAGGCGCGCGAGAACCAGACGCCGCTCACCCTCTGCGGCGAGATCGGCGGCAAGCCTCTCGAAGCGCTGGTGCTGCTCGCGCTCGGCTACCGCGGCCTGTCGATGTCGCCGGCATCGATCGGACCGGTGAAGGCGGCGGTGCTGGCGACCGACCTCGGCGACATGGAGAGCTTCGTGCTCGATCTGGTTGAGCGGATCGACGGGGGGCATTCGCTGCGCGAGCCGCTGCGGGCGTACGCCGAGCAGCAGGGGATCCCGTTGGGATAGGCGCGGTTCCTCATCCGCGAAGCCCACGCGCTCTCCTTCTCCCGCTTGCGGGAGAAGGTGGCCCGACGAAGTCGGGTCGGATGAGGGATCGTGCCGCTTCAGCTGTGTCGATGAGAGAGGCGGGGATCGCCCCTCATCCGACCCCGCTTCGCGGGGCCACCTTCTCCCGCAAGCGGGAGAAGGAGACGCCGAGCCTTTTTACTTCTTCCCGAACAAGAACTGCTGCGGGTTCGCCTCGACCGAGCGGATCAGCCGGGTGATCTCGCCCACCGCCGTGCGGCCGTCGGCGGCCAGCCCCGTATATTCCTTCAGGCCGTCGCGCGAGAAGCGCGTCAGGTTGGCGAACATCTCGCGCGAGCGCGCATCCGTGTTGTCGGAGAGCTTCTTGAAGCTCTTCGCCGCATCCGACACCTCCTGGAAGACGCCCTTCGAATCCGTCGTCGACAGGAAGCCGTTGAGGTTCGTCAGGACGCCATCGACCTTGGCGGCGGCGGCGTTGAGCTTGGCGGCGGTGCCGGAGAAGTCGGCGATCATCGCGCGCACCTGCTTCGGATCGACTGCCTTGACGACATTGTCGGTGTCGGTCGTCAGGGTCTCGAGCTTGCCCGTCAGCGGCTTGATCGAGCGGCCGACATCGGCCATCGCCGCCATGAAGTCCTTGACGCCGTCGGCGTTGGAGGCGAGCGCGTCGGAGAATTTCTGCACGTTCGCCACCGACGCCTTGATCGCCGGCTGCGATTGCGAGATCAGCTCGTCGCCCTTGTCGAGGATGTCGCTGGCACGCTTGGCGATCCGTTGCGCGGTTCACCAGCAGGTCCTGGAAGTCCGAGCGGTCGGCGCGCAGGACGGCGGGATCGGCGGAGGACGTCTCCAGCGGCGGCGCGTCGCTGCTTTTGCCGTTGAGGCCGACCGAGGCGCTGCCCGTGAGCCCCGTATATTCGAGCTGGACCTTGGTGTCGGTGCGCACCGGCACGCGCGCGTCGACGTTGATGATCGCGTAGACCTTCGACGGGTCGTCGGGCATCAGGTCGATCTTCGACACCTCGCCGACGCGCACGCCGTTGAACAGCACCGGATTACCGGTCGCGAGGCCGGAGATCGAGCCGTTGAAAACGATCTTGTAGACATGCATGCCGGACGGCTTCTCGGCGCCCGAGAACCAGAAGACGAAGGCGAAGGCGCCGAGGACGACTGCGAGGGTGAAGGCGCCGATGACGGCATAGTTGGCGCGGGGTTTCCATGACGATCCGTTCTAACGGCGATCCGTTCTAGTGGCGCGGCGCGGCGATGAAGCGGCGGGCACGCTTGCCGTGGAAATAGGCGCGCAGCCATTCATGGTCGGAGCGCTGCAGCTCCTCGATCGGGCCGGCGGCGATCACCCTGTGGTCGGCGAGCACCGCGACCCGATCGCAGATCGCATAGAGCGAATCGAGATCGTGCGTGACCATGAAGACCGTGAGGCCGAGGGTCTTCTGCAAGGTGGCGATGAGATCGTCGAAATCGGCCGCGCCGATCGGGTCGAGTCCCGATGTCGGCTCGTCGAGGAACAGCAGCTCCGGGTCGAGCGCCAGCGCGCGGGCAAGCGCCGCACGCTTCACCATGCCCCCCGACAGTTCGGAGGGGAATTTGTTCGCCGCGTCCGCCGGCAGACCGACGAGCGCGATCTTGAGCATCGCGAGTTCGTCGGCCAGGCGCGTCGAGAGCGTCAGGTGCTCGCGCATCGGAATCTGAACGTTCTGCTTCACGGTGAGGCCCGAGAGAAGCGCACCCTGCTGAAACATGACACCGAAACGCTGCTGCAGCGCGACCCGCTCGGCGGGGGTCATCGCGTCGAGGTCCTCGCCGAACACGGCGATGGAGCCGGCGCGCTTCGGCACCAGGCCGAGGATCGTGCGCATCAGCACCGACTTGCCGGTGCCCGATCCGCCGACGAAGCCCAGCACCTCGCCCTTGAAGACGTCGAGGTTCAGGCCGTCCATGACGACCTTGTCGCCGAACTCGACGACGAGGCCGCGCACGCTGATCGCCTTTGTCGCCTCGATGGGATCGGGCGTATCGAAGCCGATGGGGACGAAATCGAGCAGGGCGGGGGCGGCTGTCAGGCGGGGCCTCCTAGAAGCGGATGCTCGCGAAGAACATCGCAAAGATGCCATCGACGACGATGACCATGAAAATGGACTTGACCACCGAGCCGGTGACCTGGCGGCCGAGTGATTCCGCCGAGCCCTGGACGTTCAGCCCCTCGACCGCGGCGATGAGGCCGATAACCAAGGCCATGAAAGGGGCCTTGATGAGGCCGACGGCGAAGGTCGACGGATAGATCGCCGCCTGGAGGCGATGCAGGAAGGCGATCGGGCTGATGCCGCCATAGATCCAGCCGGTGACGAGGCCGCCGAAGATCGCCGCCATGTCGGCGACGAAGGTGAGCATCGGCAGGCTGATGACGAGCGCGATCAGGCGCGGCACGACGAGCACGTCCATCGCCGAGAGGCCCATCACCCGCAGCGCGTCGATCTCCTCCCGCATGCTCATCGAGCCGATCTCGGCGGTGATCGCCGAGCCCGAACGGCCGGCGACCATGATCGAGGTGAGCAGCACGCCGAGCTCGCGCAGGATGAGCACGCCGATGAGATCGGCCGCGAAGGTGGTGGCGCCGAAGCGCCGGAGCTGGAAGATGCCCTGCTGCGCGACGATGGCGCCGACGAGGAAGTTGATGAGCGCGATGATCGGCACGCTGCGGAAGGCGAAGGCCTCGACGTGGAAGACGAGCGAGGTCAGCCGGAAGCGCAACGGCGCCAACGCGAGCTTGCCGAGCGAGACCGAGAGCTCGCCGAAGAAAGCGACGCCGACCAGCATGTCGCGCCCGAAATTGACCACCGCCTCGCCGATGTCGGCGAGTATGCCGACGAGCGAGAAGCCGTGTCGCGCGGCGGGCGCGGTGCCGTCGCGGTCCTTCACCTCCTCCAGGAGGATGCGGTATTCGGGCTTGAGGCGCTCGAGGCTCGAGGCGATTCCCTTCTCGGCGAGCGCGCGGCGGCAGCGGTCGACGAGCCAGGCCCCCGCCGTGTCGAGGCGCTCGACATGGCCGAGGTCGAACACTGCACCCTCGACAGCCTCCGCCGAGGCGACCATCGCCGAGGCCCCGCTCTCGAGCGCGGCGGAGGCATCGATGGTCCAGCGGCCGGTGAGCGTGAAGCGGATCGACTGGTCGAGGGTCTCGCTCGAGAACGCGGGGGGCAGCGGCATGAATCCTGTGGGCGCCCGACGATGGTTAAGGCGCGTTAACGAAAGCCGGTTAAGATGGCGAAGAGGCAAAGTCGAGGCAAGCCCCGGCGCGTGGTTAACGGTCGCCGGTTTCCGGAGGGCGCGAGGATGATCACGGGCATCCAGGCTTTCACGATCCGGGCGGTCGTCCTCGCGTTGCCTCTGGCGCTCGCCGCGGCCTTGCCGGGCGCGGCCCGCGCCGCGAGATGCGGCGGCGACGCGACCCAGATGGACCTCGACCAGTGTGCCGGGGACGAATATTCCAGGGCCGACGCGGCACTCAACAAGGACTACAACGAGATTCTCGGCCGGCTGAAGGGCGATGCGGAGGGGCGCAAGCGCCTGGTCAGCGCCCAGCGGGCGTGGCTCGCGTTCCGCGACGCGGAATGCGATTTTACGACGGCGGCCTCGCGCGACGGCAGCATCTATCCGATGCTCGTCTCGCAATGCCGCACGATGTTGACCGCCGCCCGCACGAAGACGCTCGCCGGCTACCTCGACTGCGGGGAAGGCGATCTTTCCTGCCCTCTGCCGCCGAAATGACCTCGACCGCGATGCGCACCACCCTGCACTGCGCCGTCCAATGCTTCCCGATCGCGGGACGCTTCGTCATTGCCCGCGGCGCCAAGACCGAGGCCCGCGTCGTCGTCGCGACCATCGCGTCGGGCGTGGCGGTCGGGCGCGGCGAATGCGTACCCTATGCCCGTTACGGCGAAAGCGTCGAAAGCGTCGTCGCGGCGATCGAGAGCGTGCGGGTGCAGATCGAGGCCGGCGCCGACCGCGCGCAGCTCCAAGCGCTGCTGCCGCCGGGTGCCGCCCGCAACGCACTGGACTGCGCGCTCTGGGATCTCGAGGCCAAAGCGACCGGCGTGCCCGCCTACACGCGGGCCGGCGGGCTTCGCCCCGCGCCGGTGACCACGGCCTACACGATCTCGGTCGATACGCCGGCCGCGATGGCCGAGGCCGCCGCCCGCGCCGCCGCGCGGCCGCTGCTCAAGATCAAGCTCGCCGGCGCCGGCGACCTCGAGCGGATCGCCGCCGTCCGGGCCGCGGCGCCCGACTCGACCCTCATCGTCGATGCCAACGAGGCCTGGTCTTATGCGCAGCTCGGCCCTCTGCTCGCCGCCTGCGCCGAGGCGGGCGTCGCGCTCGTCGAGCAGCCGCTGCCGGCCGGCGAGGATGCGGCGCTCGCCGCGATCGCCCATCCGGTGCCGATCTGCGCCGACGAGAGCGCGCACGGGCTCCACGGCCTCGCCGCGCTGCGCGACCGCTACGACGCGATCAACGTCAAGCTCGACAAGACGGGTGGCCTTACCGAGGCGCTCGCCGTCGTCGCCGAGGCCGAGGCGCTCGGCTTCGATCTCATGATCGGCTGCATGGTCGGCACCTCTCTCGCCATGGCGCCCGCCCTGCTTCTGGCCGGCCGCGCCGCCTTCGTCGACCTCGACGGACCGCTGCTGCTCGCGCGGGACCGCCCCGAAGGCCTGCGCTTCGAGGGCTCGACGATCCTGCCGGCCGGCCCGGAGCTTTGGGGGTAGAGCTTCGCCTCTCAGGCCTTGCGCTCCGGCTTGCCTTTGCGCTTCGTCGAGGCCAGCTCCACGAGCTGCTTCTCGCTCATCGACTCCACCATGGATTTCGATGCGCCTTTGAGGTCCTTCTTCTTGGTCTCGCCGCGCTTGGCGGAGAGGGCCGCTCCCGCTGCCTTCTGCTGCGCCTTGGATTTCGCAGGCATCGACCCTCTCCACGCATGACCCGTAACCGGAAATGCGCCGGCAGCCGCGACGTTCAGTCCGTCTCCAGCTCGGCCTTCGCGCGAACGAGGTCGGCACGCTTGTCGTCGGGCACCTTCGGCGGCGCGAGCGCCAGATCCTCCAATGCCGCGACGATCGCCTCGGCGACGACGAGGCGGGTGAACCATTTGCGGTCGGCCGGCACGATGTACCAGGGCGCCGACGGGGTCGCCGTACCGGCGATGGCGTCGTGGTAGGCTTGGCGATACGCGGCCCAGTGGGCGCGCTCGCGCAGGTCGGCCGCCTCGAACTTCCAGGTCTTCTCCGGCTTCTCGAGGCGCGAGAGGAAGCGATCGCGCTGCTTCTCGCGGCCGACGTCGAGGAAGAGCTTGACGATGCGCGTCCCCTGGCGGCCGAGATAGGCCTCGAAGGCGGCGATGTCGGCGATCCTGTCGTCCCAGAAGCGCTCGGCCTTCGTGAGGGCCGGCGGCAGCCCGGCCTTGGCGACCAGCTCCGGATGGACGCGGGTGACGAGCACGTCCTCGTAATGCGAGCGGTTGAAGATGCCGATCATCCCGCGCGCCGGGGACGACGAGCCCGACCCGCCACAGGAAGCCGCGCGCCAGCTCATGCGGGTCCGGCGCCTTGAACGAAGTGACGGCGACGCCGGCCGGGTTGATCCCGGTCATCACGTGCTTGATGGGGCTGTCCTTGCCGGCGGCATCCATCGCCTGAAGGACGACGAGCAGCGACCATGTCTGGTTGGCGTAGAGCAGCTCCTGCAGCTCGGCCATCCGGGCGATGCCCTGCGCCAGGATCGCCTTGGCGCCGTGCTTGCCGGGAAAATGATCGGGCAGGTCGTCGCTGGCGAATCGATCGAGATCGAAACCTGCGCCGGACGTCACCCGGTAGCGGTCGAGCATCTCGCGCATGCGGGTCGCGTCCCGCTCGACCGCCTTGTCGCCCGACATTCCGTCCTTTCCCGCCCGAATCGCGGTCAAATCCCGAACCGTCCCTTTCGACCGGTTTACCGCCCGTCGATCAAATGACATGCTCGCATGCCGCTCGGCACGGGGCGCGCTCGCGCTCCCGTCGCACGGAGGAGACGTCATGACCGACCATGTAGCCGACATCAAGAAATATACGACGAAGCCCGTCAACGAGGCCGCCGTCGCGCGCCTCGCCAAGACCTATCAGCTCGTGCTGAGCCGTCCGGACGCGAAATACGTCGCCTGCTCCGACGAGGCCGAGCTCGGACGCGTGCGGGAGAATTTCCTGAAGAAGAAGCTGAAGCTCGAGTCGGGCGATCTCGACGGCGCGATCAAGGCGGTGTGCCAGACCATGAAGGCCGATCGCACGAAATCCCGTTTGACCTTCTACTATCTGCTCGCCGAGCATTTCGACAAGCTCGACGCCCTCTGAGCCGGCCCGGACCAAGACGAAGGCTCGGCTCCTCGCGTCAAACGAACGCCCAGCCGGCGAACTTGTCGATGTCGATGTCGAGCTGGCGGACCAGGTTCGTGGCGACGGTCCGCTCGCGGTAGCGGCCCTGGTCGTAGGCGAACCAGGCGATCTGGCTGAGTGGGCCGATGTTGCGCTGCGCCCATGTCTTGAACGACGTCGGCTCGACGTCTTGTAGTTTAAAATAATTCAAAAAACCTCTTTTGGTGACGATCACTTGGATCGTGTGCGCCTCGAATGGAAGAGCCAAGATCACGCCTTTAGAATTAGTCTCAAATACGAAGAAGTTCGGCCTGGTCACGGGCCGTCCATAGCGCCGATATTTGTGCTTGGCTACGGGGGTGAACAAAAAAGTTCACCGCCGGCGCGGCGAAAGCTTGCGCGCCGAAGGCTTCGCCACCGCGGCGAGGTGGTCGCCGAGGACCGGCGCCGGCCGCGCGGCGAAGAGGCCGCCGGCGACCGGGCGTCCGAACAGGTAGCCCTGGCCGCTCGGGCAGCCCATCCGCCGCAAGGTCGCTGCCTGCGCCGGCGTCTCGATACCCTCGGCGACGATGTCGAGGCCGAGGCGACGGCCGACGCCGAGGATCGCCTCGACGATCGCACCGTCGTGCGGGTCGACCTCGGCGCCCATGCCGCGCACGAAGCTCTGGTCGATCTTGATCGTCGAGACCGGCAGCCGCTTCAAGGTGCGCAGCGACGCGTAGCCCGTGCCGAAATCGTCGAGGGCGATGCCGACGCCGAGGTCGCGAAGCTCGGACAGGATGCGGATCACCGCCTCGTCGTCCTGGTTGGCGATCGTCTCGCGCACCTCGAGCTCGAGCTGTCCGGGTCCGATATCGTAGGTGGCCAGCAGGTCGCGCACCGTGGTGGCGAGGCCGCCGTACCGCAATTGCGCCGCGAAGAGGTTGACGCTGACGCGAACAGGAGGACGCTTCTCGTCGCGCCAGGCGGCGATCTGCCGGCAGGCCTGATCGAGGCTCCACCAGCCGGCCTGGAGCGCGAGCGCGCTGTCGTCGATTGCCGAGATGAAGGCGCTGGGCAGGAGCAATCCGCGCTCCGGATGACACCAACGCATCAACGCCTCCGCGCCCACGACCTCGCGGGTCTCCAGCGAGACTTGCGGCTGATAAAAGAGGGCGAACTGCTTCTCGCCGAGCGCATGGCGCACCTCGTCGCGCAGCGCGCGGCGCGCCGCCGATTGCGTGCCCATCGCCGGCTCGAACAGGCGGAAACGCTGGCCCTCGTCGCTCTTCGCGCTGTGCAGGGCGAGATCGACCGCCGCGACGAGCTCGGGCATGGTCCGCGCATGCGCTGGCGCCATCGCCGCACCGATGGTCGCGCCGACGATGATCACGTGATCGACGATCTCGAAAGGCTCGGCGAGCCGCAAGGCGATATCCTGGGCGCATTCGCGGACCACGCGCAGCTGGCGTTCGCCAGGCAGGATCGCGGCGAACACCGCGCCGCTCCATCGCGCGAGCCGCGTGCCGTCCGGCACGGCGCCGCGCAGGCGGATCGCGATCGCCTGCAGGAGCGCGTCGCCGATGCGATGGCCGAGACCCTCGTTGACGCCCTGCAGCCCGTCGATCTCGATGAGCAGCGTGGTCGCGGCGCCCTTGTCCTCGAGGATCTGCGTGAGCATCTCGCGAAATCCATTCGCGCCCGCGAGGCCGGTCAACGAATCGTCGTGCGCGAGGCGCTTGAGCCGCTCCTCGCGCTGCTTGCGCTCGCTGATGTCGCGCATCGTCGAGCCGATCTTGAGGCCGAACTCGTCGCGCCAGACGGAGAGGCCGAGATCGACAGGCACCTCGGTGCCGTCCTTGCGCCTGACCAGCGTCTCGAAGGTCTTGCCGGAGAGCTTGGATGGCGCGCCGGCGGCGACGCGCGCCAAGCCGGCGCGGTGCGCTGCCACGAAGCGCCGCGGGATGATCGCATCGACGTCGCGACCGATGAGCTCGGCGGCGGTGTAGCCCAGCACGCGTTCGGTGGCCGGGTTCGCATAGACGATCCGCCCGCTCTCGTCGGTGCAGATCAGCGAGGCGCCGACCGAGCCGGCGAGCCCGTTGAGAATGCTGTTGAGGCGGGCCGAGCGGCGGCTCTCGATCTCCAGCATGGCGATCGTCGCGAAATCGGCGAGAACGCGCTCGGCCACCGCCGAGAGCGTGCGGCGCGGCTTGGAATCGACGATGCAGAAGGCGCCGATCGGCAGGCCGCCCGCCGCGCGCAGCGGCGCCCCCGCGTAGAAGCGGACATCCCCGTTGCGAACCGCGGGAAGATCGCGAAACCGTGCGTCCAAGGTCGCGTCGGGGACGATTGTCAGGCCCGACGCGGCGATCGCCTGCGCGCAGAAGGTCTCCTCGCGCGGCATATCGCGAAGGTCCATGCCGATCGCCGTCTCCGCCCAGAGACGATCCGTCCCGATGATCGTCACCGCGGCCGCCGGGACATCGAACAGGCGCGCGGCCAACGCGACCGTCATCTCCAGGGTCGGACCCTTCGCCGAACCCTCCGCCACGACGGCTTCGGCGCGCGCCGCGCGCACGTCTTCGTCCAGCAGCAGGGCTTCGTCCAGCGACATACGCATGTACTCATGACGCAACGAGCACGCATGCTGGAGATAATGTCTTAAAAAGATGTGCAAACGCATTGATATAAGCGCGATATGCTTACGCTGGGTAAGGTATATACTTCCGAGTTATAGCTAATCGATACAATTAGACCTTTACGCCGGGGCAGGCGGCGCGGCGGCGCGTGCCGCTTGATTGCGCGCTGGCCAATGCGTCGCAAGTTCCATAGAAGGGCCGCCTGCCGAAATCGCGGCGCCCGCCGCCTCCACCGAGCCTCCATGAAGTTCACGCTCTCCTGGTTGAAAGACCACCTCGACACGACGGCCGATCTGACGACGATCGTCGAGACCCTGACGCGGATCGGCCTCGAGGTCGAGCACGTGCACGACCCGGCGGCGGCGCTGCGCGGCTTCACGATCGCCTCGGTCGTCGAGGCGAAGCCGCATCCGAACGCCGACCGGTTGCGCGTCTGCTCCGTCGATGCCGGCAACGGCAAGCCGGTCCAAGTCGTTTGCGGTGCGCCCAACGCGCGCGCCGGCATGCGCTCGGTGTTCTCGCCGGTCGGCACCTACATCCCAGGCAAGAAGACGCGCCTTGCGGCCGGCGTGATCCGCGGCGTCGACTCGAACGGCATGCTGTGCTCGGCCGCCGAGCTCGAATTGTCGGACGACCATGACGGGATCATCGACCTGCCGGAAGATGCGCCGGTC
Source organism: Melastoma dodecandrum (assembly GCA_029817715.1). Classification (NCBI taxonomy): domain Eukaryota; kingdom Viridiplantae; phylum Streptophyta; class Magnoliopsida; order Myrtales; family Melastomataceae; genus Melastoma; species Melastoma dodecandrum. Next base: position 32,810 of record JARUPY010000044.1, on the reverse strand, counting down.
GGGCAGCCCTATGCGGTCTGGGCCGGGCTCGACGACCCGGTGATCGACATCAACCTGACGCCGAACAGGCCCGACGCGATGGGCGTGTTGGGGATCGCCCGCGACCTCGCCGCCGCCGGCCTCGGCCGGGTGACGACGCCGGCCGTCGTCCCGGTCCCCGGCGAGGAACCCTGCCCGACCGCGGTTCGCATCGACCTCGACGATCGCACGCTCGCGCCGGCCTTTGCGCTGCGCCGCGTTTCGGGTGTCCGCAACGGCCCGAGCCCCGGCCCGGTCCAGGCGCGGTTGCGTGCCATCGGGCTGCGGCCGATCAACGCGCTCGTCGACATCACCAATTACATGGCCTTCGACCGGGCGCGGCCGCTCCACGTGTTCGACGCGGCCAAGGTCAAGGGCGCGCTCATCGTGCGCCGCGGCCGGACGGATGAGTCCCTCGTCGCGCTCGACGGCAAGACGTATCAGCTCGACGAGAGCATGGTCGTCATCGCCGACGACAGCGGCCCCGTCTCGATCGCCGGCGTCATGGGCGGCGAACCGGCTGCGACGAGGGCACGACCGACGTGCTGATCGAGTCTGCGCTGTGGAGCCCGAGCAATATCGCGACGACAGGCCGCAAGCTCGGCATCGTCTCGGACGCGCGCTACCGCTTCGAGCGTGGCATCGATCCGGCCTTCTGCCTGCCGGGACTCGATCTCGCGACGCGGCTCGTGCTCGACACCTGCGGCGGCAAGGCCTCAGCCGTCACGTTGGCCGGCGCCGTGCCCGAGCCCGACACGCGCATCCACTTCCCCGAGGCCGAGGTGCGCCGCCTGACCGGTCTCGACCTGCCGGCCGGCGAGTCGCGGACGATCCTCGAGGCGCTCGGCTTCGAGCTGGCCGGCTCCGCGGGCAATGCCGAGACCATCTTCGTGAAGGTGCCCTCCTGGCGGCCCGACATCGACGGCAAGGCCGACATCGTCGAGCAGATCGTGCGCATCGTCGGCGTCGACAGGATCGCGCCACACCCGCTGCCGCCGGCGAGCGAGTCCGTCGCCGCCGCGATCCTCACGCCGTTGCAGCGGCGCACACGGCAGGCCAAGCGCGCGCTCGCGGCCGGCGGCCTCGTCGAGGCGGTGACCTGGTCGTTCGTCTCCGAGCGCCAGGCCGCGCTGTTCGCCGACGGGCGGCAGCCGCTGTGCCGCTCGCCAACCCGATCGCCTCCGACCTCTCGCACATGCGCCCCGAGCCTGCTGCCCGGGCTGATCGCCGCGCTCGGCCGCAACGCGGCGCGCGGCCATCACGACCTCGGCCTGTTCGAGGTCGGCCAGATCTTCCTCGGCGCGGGAGCGAACGACCAGCGCATCGCCGCCACGGCCGTGCGCGGCGGTACCGCGCGGGCGAGCGGGGCGGGGCGGCACTGGTCCGGCGCGGCCGATCCGGTCGGCGTTTTTCGACGCCAAGGCCGACGCGCTGGCGCTGCTCGCCGCGCTCGGCGTGCCGACCGGCGGCCTGCAAGTGACGGCGGGTGCGGGCGCGGCCTTCCATCCGGGGCGCTCGGGCGTCCTGCGCTTCGGGCCGAAGACCGTCATCGGCGCCTTCGGCGAGCTGCATCCGCGCGTGCTCGCCGCGCTCGACGTGCCTGGGCCGATCGTTGGGTTCGAGCTGATCCTCGAGGACATACCGACGCCGAAATCGAAGGCCACCAAGGCCAGGGCGCGGCTCGACCTGTCCGACTTCATGCCGCTGCGGCGCGACTTCGCCTTCATCCTCGACGATGCCGTCGAGGCCGGCGAGATCGTCAAGGCGGCGGCCGGCGCCGACAAGGCGCTGATCTCGGAGATCGCGGTGTTCGACGTCTACGCCGGACCAGGTGTGCCGGACGGCAAGAAATCGGTCGCGGTGACGGTGACGATCCAGCCGCGCGAGAAGACATTGACGGATGCCGAGATCGAGGCCGTCGCGGCGCGTGTTGTCGCCGACGTCGGCAAGCGGACCGGCGCCGTCCTGAGAGGATAGAATTGTGCGTCATCTTCCGTCGAGCCTCGCCGGCGCGCTCGCGTTGGCCCTGCTTTCAACCGCATCGGTTCACGCGCAGGCGACGATCAACGATTGCGAGAAGATCCAGGCCGCCGACGCCTACAATCAGTGCCTCGCCAAGTTCGGGCCGACCTCCAAGGTGAAGAGCGTCGAGCCGGCGAAGCCGGGCGACATCAAGGACAACAGCGCCGAGGCGGCGGCCGGCGCCGGGGCGCCGAAGGCACGGTCGGCGGCGGTCCGCGGCAAGCACGGGCGCGGGCACGGCCGTGTGGCCGCGCACCGGCGCGGTGGAAAGGCCGCCAAGGCCAGCGCGAAAGGTGGCTCGAAGGCCGGCGGGCGTAAGCGAATGACCTTCACGGTGAAGCGGCGCCACAAGTAGCGCCTCGGCGAAAGTACCCGCCCGGCGGAACGCCAGGCGGGCCTAAGTCTCGGGAGGAAAGCGCCCGGAGGGCGCGCCCGTGCCGAGCGAGTTCCGTGCCGCTTGTGCTTGGCCTCGGCTGGAGGTCCATGCAAGATGTCAGGCCGCGCCCGGCTCCGGAACCCGCGACCCATGCTGCCGTCCCGCCTCTGGACCGAGCTGACCACGACCGACCTCGCGGCCGTCGACATGGCGGCCCACGTCGCCGTCCTGCCGCTCGCGGCCACCGAGCAGCACGGTCCGCATCTGCCGGTCGGCACCGACACGTTCATCATGGAGGGGTATCTCGCGCGCGTCCGCGCCAGCCTGCCCGACGATCTGCCCGTGCTCTACCTGCCGGTGCAGAGTTCTGGCTTCTCGATCGAGCACGAGGATTTCGCCGGCACGCTCTCGCTCTCGGCGCGTGCCGCGCTGGCCGCCTGGTCGGACCTCGCCGGCGCGGTCGCGCGCGCCGGCTGCCGCAAGCTGGTGTTCATCAATTCGCACGGCGGCAACGTCTCGGTGATCGACATCCTGGCGCGCGAGCAGCGCGCCGCGCGCGCGGCCTCCCTCGTCGCGATGGCCTCCTGGCAGCGCTTCGGCACCCCGGACGGCCTCTTCCCGGCCCAGGAGCTCGCGCACGGCATCCACGGTGGCGCGATCGAGACCTCGCTGATGCTGGCCTTCCGCCCAGACCTCGTCCGCATGGATAGGGCAGGGGATTTCGTGCCGGCCAGCGTCGCCATGGAAAAGGATTTCACCTGGCTGCGCGCCGGCCGGCCGACGGGGTTCGGCTGGATGGCGCAGGACGTGTCGGCCGCGGGCGCCATGGGGGATGCCGCGAGCGGCACGGCCGAGAAGGGCGAGGCCTGCGCCGAGCACGGGGCGGCGGCGTTCGTCGCGTTCCTGCGCGATGTCGCGGCGTTCGACGTGGCGAATCTCGTCACGCGGTAAAGCGCCCGGAGCGGCGACGCCTCGTCGCCGCACGCGCACGAGGCGTGCGCGCTCCTATGGCTTCGGCGGATCGCCGGCCTGCGCGGCGGGCGGCGGTGTCTTCGGCGCCTCCCATGGAAACGTCCAGGTCTCGGTCAGCCGGTTCGGCCCATCGTGCAGCGAGGCGCGCAAATCGGCCGTCTGACCCGCCGGCACGTCGACGTCGATCGTCGCGCGAACACCGTCGATGGCGGCGTTGTACTGCGTGCGCGCGTGCACGATCTTGCCGACGCTCGCGCTCGCGGCGACTTGGACGAGGGACGGGTCGTCCTTGTAGTAGGCGAGATCGCCGCCGTTGAAGTCGATCATGAAGCGCCGCGTCGTCGGAACGGCCTTTTCCGCCGATCCGAGGGCGCGCGCTTCCGTCTGGAACGTGTTGCGCACCTTCGATTCGGCGAACAGGTCGTCGAGGTTCAGGGCCGAGGTGATCGAATAGGCATATTCCAGCGGCTTGCCGGTCGGCGGCGCGTCCTTGAAGACCCAGGAGGCGACGATGTTGTCGTTGGTCTCGTCCGTCGTCGGCATCTCGAACAGCTCGACGTGGCCGTCGCCCAGCTTCGTCTTCGGTTCGACCCAGTAGCTCGGCCGCAGCTGGTAGGCGAGATCGATGTCCTCGTAGAGGCTGAAATCGCGATTGCGCTGCAGGAGGCCGAACCCCTGCGGGTCCTTGTCGAGGAAGGCCGAGGTCTTGGCGATGTCCGGATTGCGCAGCGGCCGCCATATCCACTCGCCGGTGCTCGAATGGATCAGGAGCCCGTCGGAATCGTGCAGCTCGAAACGGTAGTCGTCGCGGAACTTCGGATTGTTGGCGCCGATGAAGAACATCGACGTCAGCACCATCAGGCCGAGCTTCGCGTCGGTGCGCCGCGGCACCAGGGTCACCGTCACGTCGACGACGCTGTTCTCCTTGGGGTAGCACTCGAACCTGAAGGCGCCGGTCGCCGCCGATGAATCGAGCAGCGCGTAGATGGTCAGCTTGTCGAGGTCGGGCTTCGGCGTCTCGATCCAGAACTCGCGGTAGAAGGGGAATTCCTCCTGGTTGGTGCCGCCGTCGACGGCGAGCCCGCGCGTGAAGAGCCCGTAGGCCTGACCGCGGCCGAGGAAGCGGAAGTAGCTCGAGCCGACGAAGGAGATGAACTCGTCGAATTTCTTCGGCTCGTTCAGGGGCGTGCGCACCTTGAAGCCGGCGAAGCCGAGGTTGACCGGCAGAGGCTTGGCGAACTTGGTCGCGCAGAAGTTGAAGTCGCTTGCCTGGTAGGGGATCGGCGTCGGGATGCCGTCGCGCAAGGTGTTGATGACGACCGGCCGCTTGTAGAGATGGCCGAGGTGGTAGAGCTCAAGCCGGAACTGGCTGCCGTTGCCGCCAAGCAGCGCCTTCGAATTGCGAAACTCGATCTGCGACCAGGCATCCCAGTCGAGCTTGGCGACCTCGTCCGGCAGCGGCGGCAGCTGGCCCTGGTAGGGCGCGCCGGCGAGCTGGGTCGCGCGGCGCACCACCTCGTCGTAGCCGAACTTGCCCTCGCGCGGCGGCCGCGCGGTCTGCGCCTCGGCCGCGGAGACGAGCGCGCCTGCGCCGGTGGCGAGCGCACCTTGGGCGAGCGCGCCCTGGACGATCGTGCGTCGGTCGAAAATCGTGACAACCCCCATCCAAAGCTCAGACGGGCGCGACCCGTAGCGGCCTTTAGGGAAGGCGGCAAGCCTCTTCCGGAGAGGGCGCGCGCCGCATTTGAGCCAAGTTCCCGAGGCTTGCTGTCGACCGCTCAGTGGACCGGCAAGCCTCGCGCGAGACAGGCGTGCGAGCCAGACCGTTCGAGCTCGAGACTCGGCGAACCCGGATGGCCACGTGTGGACGCAGACGCTTAGCCTAAGCCCTTACGCGAGCCGGCATTCGCTCGGCATCGACCTCGGGGTGGAGCCGGCGATCGAGGTCGACGGCGGGCGCCACACGTTCTTCGACCACCGCCGCGTCTCGGTGCGCTGGCTTTGCGGCACGATCCTCACCGGCCTCCTCGGCGCGGCCCTCATCGGCGCCACCATCTACGCGGCGCTCGACCACGAATCGAACTTCGCCTCCGCACCGCTGCCGGCCGTGGCGCCGACCAAGGAGGTCGCCGACGACGCGGCGGCCAGCGCGCCGAAGGGCGACAGGCTCGTCAAGCCGGTCGACATCGTCGCGGCCAAGCAGATGTTCAAGGTGCCGCAGCCGACCAAGATCGGCGACAAAGAGGTCATGCGCACGCACACGTTCGTGCGCGTCGAGACCACGTTGCTCACGGCTTCTGCCGGATTCAACGACGAGGTGCCCGCCTTCAATCCGCTGAAAGTGTTGGCCGACGCGCGCACGCAGGTCGAGGCCCCCGCCGAGCCACAGCAGGACGATGCCGAATTCTCGTGGGCCACGCGCGATTTCGCGCCGCAAAACCTCACGTCCACGGTCGCGTTGTCGGCGGACGAGGTGCAGGCGCAGGTGGCCGAGCACGTGAAGAGCTCGATCGCTGCCGGCAACCGCCCCTTCGTGCTGCCCTCGCAGCTCCTCCTGATGCGCACCAGCCACGCCAATTCGATCGGCGCCTTGTCCTATGCCAATCCCAACGACGGCTTCGGGCGCTCGCCGTTCGCCTCGATCGAGGTGCGCATGGTGCCGGAGAACGTCACCGTGGTTCCGCGTGCCCCCACGCCCGCCGGCGGCGCACAATCCGACGAGAAGCTCGTCGTGATGCGCCAGGGCCAATCGCTCGAGGAGATGCTGCTCACCGCCGGCGTCTCCCGCGCGACGATCCACGACCTCGTGACGGCGCTCGACGCGCGGGCGGGCCAGCCCACGGTGCCCGACGGCCGCCGCATCAAGCTGCTCTTCGCCGACACCGCCGGGCCCGGCGACGCCAAGCAGCTGGCGCGCCTTTCCGTCTATGCCGACGAGACGCTCGAGACCTCGGTGGCGCTCAAGGACGACGGCACCTGGGTCAAGCTCACGGACCAGGAGACGCCCGCCGCAAAGAGCCGCGCCAACGACGACGATGACGACGATGCCGGCGCGATGCGCCTCTACGACAGCCTCTACGAGACGGCGCTGAAGCAGGACATGCCGAAGCCCATGATCGACACGCTGGTGCGGGTCTTCGGCAACGACGTCGACTTCCAGCGCAGCGTCGCGGCAGGCGATTCGTTCGAAGCCTTCTACGACAAGGGCGACAGCGGCGACGACGACCAGCTTCTGTTCGCCTCGATCACCACGCGCGGCGAGACCTATCGCTACTACCGCTTCCAGACGCCCGACGACGGCGCCGTCGACTATTACGATCCGAACGGCCGCTCGACCCGCAAGTTTCTCGTCCGCTCGCCGATGCTGAACTTCAAGATCACCTCCGGTTTCGGCATCCGCTACCATCCGATCCTTGGCTACACGCGCCCGCACACCGGCACCGACTTCGCGGCGCCGATCGGCTCGCCGATCTTCGCGAGCGGCAACGGCACGATCGTCCAGGCCGGATGGAGCTCAGGCTACGGTCGGCGCATCGAGATCCAGCACGCCAACGGCTACATGACGACCTACAACCACCTGTCCGGTTTCGCGCGCGGCGTCACGGAAGGGGCGCGGGTGCGCCAGGGCCAGACGATCGGCTATCTCGGCCAGTCCGGCCTCGCGACCGGACCGCACCTGCACTACGAGGTGCTGGTCAACGGCCATTTCGTCGATCCGATGGCGATCAAGCTCGCCCGCACGCGCGAGTTCGACGGCAAGATGCTGGCCCTCTTCATGAAGGAGCGGGCCCGCATCGACGACCTCCTGCAGAAGGCGCCGCAGACGCAGCTGACGGCGCAGCGGTAGACGCGCTAGCCGTCAGCCGCCGGCGGCCATCCGCGCCAGCAGCTCGCCCATCCGCCGATGCAGAAGGTCGATCGCCTTCAGCGGTCGCACCATGACCTTGAAATCGGTGATCCGGCCGTGCTCGTCCCATCGCATGATGTCGACGCCGTTGATCTCGATGCCGTCTACGACGGTCGCGAACTCGAGCACCGCCGAGCGATCCGCGGTCCACGTATCGAGATAACGGAAGGACTCGTTGTTGAGGACCGACAGCGCGGCGCGCAGATAGGCGCCGGTGATCGTACGGCCGACCTGCGGCGTGTGGACCACCGGCGAGCGGAACACGACCTCCTCGGCCAGCAGGTCGTCCAGCCCGGCCGGGTCCCGCGTCGTCACGATCTCGTGCCACCGGGCCAGCGTGTCGCCGCTCATGGTTCGCTCCGCGTTCGTCCGGCCATGCCTCGCCCAGAAGGCGCCACGCCCAGGCACGCTTTTGTCCCGCTGCCGCGTCGCATCGTCAACACCGCAACGAAGTGATGGCTCACGTGTTTCGGAGCATCTTCGAGACCAACAGGAGTCGATCGATGCGTCTTTTCACCTATGCGGCCGCATTCTTGCTGACGACCGGCGTCGCCTTCGCGCAAGCGGGCGCAGACACCGGGGCCGGCACGCCGCCGTCCGGCTCGCAGGGCGCCGCCGGCCAGGGCGGTTAACGGGACGACGTCGAGCTCCAGCTCCGGCCCGGAAATGAAGACGGGTGCGCAGCAGTCGGGCACCGGCGGCGCGCCCGCGGGCGGTACGGGCGCTGGCGGCGCGCGCTGACGGCGCGGCGCGCACGCGTTGGGCGTGCGTCACTAAGAGCTCTTTGAGAAGCAGCGGCATCGGTTAGGCTCGCGTCGGGCGCCCGGAGAGGCGTTGCGGCGGGAGGTGCGTCTTGAGACACTGGGTGATCGCATGTCTCGGCATGGCCGTTCTCCTGGAGCCATCGGGATCGGCCCGGGCCGATACCCGCCAGGAGGCGTGCAAGAAGGCGATGAACGACCGCATCCAGGTCTGTACCGACGATTGCACGGCGCGCGCCCTGCACGCCGCCTCGGACTACCGGGACACGAACAACAACGTGAAGTTCGGTTGCCTCAAGGGATGTGCCATCGGCGAGGTGCTCCAGATGCGTGCCTGCGTCGCCGGCAAGGCGGCCCCGGGCGGCGACCCGACCGAGACGAACCGATAATCGTCTCGGTGCCTCGCGCCTCTTAAAAGCCCGACGCTCTTGTGTATCATGCGCAACCCGCTCGTCTCCGAGGCTGCCGAGGCTCGCACGCTTGTACACGCCCCCTTACCCCGCGCGGCCGGTGAAGCCGGGGTCCGCGCTCGGCCTCCTGTGGAAGGCGCGCAAGAACCTGATCGCCCTTTGGCCGGATTTCACCTTCGAGATCCACAGCTTCTCCTACAACGTGCTGCGCCGGCGCATCCACATCGTCACGACGCCCGACGCCGTGAAGCAGGTCTTCGTCGACGGCGGGACGGCCTATGAGCAAAAGACCTCGCAGCAGCGCCACGCGCTCGAGCCGCTGATCGGCGACGGCCTGTTCATCAGCGATGGCGAGACATGGCGGGCGCGTCGCCGCGTCGTGGCGCCGACAACGCACATCTCGCGCCTGCCGGCGCTGACGCCGGCCATCACGGCGGGCGCCGCCAATGCGCGGGAAGAGATGCTCGCCCGTGACGGCGAGGAGATCGACGCTCTCGCCGACATGGCCGAGCTGACCGCCGGCATCATCTGCGGCGCGATCTTCGGCCGCGCGCTGGCGCGGACGGCGGCACGCCGGCTCGTCTCCGCCTTCGGCGTCTATCAATCGCTGATCGGCCAGACCGACATCCTGTCGTTCCTCGGCCTGTCGCCGCTGATGCCGCGCTTCATGGGCGTGCGCGCCTATTTCGCGGCGCGCCGCATCCACGGCGTGCTGAACGAGCTGATCGACGACATCCTCTCCGACAAGAGCGCCGGCGAGGCCTCTGTGCTGCGCTCGATGTGGGACGCGGTGCGCTCCGGCGAGGCGCCGGTGATGGACCGCGTGGCGCTGCGCAACGAGGCCGCCGTCCTCTTCATGGCCGGGCACGAGACCACCGCGAACACGCTGGCCTGGGCCTGGTTCATCCTCTCGCAGGACGCGGAGACCGAGGCGCGGCTTCATGAGGAGGTGGATCAGGTGCTTGGCGACGCGCCCGCGACCTTCGCCGACTACGAGAAGCTGCGCTTCACCCGCGCCGTCATCGAGGAGACGCTGCGGCTCTATCCGCCGGTCCCGTTCCAGGGGCGCTATGTGGCGCAGGATGGCTTCATCGGCGCCAAGCCGATCAAGAAGGGCGATACCATCCTCCTCAACGCGTGGCTCATGCACCGCCATCGCCGGCTGTGGCCGGACCCGGACGCGTTCCTGCCCGATCGCTTTCTGCCGGGCGGCGGCGCGCCGCCCTCGCGCTACGCCTACGTGCCGTTCTCGATCGGCCAGCGCATCTGCACCGGGGCCGCCTTCGGCCTGCTCGAGGCGGTGCTGTGCCTCGCCACAATGTCGCGCAAGCTGCGGCTGAGGCTGCGGCCGGGCTGGGTGGTCGAGCCCGGCTGCCGCCTGAGTCTGCGGCCCGGCGAGCGCCTGCCGATGCGCATCGAGCGGCGCGAAGCGGCATGAGCCTGCGAGACAATCTGCAAGACGCTTTGGAAGCGAACCTGTACCGCGCGCTGACCGCGATGCCGCCCTCGATGTGCTCGGGCTTCGGCGCCGCGCTGTCGCCGGTCCTGCCGTACGTCGAGCGCAACGCGCATCGCCACGCCAAGAAACTCATGGCGACCTTGCGCCCCGAATGGGCCGCCGATCCCGCCGCGCTGGAGGCCGCCGTGCGGCGCCTCTGGGCATCGGTCGCGCGCACCTATGCCGAGTTCGGCGCCAGCCGCCGGCTCGTCGAGAGCGGCGCCGTGACCATCGAGCACGTCGAGCGCCTCGAATGGGCGCTCGGCTGCGGACGGCCGATGATCCTCACCTTCATCCATACCGGGAACTGGGAGGTCTCGGGCATGGACCTCGCCTTCCGCTTCGCGCCGCGCCGGGCGCTCGCGATGTACGACCCGCCGCAGAAGAAGAGCCGCGAGGCGCTCGCCATGAAGGTGCGCGAGCAGATGCCGGTCGATTTCGTCGCCATGTCGCCGCTCGTCTGGCGGCATCTGCTGGCGCGGCTGCGCAAGCCCGACGGGGTGCTGTGGATCTCGATCGACGATTTCTCGCACGGCATCGTCGGCGCGCCGTTCCTCGGTCGGCCGCTGCGCTTCGACGGCAACATCGGCAAGATCGCCCGGCTCGCGATGCGCACCGGCGCCATCGTGGTGCCGTTCTACGGCGAGCGCCATCCGGGCCTGCGCTTCACGACGCACATCCTCGAGCCGCTGTCGATCGACGGCGCGGCCGACGACGACTGGGCGGTCTTCGCCGGGGTCAAGGCGCTCGACCTTGCAGTGACGGGCCCGCTGATCGCGCATATCGACCAGTGGTATTACGCGCTGATGTATCGCGATTACGCCTCGCTGATCCCGGACGACCCGGCGAAGCGCGCTGCCGCCGCCGCGGCGACCGAAGGGTCCGCTGCATGACGTCCTTGCGCTGGCCAATCCGGCCTCAGCGCATCGGAAGTCGCCGCCTGGTTGGCTGCGCCGCCCAGTGGGCGAATGCGCGATTCTGCAGCGCTGCGACGAAGGCTTGCGCGCGCGCGGACCTGTCCATGGGCCGTCGTAGCCCTCGCGCATCGCCCTGCCCCCGGTCCACCAGCCCTGGCCCGGCAGTCCATCGGCCTCGCGCACGACCAGAACCGCGAGCTCCGGCTCGCCGGCTCCCGCCGCCAGATTGTCGATGGCATCGAGCGTCTTGCAGAGCGCGCGCATCTTCGGCCGCGTGAAGCGATGCCCGAGAAGGATGAGCAGCTCGGAATAGCTCATCGCCTCGCGCCGACGCGCCGCCGCGACGAGCAGGGCGCGCACGTGCTCGATGTCGGAGATAGGCTGGGTCTCGACCATGTCCGACACGACAACGCCGACGAAGCTGACGAGATCACGCCCGTCATGGCATGGGAGCATTCGACCGCCATCCGGCGTTCGACATCACGGAGGTGGGATGCGCTATTTTCTCGATGCCGAGTTCAACGGCTTTGGCGGCGCTCTGATCTCGCTGGCCCTCGTGCCGGAGGACGAGACCGCCGCGCCGTTCTATGCCGCGCTGCCCTGCCCCGACCCCACGCCGTGGGCGGCCGAGCACGTGCTGCCGGTGCTGAAGACCGAGCCGATCCAGCGCGCCGCGATGACCCAGATGCTCGCCGACTACCTTCGTTGCGATGACGAGCCGCTCGTGGTCGCCGACTGGCCGGAGGACATCGCGCATCTGGCGCTGCTGATGGTGACCGGCCCCGGCCATCGCCTCGCCACGCCGACATTGGTGTTCGAGCTGCTCGACCTTCCGCTGTTCGATGCGGAGACGACGAGCGACGTCCCGCACAACGCCTGCTACGACGCCATGGCGCTGCGGGATTATGTCTTGAAGACGGATCACTGAACGCCGGGCTCGCCGTCGCGTAACGTCAGCGTCGCGATTCAATATCGTCCGCAAAGCCACACGCATTCACCAAAAGTCTAAGCGACGAAAACGTCACACTTAACCCCCGTTATTCACAGAGGCCGTGAACAGGCCGGAAACGCGGCGTCAAGCTCGATTCTCAAAGCCCGGGGCCGTCGCTATGGTGCGGTGATTCGGGGTGCGGCGGACGGCGAGGCTACGGGGATGGGGCGACGGCAGCGGTGTGCCGGGTGCGTACGCGTGCGTCGTCTTGCGGTCGGCCTCGGCGCCGGCCTGGTCCTGGTCCCCGCGGTCGCGCGGGCCGATCTTTCGGGACGCGTCGCGGCCCTCGCCGATCTCGGCGATAGCCACGATGCCTTCATTCTTTCGATCCTCGTCGGGCTTGTCCTGTTCGCGATGACCGTGGCGCTGCTGCATCTCGCCGGGCGCCGCCGCGCGCAGCAGCGCGAGAAACGCGCTGGCGGCGGAGCTGAACGCGGTCCGGGCCAGGCTCGACCGGGCCGAGACGTTCCTCGCGGCGGAATCGCACATCACCATCGCCTGGGGCACCCATTCGCACGAGCCGGAGATCGAGGGCGATCCGAGCCTCGTCGGCGATTCGCCCGTCCTGCGCCGCGTGCTCGGCTTCGGCTCCTGGCTCGCGCCGGACCAGGCGCAGCGCATCGAGGCGCTCGTCACGCGGCTGCGCGAGCGCGGCGAGGCGTTCCACATGGCGGTGATAAGCCAGGCCGGACGATATCTCGAGACCGAAGGCCGGGCCGTCGGCGGCCGCGCCGTGATGCGCATTCGCGACGTCTCCGGCGATCGGCTCGAAGCCAGCCGGCTTCGCGACGCGCTCGCGCAATCCGCCGCCGAGGTGGAGGGTCTGCGCGGCCTGCTCGACCAGGTCCGCTATCCCGCCTGGGCCCGCGACGCGCTGGGCCGGCTCGTTTGGGTCAACACGGCCTATGTGCGCGCCGTCGAGGCGAAGGACATGCGCGACGTCGTGACCCGTGGCGTCGAGCTGCTCAAGAGCCCGGCGCGGGAGGCTGCGGCGCACAGCCGCGCGCAGCTGCTGGTGTTTCGCGAGCGCGCGGCGGCGGTGCTGGCCGGATGGCGCTCGAGCCTCGACGTCGTCGAGGTGCCGCGCGAGGACAGCGCGATGGGCATCGCCTTCGACACCTCCGAGCTCGAGGCCGTCCGCGAGGATCTCCGGCAGGCGCTGACGGCGCATGCGCGCACGCTCAACCAGCTGACCACCGCCGTCGTCAGCTTCGATCGCCGCAAGCAGCTCGTCTTCTACAACGAGGCCTACCGCCTGCTCTTCGGTCTGGACGAGGCCTATCTGGAGCGGCGGCCGGACGAGCCGGAAATCCTCGACACCTTGCGCGCCCGCCACATGCTGCCCGAGCAGAAGGATTTCCGTGACTGGAAGAGGAGGCATCTAGGGGCCTACCAGTCCCCCGAGATGCCGCCGCAGGAGATCTGGCACCTGCCCGACGGGCGCGCCCTGCGCGTCGCCGCCAATCCCAATCCGCAAGGCGGCATGACCTACCTCTTCGACGACGTCACGGAGCAGTTCAATCTGGTCTCGCTGATCAAGGCGCAGATGCGGGTGCAGACGGAGACGTTCGACACGCTGAAGGAAGGCGTCGCGGTGTTCGGCACCGACGGGCGCCTCAAGCTCTCCAACGCCGCTTTCGCCGGCCTGTGGCATCTCGAGGCGGCCGAGATCCAGGGCAAGCCGCATATCGACCGGGTCGCCGAGCTCTGCAGCCGCCTCGCGCCCGACACCGACACGTGGAGCGCGTTGCGGGCCAAGGTCGCGGGCCTCTACGAGACGCGTCGCGGCCTCGAGGTCAGGATATCGCGCCGCGACGGGACCATCCTCGACTGCACCACCGCGCCCCTGCCGGACGGCGCGACGCTGCTGACCTTCATCGACGTCACGGCGGGCGTGAACGTCGAGCGGGCCCTCAAGGAGCGCAACCAGGCGCTGATCGACGCCGAGAAGCTGCGCAACGACTTCGTCCACCACGTGTCCTACGAGCTGCGCTCGCCGCTGACCAACATCATCGGCTTCATCCAGCTGCTCGGCGACGGCGCCGTGGGCTCGCTCAATCCCAAGCAGATCGAATACGCCGGCTACGTCACGAAGTCCTCGGCGGCGCTGCTCGCCATCATCAACGACATCCTCGACCTCGCCACGATCGACGCGGGGGCGCTCGAGCTCAACCTCTCGCGCATCGACGTGCAGGAGACGATCCACGGCGCCGCCGAGGGCGTGCAGGACCGGATCGCGGACGCCAACCTCAACCTGCAGATCGTCGTGCTGCCCGACATCGGCTCGTTCGAGGCCGACGCAAAGCGCGTGCGCCAGGTGCTGTTCAACCTGCTGTCCAACGCCATCGGCTTCTCGGCGCCGGGCCAGACCGTGACCCTGGCCGCGTTGCGACGCGGCAGCGACATCGTGTTCAAGGTGTCGGACCACGGCCGCGGCATCCCGCAGGAGGTGCTCGACCATGTCTTCGACCGCTTCCATTCGAACACGATCGGCTCCCGCCATCGCGGCGTCGGCCTCGGTCTCTCCATCGTGAAGAGCTTCGTCGAGCTGCACGGCGGACGCGTCCTGATCGACACGGCGCCGGGCGAAGGCACCACGGTGACTTGCATCTTCCCGACGCGAGATGAGAAAACTCGGCGCAGCCCACGATGCCGCGAGCGAGGCTGCGGACGAGGCCGAGAAGGATCGTTGATGACCGCCGAGGCGACGACGGAGCCGAAAAGGAGCTCCGTCTGGTATGTGGATCTCGCCGACGAGGCGGCGACCGTGTCGCTCGCCGCCGATGTCGCGTCGCTGGTGCGTCCGGGCGACCTCGTGACCTTGTCGGGGGAGCTCGGCGCGGGCAAGACGACCTTCGCGCGCGCGCTGATCCGCGATCTCGTCGGCGACCCCGAGCTCGAGGTACCAAGCCCGACCTTCACCTTGATCCAGGTCTACGAGAGCCACGCCAAGGAGACCGCGCGGTTCCCGATCGTCCATGCCGACCTGTTTCGCATCAAGGACCCGTCCGAGCTGGCCGAGCTCGGCTGGGACGAGGCCGCCGACGGTGCGCTCGTCATCGTCGAATGGCCGGAGCGCGCCGGCGGCGGTCTCGCCGGCGACCGTCTCGACATCGCCTTCCACCTCGCTCCGGAGAAGGGCGACGAGGCACGCACCGCCGCGGTGACCGGTGTCGGCGGCTTCGCCGGCCGCCTCACGCTGTCGCGGGCGATCCGCGAACTGTTCGCGCGAAGCGGGTTCGCCGATGCCACGCGGACTTTCATGATGGGCGACGCCTCGACGCGGGCCTACGAGCGCCTGACCAAACCGGACGGCTCGACGGCGATCCTCATGATCGCGCCGCCCCGTCCCGACGGGCCGCCGATACGCTTCGGCAAGCCCTACAGCGCCATCGCCCATCTCGCCGAGGACATACGGCCCTATTTGGCGATCGACGCGGCCCTGCGCGCGGCCGGCTTCTCGGCGCCCGTGATCCACGCGCATGATGCCGAGGTCGGCCTCGCCGTCATCGAGGATCTCGGCGCCGACCTCATGGTCGAGGGCGATTCGATCATCGTCGAGCGCTACAACGAGGCAGTCTCCCGCCCTCGCGCGCCTTCATGCGACCGATACGCCGAAGATTCTGCCGGACAGCGACGGCGGGCGAATACGCGGTCCCGCCCTACGACGTCGAGGCGCTCCTGATCGAGGCCGAGCTGCTGCCCGAATGGGACGCGCCGCATGTCGCCAAGGTGATGCCGTCCTCCGGCGCCAAGGCGGGCTTCCTCAATCTTTGGCGCGAGAACCTTGGCGGACGTGATTGCCGCGCCCGCCACCTGGACTTTGCGCGACTACCACTCGCCGAACCTGCTCTGGCTGGCGAACCGCCCAGGGCGTCGCACGCGTCGGCCTCATTGATTTCCAGGATTGTGTGATCGGCCACCCGGCCTACGACGTCGCGTCGCTTCTGCAGGATGCAAGGGTGACGATCCCCGCCGAGGTCGAGCTGCGGCTCCTCGGCCATTACGCGCGCACGCGACGCGAGCAGGACAAGGGCTTCGACATGGCGGCCTTCGCCAAGGCCTATGCGATCCTCGGCGCCCAGCGCGCCACTAAAATTTTGGGAATTTTCGCGCGGCTCGATAAGCGGGACCGCAAGCCTCAATATCTCGTTCACATCCCGCGGATACAAACGTATCTGCGCAAAAATCTCGCGCACCCGGCACTGGCGGAGCTGAAGACGTGGGTCGAGCAGAACGTGCCGAGCATTTTGGCGACCGACCCCTGAGCGTGCCACATGAGGCCCTCGCCACGCTCGCGCGCCTCGCCGACCCTGCCGCGGAGCCGCCGGAAGCGCGGGGGATGAGGGCATCGCCGGTCGCCGCGCCGCTGTACCCCTCGACCGCCATGGTCTTCGCCGCCGGTCTCGGCACCCGCATGCGGCCGGTCACCGACACGATCCCGAAGCCGCTCGTCGAGGTCGGCGGCAAGCCGCTGATCGACCACATGCTCGAACGTTTTGCCGAGGCGGGGGCTCGCCCGTGCCATCGTCAACGTGCACTATCGCGCCGAACAGATCGAGGCGCACCTTGCGGGCCGCACGCACCCGCGGATCGTCATCTCCGACGAGCGCGCCCGCCTTCTCGACCAGGGCGGCGGCGTCAAGCAGGCCCTGCCGCAGCTCGGCGACGGGCCTTTCTTCATCTGCAACACCGACCAGTTCTGGCTCGAGGGCCCGCATTCGAACCTGAGGGCGCTCGCCGCACGCTGGGACCCAGAGAGCATGGACGTGCTGCTGCTCGTGGCGGCCACGACCTCCTCCATCGGTGTCGACTGGGCGGGCGACTTCTCGATGAGTGCCGACGGCCGTCTGGAGCGGCGCGAGGAGCGCGAGGTCGCGCCATTCGTCTACGCCGGCGTCGGGATCATGAAGGCGTCGCTTTTCGCCGAAGCGCCAGACGGCCCGTTCCGCTTGGCGCCTTATTTCTTCGGCGCGGCGGCGAAGGGGCGCCTCTACGGCCACCGCCTCGACGGCCGCTGGCTCCACGTCGGCACGCCGGAGGCAATCGGCGAGGCGGAGGAGACGATAAAGCGCTCCGTCTATTGACAATTTTGCGGCCGCCCGTTTGAACCGCCCGGATATTGCCGGCCGCGCGTAGCTCGAACGAACGGAGTGATCACGCTACGGAAGGCCGAGGGAAACCTTTTCCGCGTGGGAGCCGATCATTCCAGGACATAAGCCGCCGACGGCCCGATCGCATCGCCAAGCCCTATCGCCCGCCTGTCCGCCCGTGACCGATCCGGCCCCGCGCCGCACGGGGCTTTGAGGCATGGTCGGTGTCGCCTCCCTCGCCGTCGAGGGTTATCTCAACGCGGTCGCCTGGAACGCCGACGGCTCTCGCCTCGCCGCGCTCAGCGGCTTCGGCAACCAGCTGACGGTCTGGGACGCCAGGGGCTGGACGGTCGACAGCCGCTTTCCCACGCTACGGCGGCGCCTATTCCGGCAACTCGCTCGCCTTCCTGGGCGATGATTCGCTTCTCCTGCCGGCACCGATGGGCCGCTCGCCCGACCCGCCGCATCGCGAGCTGTTCCTCACCTCCTTCGAGCAGATCGACGCGACGACCGGCAAGCGGATCCGCTACGTCGAGGACAAGTTCTACGATCGGCGGCCGGCGCCGCATCATGGAGTGCTTCTCCGTCGCGCAGGGCGCGCTCGTCGCCGGCATTCCGTCCGGCAATCCGAACCTGATCTCGCTGTTTCAGGCCAAGCCCTGGAAGCTCCTGAAGAACTTCGAGGTCTCCGAGGACGACCGGCGCCACGGCTTCGCGCGCGCGCTCGCGCTCTCGGCGAGCGGCAGCCTGATGGCGGTCGGCACCGTCAACGGCCACGTGAAGACCTTCGATACGACGACCGGTTACCCCCTGCTCGACCGCGACATTTCCGGCGGAGCGCCATGTCCCATCAGCGTGGTGGCCTTCAGCCGCGACGGGCGCTATCTCGCGGTCGGCCGCGCGCGCGGCTACGGCGGCGGCTCGAACGGGCGTATGCTGCGCATCCTCGAGGCCGAGACGCTCGAGGACACCGGCCTCGGTCCGACGACCGATTACGACGACCTCTATGCGATCTCCTGGGGGCCGAACGACGAGATCGCGCTCGCCGCCAGCAATGTCATGGAGGTGGGCCAGCTCGGCCAGGACGGCACGTTCGAGAGCTTCGGCACGCAGCCCGGCCGCGATTTCTACAGCGTGGCCTTCTCGCCGCGCGAGGCCATCTCGCAGCAGCGAAGGGCTCGACGGTGCTCGTCTACGAGTATTGAAGCGCCGAATCACCGCCCGCGCACGCCCGGAAAATAGCTCACCAGGTCGCGAGGCACGATCGTCTCGCTCGCGCGCCACTCGCCCAGAAAGAACACCCCTGTCGCCGCGTCGGCGCGCCACGTTTCGCTGAAGAGCCCGTCGAAATAGCGCAGCCAGAAGAAGACGAGGACGAAGGCCGAGCCCATCTTCTCGCTCCGGAACAGCGCGCGGGCAAAATAGCGGATCGACCACAGGAGGCTCTCGGCGGGGCCGCCGATCGTGCCCGACGCCACCTCCTCGAAACGCCGGAACAGCCAGCGATGACCGCTGCGGGTGTAGCGCGTGAAGTCGTAGGCGCGCTCGTGCACCGCTTGCAGGAAGGGCGTCTCCGCGTAGACGAGGCCGTTGTCGACGAGCACGCGCGCGATCTCCGCGACGACCGCCTCCGGCACGACGACATGCTCGAGCACCGCCTGGATCCAGACGCCGTGGAAGCTTGCGTCCGCGAAGGGCAGGCGGTGGCCGTCGGCGATCAGCTCGACGTCGGGCGAGGCATAGACGTCGGTGCCGACGACGCGGACATCGCGCGCGGCATAGAGCGCTTCGGTGCCGCTGCCGCGCCCGCCGCCGCCGACCACCAGCACGCGCGGCGCCGGGAAGGCGCGGCAGCGGGCGAGAAAGGTCGCGCAATTGTGCGGCGGCGCCATCGTTTCGACCCCGACGCCCATTCGCGCAGCCGGCGCAGCAGGGGGCGCGAGCGCGACAGAGGCGAGGCGCCCTCGTCCGTGAGCAGGCTGTCGCGGTCGACGATCGAGTCGGCGAAATCGATCAGCACAGGCGGTGTCGCGGACGCCACGGGAAGCCGACCCGCGCCATAGTCGCAGGACGGATTCGCGCAGCGCAGGCCGTGCGCCGCGAGGTCGTCGTGCACGAGATCGTCTTGGGCGAGCCTATTCCGGCAACGGGGGCATCGCACGATGAGGGCGAGCTGCGCGTCCAAGCCGGTCTCCGCCGCGACGATAGGGGTCGGCGCAGTCCTAGCCGGTTCTGCACGCCGTCGCGGCGAGATGTCGTCGACGTGGTGAACGCCGGCGTCCGCGCTAGGCGGGCTTCCTGGCGCCGCAGGGGCGAGTCGAGGCGCGTCATGTGGGTGCGCATCCGCGATGCCGCCTCCTCGCCTTCGCCGTCGACGACGGGCGGTTACGATTCGCCGCGATCTCGGCGAGCGCTTGCCGCTGGCTCTCGGCGCCTTCCGCGTGGGCCCGGCGGAACGGCGTCAGTCTCTGGCGCAGATCACGCGCATAGCCCTCGAGAATGGCATTATGGGCGCCGGCGCAGAGCCGGTCGTGGAAGGCGGCATGCGCTTCGACGAAGCCCGAAGCCGCCCCATCGGCCGATTGGCCGATCGCCTCCTGACTTCGCGCGCAGGTCCGTCCGCTCGTCGGCGCGTCCATCGCCAGCGCCGCGAGACGTGCGCCAATTGGCCTCGATCTCCGTCGCCGCCGCGAACACATCTCGTCGAGGCGCTCGGCGGAGGGCGAGGCGACGACCGCGCCGCGATAGGGCCAGCGCTCCACACAAGTCCCGTCGTCACGAGCTGGCGGATTGCCTCGCGCACGGGCGTCCGCGACGTGCCGTAGCGGTTTGCCAATGCTCATCTCGTCGAGCCGCGCGCCCGGCGCGAGCTCGCCGGTCATGATGTCGCGGGCCAGCCGTTCGGCCAGACCGTCGCCCCGCGTGACAGGAGGCGTAGGCTTGTCCGGCGCCTTTGCGGGCGCGTCCGTGGATTTCATCCTCGATCTTTTCAAGTCCGTCCCGTCCGCCGCCGCACAAGGCACTGGGGCGATCCCTCGGGCCGTCAGACCCGAAGGCCGCATTCCTTGAGTTTGCGTCCCAATCTTTGATCATCCTCGTAGAGACCAGTCAACTCGCCAAATAAGACACTTGCACGCTATGCGAAATTGATGCACTCTACCCAATTAAACTTGATAACATTGGGCTTACTGCTCCTGTCAAGCTAACATTGCGTGGGGTCCATCTTTCGGAGCCGCAAACATATGCATACAACTTAGAAGAGCCTGAAGCGCAATTGCCGGCGAAATCCGCGGCGTTTCAAGCATCTGGCAAACCGGCTCGGGCGGTCTGACGACCCTTGATGACCCGCTAGTCGACCTGGCGACTTCGCGCCTTTGGGCCAGGCGAGATGGAACAACGTCCGATCCCGGTGGGTGTGCTCAGAAATCGGTCGTCGGCGGGTAGCATGAAGGGGCGGCGCATGGGCCGTTGGCACCGGCCCGCGGAGCATCAGGCCCGGTGTCGTCGGCAACCCGTCCGCCCTTCCCCAGCCGAGCCGATCGGGCGGAAAGAACGTTGCCAGAACGGGCCGCCGCTCCGGCAGCGATCCGAGGATTTGCGCCATCGGGGGAAGTGTTGGCGGCGACAATGTCGACGATTGTCAGGCAATCGTCGTCGATCTCGTAGGCGATCAGAAGCGTTCGAACGCGTCCACATGCGCCAGCAGCAAGGTCGTTCGTCCGCCGCGCGACGGTTTGGCGCGAAGGAGATCGTCGGCGCCGACGACGGCGCACCGGCTCGACAGCGGCGCGCGCGTCGGGAGGAGCCGATCGAGCAGGGCCCTCGAGATCGTCTCGCGTTACGATCCGCGCGCCAAGGCGCGTCTGCCGCGGCCCGCAAGCCGGTCTCGACGAACCTGTGCTGCGGCACCGGACGGAACCCATATATGACGCGTAAAGTCCCTCGTCCACGGTGTAGTGCAAAGGTCGGGCCGTCGCTCGCCGTCTCGCACCAGGCGAGGGCGCGCCCCATCAGGTCGCGGAACAGACCCTGCCCGCGTCGGCGGGGATCGACAACCGGCGAGACGCAGGCCCGTCGCGTCAGCCGTCCGGCCGTCCAGCACCAATCGCGAGCACCTGCCGCCTCGACGCTCGCCACGCAGGTGCCGTCGTCCTCGAAGAGGGCGAACGGGACCCAGTACGGCCGAACGGCCGCCGCGCGGCCGCGTCGAGATGGAAGACCCGTACGTCGCATCAGGGCCGCCTGCGCTTCGCTTGCCCGCGTGTCGGCGTGGAAGTCGGCCCGGTAGATGAGGTCGTCGCGCATCGTCATGCCTTCGCATCGGGAGCGCGCACGCATGTGTGCGCGTCGGCGGCTGAAGCCGTCGCGCGGGCCGGTTTCCCGTGTCGATCGTCGCCTGGGGCGCGCGGCTAGTTGCGCGGCGGCGAGGAGGCGTCGCCGCTCCTTACTGCGCACGACGGCGCGGGCGCGTTGAGGAAGCCCCACATGAAGGTCGTACCTCTTCGAGCCGTTCAGCACGCCCGGGATCGGGTTGCCGGTCGGGTCCTGGTTTGAGCATCGCGCCGGAGCCCGGGCCGACCGCGCCGTTCGAGCCGAAGGCCGCGTAGGCATGGCATGGTGATGCAGGAGGCCGCCACCAGCGATATGCCGGCGTTGATGCCCTCGGTGACCGAGTTTGCCGAGTGAGGCGGGCTTCTGGCCGACGGCGGTGAAATTCCACCATCGAGCCCTTGAGGCAGTAGTTGCGCCAGACCGGCGACAATCCCGCCCGGTCCATCATCTGACGCAAGGCGGGGACCTTCTTGCACTCGCCGTACTGCGTGTTGTAGGCGCGCCGGTTCGGCGGCCACGACGGGGTCGACGGCGCCATAGGAATCGAAGCAGCCCATGTAGTCCGCAGCGGCCCGGGTTCATCTCGTGCTCGAACGTGGCCCCAACACCCAGTTCGGGTTCTGCTTGCTGGAGACGTGCATGGAGACCAGCGCGAACTCGACGCCGTTGGTGATGGGTCGTGAGGTAGCTCTTCTCGACCGTCGCCTGGTCCTGCAGCTGCGGAAATCCACTGGATCAGCGTCGAGACCGGGATCCAGTCGCCCTTCACAGATACGGCCGTGGTCGGCATGTTTCACGGTGAAACCGTTGGCGAAGGCGGTAGCAAGTCCCGCCTGCGTGTTGAGGTTGTTGTTGACGATATAGTCGTATTGCGCGCGGTTCCGCTTCACCTCCTCGGCGATGCAGGTGGTGGGCGTGGCCGCGGTCGGGAAGCCGCCGGTGGAA
Organism: Melastoma dodecandrum; assembly: GCA_029817715.1. Classification (NCBI taxonomy): domain Eukaryota; kingdom Viridiplantae; phylum Streptophyta; class Magnoliopsida; order Myrtales; family Melastomataceae; genus Melastoma; species Melastoma dodecandrum. The sequence continues at coordinate 10,568 of JARUPY010000044.1, read as the reverse complement.
CGGGTTCGGCGGACCGCCTTGCGTGTTGCAGACGGTCGTCGGCGGGGTGCTCGCCTGGCTGCTCGCCGGATTGACGCTCGCGCCGAGCTGGCTGCGGCGAACTTGTGCGGCTCGTTCAGGGTCGGGAAATGCGGCGTCGTCGAGAAGACGTCGCCGTCGGAGGCCCACGTCTCGAAGGCAGCCGGCGTCGGCTGAGCGGGGTTCACCGGAATGGCGATCTGGTTGACCAGGAGACGCCCAGATGAACTCGTCGGAATTGCCTTTCGCGCGCCGACGACACGGCCGGGAGCTGTCGATGTGGTTGACCGCGACCTCGGCGGAAGGCCTGCGGCGGCGGCGCAAGCACCGATGCGCCGACGGCGGCCAAGGCAAGCGAAAAAAGCAGGCGGAGCGAACGCGGGGATCGATAGGTCACGCATGGGAAGTCTCTAGAGAATCATATTACTTGATTCTGTTGCACCTTGCTGTGCTCGTTTCAACATCTCCTCGTGTAGATCCCGTGGAAATCAATTGCATCTGTGACTTGCGTGCCACCGCCGCATCCCATGTCGGCGCGGACGTACCCCAGCCGAGCGAGGCCGCCGGTCGCAGGCCGGTCTTGCGACCTCCCGTGGGTTGCTGTCCCGGCGCCCGGGCGATCATGATGCCCGGCGAAAGCGCCTCCTGAGAAAGGCGGCTGCGCGGGACGGGTGATGTCTGCTGCTGGCCAGGGCGTGAAGCTCGACCTCCCCCGCCGGGGGACGACGAGCGCACCGAGACGGCGCCCGGCTCGACCTTCGAGAAGGACCTGCTCGCCGCCCTCCTCAGCGTGAAGCAAGGCGACTTCGGGGTCCGCATCGCCGGCGGCGACAGCGGGCTTCAAGGCCGGATCGCCGATGCGTTCAACGAGATCGTCGCCGCCAACGCGCGGCTCGCCGCGCAGCTCGAGCATGTCGGCCAGGAGGTCGGCCGCGCGAGGGCAAGACGCGCACCCGCCTGCGCATGCCGCTGTCGAACGGCGCCTGGGCCGACATGGAGGGCTCGGTCAACGCGCTGATCGAGGACCTGCTGTGGCCGACGACGGCGATGACGGCGACCGTGGCCGCCGCGGCGAAGGGCGACCTTTCGCAGCGGATGGCGCTCGAGGTGGCTGCGGGGCGCCCATTGCAGGGCGAGTTCCTGCGCTCGGCCTGTGTGGTCAACACTATGATCGGCCAGCTCAACGTGTTCACCTCCGAGGTGACCCGCGTGGCCCGCGAGGTCGGCTCCGAGGGCAAGCTCGGCGGCCAGGCCAACGTGCCCGAGGTCGCCGGCGTCTGGCGCGAGCTCACCGCCTCGGTGAACTCGATGGCGTCCAACCTCACCGGTCAGGTGCGCAACATCGCCGACGTGACGATCGCCGTGGCCAACGGCGACCTCTCCAAGAAGATCACCGTCGACGTGCGCGGCGAGATCCTCGAGCTGAAGAACACCATCAACACGATGGTGGACCAGCTCCGCTCGTTCGCCTCCGAAGTGACGCGGGTGGCGCGCGAAGTCGGCACCGAAGGCAAACTCGGCGGGCAGGCCGACGTGCGCGGCGTGGCCGGAACCTGGAAAGACCTCACCCGATTCCGTCAACGCGATGGGCGAGAACCTGACGGCGCAAGTCCGCAACATCGCTCAGGTCACGACGGCGGTGGCGCGCGGTGACCTGTCGCGCAAGATCACGGTGGACGTGAAGGGCGAGATCCTGGAGCTGAAGGACACCATCAACACCATGGTGGACCAGCTGAACGGCTTTGCAGCCGAAGTGACGCGCGTGGCGCGCGAAGTGGGCACCGAAGGCAAGCTCGGCGGCCAGGCCAATGTGTCCGGCGTGGCCGGCACCTGGAAGGACCTGACCGACTCGGTGAACTCCATGGCCGGCAACCTGACCGACCAGGTGCGCAACATCGCCGAGGTGACCACCGCCGTCGCCAACGGCGACCTCTCGCGCAGTTCCACCGTCGACGTGCGCGGCGAAATCCTGCAGCTGAAGGAAGCCATCAACACCATGGTGGACCAGCTTCGTTCCTTCGCGGCCGAAGTCACGCGCGTCGCGCGCGAAGTCGGCACCGACGGCAAGCTTGGCGGTCAGGCGGTCGTGCCCGGCGTCGCCGGCACGTGGAAGGACCTCACCGACTCGGTCAACTCGATGGCCTCGAACCTCACCGGCCAGGTGCGCAACATCGCCGAAGTGACCACGGCTGTGGCGCGCGGTGACCTCTCCCGCAAGATCACGGTCGAGGTCAAGGGCGAAATCCTCGCGCTCAAGAACACCATCAACACGATGGTCGACCAGCTCAACGGCTTTGCCTCGGAAGTCACGCGCGTCGCGCGCGAGGTCGGCACCGAAGGCAAGCTTGGCGGCCAGGCCATCGTGCCCGGCGTCGCCGGCACCTGGAAGGACCTCACCGACAACGTCAACTTCATGGCCTCGAACCTGACCGCGCAGGTCCGCAACATCGCCGAAGTGTCCACCGCCATCGCCAATGGCGACCTTTCCAAGAAGATCACCGTGGACGTGCGCGGCGAGATCCTTCAGCTGAAGGAGACGCTGAACACGATGGTGGACCAGCTTCGCTCGTTCGCGGGCGAAGTGACGCGCGTGGCGCGCGAAGTCGGCACCGAAGGGCGGCTCGGCGGCCAAGCCGTCGTGCCGGGCGTCGCCGGCACGTGGAAGGATTTGACCGACAACGTCAACCTGCTCGCGGCCAACCTCACCACGCAGGTCCGCAACATCGCCGAAGTGACGACTGCCGTCGCGCGCGGCGACCTGTCGCGCAAGATCACCGTCGACGTGAAGGGCGAAATTCTCGAGCTGAAGAACACCATCAACACCATGGTGGACCAGCTCAACGCCTTCGCCGGCGAAGTGACGCGTGTCGCGCGCGAGGTCGGCACCGAGGGCAAGCTGGGCGGCCAGGCGCAGGTCCCCGGCGTGGGCGGGACGTGGAAGGACCTGACCGACAACGTGAACTTCATGGCCGCGAACCTGACCGGCCAGGTCCGCGGCATCGCCGAGGTGGTGACCGCGGTGGCGCAGGGCGACCTGAAGCGCCGGCTCACCGTCGTCTCGAAGGGGCGAAGGTCGCGGGCACTCGCCGGAGACCATCAAACAACATGACCGGGGGACGCTCGCGACCTTCGCCGATCAGGTGACCGGCGTGGCGCATTCGGTCGGCGTCGCGGCGCCTCGGCGGTCAGGCCAACGTGCCTGGTGCCGCCGGCACCTGGAAGGACCTGACCGGCAACGTGAACCTGCTGGCGGCGAACCTCACCACCCAGGTGCGCGCCATCGCCGAGGTCGCGACCGCCGTGACCAAGGGCGACCTGACGCGCTCGATTCAGGTCGAGGCGCGCGGCGAGGTCGCCGAGCTCAAGGACAACATCAACACGATGATCGACAACCTGCGCCTGACGACGCGGGAGAACAAAGAGCAGGACTGGCTCAAGACCAACCTCGCGCGCTTCACCAACATGTTGCAGGGCCAGCGCGACCTCGTCGCGCTCGCCGAGCGGCTGCTGGTCGAGCTGGCCGGGCTGCTCGATGCGCACTCGGCGGGGGTTCATCTACCGGGTCGAGGCGGGCGAGCGCGCGCGCCCGTGCTGCGGCTGCTCGCGACCTATGCCGACGAGGCGGCCGGCGCCTTCCCTGAGAGGTGCTCGCCTTCGGGCAGGGCCTGAACGGGCAATGCGCCAAGGACGCCAAGCGCATCCTGTTGTCCGACCTGCCGTCCGGCGTGCAGCCGATCCGCCTCCGGCATGTTCCGGCTGACCGCCGCGCAACTCGTGGTGGTCCTGCCGGTGCTCGCCGAGGGCGAGGTTGTGAAGGAAGGCGGGTGATCGAGGCTGGCGGTCGGCCGCCCGTTTCTCTCGACCTGCAGAATCTCCTTCCTCGAGCAGCTCGCCACAAGGCGATCGGCATCCGTCGTCACCAAGCATCGAGGCGACGATGCAGACCGATGGCACCCTGCTCATGAGCAGTCGCAGCAGCTCTGCGGGACCGAAGTGCACGGACCACGGCGGCGCCAGTCCGAGCATGCAGCTTGACCAACGATCCGCCCTTCGCGCATTGACGCTCGAAATACAAGTCCTACTTCCTGGCCACAACATGAGCCACACGAGTTGCGCGACGGGTCTCCGTCTCAAACAGCATTCCATCATTCTCGAGCCAGGTAGCTGGTCAGACATATGCCGACGGCAATCTGTCGGAGAGCCAGGTCCGAGTTTCGCGCTCGGAGTATTCCACGGCGCCGAGGCCACCACGACCTGGTGGGCGCTTGATCACCGATATTCCTCAGACCTGCCTCGAAGATCGAGTTTTTGTTTTTTTTCGAGGGCCACGGTTTTGTTCGATCCGGAACGTGCCGTGGTAAGGTGGCTCGGTCGGCCGTATTCCTGCCAGGCCGGTGTCGCTGGCCGTTCGTAAGCTCGATGGCCGTAGCGCACGTCTAAGCATCAGTCCTTCAACCGAGCCTGCGAGGTCGCCGCGAGGGCCTACCTGGACTGGCGACGTTCGTGACGCGATAGGCGACGGACGAAACTTCCAGCAGATTCCTCAGAGAACCCCCCTGTGTGGGGGGGTTGATGTTGTACCACCCCCTCCTCTGCGCCTGTCAGGAATACGCCTTTCAAGTTCTGTCGGAGGGCAAGGCGTGCGGAACTAGAAGTGGCCGCCCTGGCTGCCCCCGGGGTCGACGTGGCGAGCCGCGAGCAGATGCCCTGCGCTCAAGCCCCTCGCAGACCAGCCCTCGGATCCCTCAAGCCTTCGTGGTGTTCACGATTTCACGGCATCGGGCATCTGCGCAGGACAAGCAGGGGACCTCGTCTTCTATGGACACTTTCCATGCAGGCCCGACGCCGGCACCGAGCCCGCAAAGTTACGGCCGGCCACCCGGGCCTTTTCGAGCTGGCGATCAGCATCCGCGTAGGATCGCCGAGCGCCTCGGCGGGCGAGAATTCCGCTGCTGAAGACGCCAGAACCCGGTTTTGTCGGCTAAGCGTGGTTCACGACCCGTCTTCCTGCCGTTCGACAGCAGGCGGGGCTCGAAGAGCATACGAGAGGCAAATATCGCCGAGCGGCTCGAGGATCGCGCCTCCTCTCGTCTGGCTACCCCACGTGGTCGTATCCTGGTCGCTGATTGTGATGTTCGTGGTAAAAGGAGCCGCCAGCCGCCATCCGGGCGCACCCTATTCGATCGACCCCGCTGCGAGTGCCGGCCTCGACGTCGCCCGACCCCTCGTACGACCGGCCGCGCTCGCGGGGCGCTACGGCCGTGCTCTTGTCGTCGACGGCCGACGGCCCCCGTAACCTGTTCGCCATCGGCAGCTAGATGGGTCTGCTCGATAGCGCACTATCGGGCGTTTCGGTGAGCGTGTCCTCAGGGGTATGCGCTCGGCAGGGGGCGGACCGGCGATGCGCCGCGCTCTCGATGCGAGTGAGCCGGCGGTCTCGATCGCTCTGATGGAATGGACATCATGATCCGCCCCGGAAACGATGGATGGTTTACGAGACGATTCCGGGACCATCAGTGGCGGCGACGAGCACGGTAAGTGCGGAGATCCCGGCGCCTCTAGCCAGATCCGTTTGCGCAGTTGACGGCGAGAATGAGGCCATGCAGGGAGACCCGCTGAACGTATGCTTGGACAGCCGGGAGCCTCCCGACTGAACGCTGGGGTCGCGAAGGCCGATCGCGGACGAAGGACTCTGCTCGCTCGTGCGCTGACGCGCTTGATTCCTCGTAAGTGGCCGGGTCTCGTTGAGCTTCGTTCGGTCCGCAACGCGCTCAGCGTCTGAGCGCGCGAAAATCACTGCTACGGTACGAACAGACCACGCCTGAGTCAAGCTGCTCACAGGTCCTATCGAGGCCATGCTGCGCCGGCGACCTCGACGAGACGCTCGGTTCAAGGCGATCATCGGCGAGGCGCCAGGCACTCGAAGTGACTGCTGCGCAACGTCACCGTCTGCGCTGATCCCTCCATCGAGAACCGTCTGCATGCCCGAGCTCTGACGGCATCGAGGCTGGCGACGCTCATTGACCGCACCTAATCCAACGACCACGCGCATACAAGCATTTCATCCCCGGATCATCTTCGTCTCGGCGGTCCCAGGTCACCGATTTCGACCGCCTGCAGCGGCTACGAGTGCCGGCGGCGGTCGATCTACGTGCCTGTCCCCGTGGCATCGCCGAGGTCTTTGCAGCGCCCCTAAAGATCAGCGTGTTCGCCTCCCGCGAGCTGCACCTGAAGCACAGCGACGGAGGCTGGAGCGCATCACATGCCAACACTCTCCGAGAAGACTCGCGTCGCCGAGCGCTCCAGGCCGCGCTGCAGCAGCTCAAACGCGTGAGGCTGGAGAAGGAGCGGGTACGAGACGGCTGAACGCGTCGAGCGCGGAGCTCGGCGCCCTGGCGCAGCTGTTCGAGGCGCAGAAGATGTGGAAGACGATTCTCGGCCCCGGCCGGCTGCGACCGGTGGCGTCGCGCACAAAGATAGTCAAAGTTCAACAAGCCTCCTGATGGCACGGTGACCGGCATAATACCTGGAGCATGCTGAACGACAGCCCGGCTGTGCACCCGACGACGCAGCGGATGCACCGCCTAGGGGTCGAGACGGCGATATTGCACAGGGCGCCGATCGCGGTCTGCCAGCAGCTCTCCATACGCAGCGGGCTGCTCGCCTTCTCGACGGCGTGCCCATAGGTAGCTGCAGCCCGACACGGTCCGATAACCGGCCAGACCTGAATCCGCAAACTATGGTACGGGCCCTGCTTCGAGTCGGAGCGGTGGGGCCCGGCGTGCGCGCATCGCCGCAGCACGTGGCCGGACGGCCTGCCCGCGCCGGCCCCTCCCCGCGGCGCGTCTCGAGCGCGGCGCTACGCAGCTCGAGGAGCGTGGCGATCCTCAGACCTCGCCGTCAACGCGCGCGACAGCGAGTCCATGCCCGACCCCGGCCTGGCAAATACCCTTGTGTGTGAGGTCCGATGGCAGCGGCAGCCCGGCTAGTGTCGAGATGAGCGTGGCCAGGGCACCTTGCCCGCGGCCGGCGAATAGCGTTGCGCGATGCAGCCGTCAAGTGATCAACGAGCTCGCGGGCGGCATAGACGCGCTGCCCTCGACAGGTTGGCCAAGGCCTCGGAAGCCGTTGTCCTTCACGTCGGATGACGAAGTCGGTTTGTCCGGAAATGGGGACGTAGGGCTTAAAGGCCCAAACCCCAAACATTCCTCGTCGCACGGCCTCTCCATGGTGCACGGCCTCGTGCGGCACGCGCATGATACCGCGGCGGCGAGATCCGCCATCCACAAGCGAGGAGGTTCGGCCGCGGGACGACAGTCGTCGACATTCCTGTTGCCCGCCTCGGCCCGTCGTGTTCGAGGACGAGGTGGCGGAGGGCCGCAGCGCGACGCGAGCCGGCCAGCGTCGCTGGAGCCGGCCCGCGCCCATCGATCGTTGTGCTTCCTGGGTGGATGAACCGACCCGCTGGTCATGTCGCTCGGCACGCCGCGCCATGCTGGAGGACCTCGGGCATTAGGGTCCGTCTGCCAGCGGGCTGCCTCGTGTGCGACGGAGGCGCTGAACCCTGCGATGATGTTCGAAGGGACCAGCTGACCGGACGCTCGTCCTAACCGACCTATACCGCGATGACCCCGACGGACCGGAACCGCGGGGCTCGTTCCTGGCCTCGAACGGGTCCGCCCATGCTTCTCGGCCACCGGGCACGTCTGCCGGTCCGTCATCGCGACAGAGCCTACCCAGGGGGGGCGACCTGCCCGCGGTAGCTCCAGGCCGCGGCGGATTGTTCCCCATGATCGGCAAGCCTTGTCCGCCAATAGCCAGCGCTCGACCGAGATCGTCGCCGACGCGGTCTCCCGGGTGGTGGCGTAGGGAAGGAGGCGGAGCCCCTCCTTCTAACCGCTCTGCGGGGAGAAGGTGGCCTGACTGAAGTTTACGGGTTCGGTATGAGGGTAATGCGTGCCCGCCGTCAAGCAATGTAAGATCGAGGGCACAGGCGGCCTCTATTACCCCACGGGTGCATACCGAATCCTATGGCCCCGCTTCGCGGGGACCAGCCTTCTCTGCCGCGCAAGCGGGAGATAGGGGTGGATCCGCCTAGCCTCATCCAAGGACCCGGTTGCCCCGGCCTCCTGCTAGCGTTGTAGGCATGGCAAAGAAGCGGCAGTGGGCCCTTCTCGGCGCTGGCTGATCGAGGTAGTTGTGCATCTGCGTTGCCGGGTGGCAGTGATGACGTCGTGATCCTGTCCACTTACCTGCCACCGACCGCGTGGTGCGCAGCACGGGCTGAACTCAATGCGCCGGCGCTCGTCCGGAACCATGTGCCGCACCGTTCTCTACCATCGTGCCGACTGCCGATCGCCGTACTGGCGTCCGCCCATACATTGGCTCGGAGTTCCATCCTCATCGGTCGGCGACGGGCATGATCGCTGCGTTGCTCTACTCGCTGCGGCTCTCGGTCTGGTCGAAATCTGCCTAGCCGAGCACGGTGACGGTCGGCCCCCTACAGCTTGGCGGTTGGCCTTCGGGCTAGACTGGAATCTCGTCGTTCCTCGCGTGGCCCCGAATACGCTCGGCAAGATTCTCCGAACGTGATCTAACGTCAAATCCGCAAACTCGCTGAGAAACCACCGGATGCTACGGAGCCGGCGCATTTCTACACCTTCGAGGCAACGGCCGCGCCCGCGACCCCTCTACTTCTCAGCGCGCTGGCGACACGCCGCGACATCGCTACCAACGTCTTCATTATCAACCAGTCTCAAATCGGAGAAGATAGGAAGAGCAGATTCATTCACACCCGGCCGAAGCGGAGTTACCACCGCAGGACGAGTCATGGAGCCGTGGTCGCTGATCACTCAAGAACCTAACGGGGTCCGAAAATGGCTCGCATGCACGCCGCCGCGCGCAAGGCTGCCCCTCTCGATGCGCGCAGGTCCGATTTACGACAAATACGTCATGCCGCGATCGAGCCATGGCGAGGGCCGTCGGGCGGCATGGCGCGGCCGCGGCTTTGTGGAGCGGCAGTCATTCGAGCTAGCCGGGCGCCGAGTTCTTCCGCAGAGCCTCGCGCGATCCGATGTTCGGCCTAACCCGCATGTAAGCTCGCCCGAATGGACGAGTCGAGGCGGCCACCGAAGCGCGTCGGCATACCCGATCTTGGCGGACAGCCTCACAACCAATAGTGCTGTTCGGCATCGGCCCACCGTGCTCACCGTCTGTCGCACGCGCGCAACCACCAGGTCGCGGCTCGAGCGCCACACAGACTCACCGTGCGTCGCCGTGCCATGAAGCTGATCCACAACTCGAGCCAATGACTGATGCGCGAATGGATATTCCTGTGTCCGCAGGAACCCGCGTGCTGGTCTGGGCCTGGTTCCTCCCGCGCGATTTCTCGTCGAGCTGGCGGCGGCGCTCGTGATGCCTGCATTTATGAAAAAACGGCAGATGACAGGGTCGCATGGTCTCGAGCCGCCGGACGAACGCATTGGCCGTGTTTGCGAGCGAAGCGGCGTCGTAACGCCGTGCAAGTCTGCCCTTCCGTCCGGCGACGCGAGGGTTTATTTCCTTTACAATCGGTGAGACTGCTTCTCCTCGAACGAGAAGACCTCATGCCCCTCCTTACAGCGGCTCGACGCACCCTTGACGGTGAGAGCCAGTGGCGCTGGCATCCTTTGCTTGTACACGTACGAGCTTCGACGTCGTAAGTGCTCGCTCAGTCACGAATGCGCCCGCACGATGCTTGGAGCGCCTCAGACGTGGTCGGATTAAAACCGATCCGTCCTTGTCCGTATTCTTTTCTTACGATCACTGGTGCCGGCCCAGAAATTATGTCGTGGCCCGTCGGCGCCAGCTATCGCAACGCCGGAGGTTCCGTGTTGCCTCGTGTCGGAGGTTCGCATCAGCCGCGTCGTCTTGGCCTGCCGCTGGCGCATACGCCGAGTGCGAAATTTGAGCGCGATGGGCGAGTGTGCGGGCGGGAAAGCTGATGCGCATGGGGTCGCTGACTTTCCCAACTCTAAAGCCGAAAATACCGGAAGAGACGCGACGGATCAGAAGGTCTGCGCCTGGATGCGCTTGGCGATTCTCCTGCAAGGCACGAGTTCGCTCGAGCAGTTGCTTCGGCGTCTGACGCACAGCGTATAGCGCAGTCGCCTGCTTGCGCTACCACGGACAGATGCGCTGGTCCCAGCGCGAACTCTGGTGTTCTGGGTAGCTGGCTCGGACGCGCGGCGCCGAGGCCCCTCTAGGCGGTCGCAGTATTCTCCTGGTCCTCGGAGATCTTGTCGCGATCCCTCCGCGCCGCATGTCCGCTCGCAGAGGCGCTAGCTGGCCCTATCGCGTAGCGTCAGGATGCCCTGCAGAGTCTCGTTGCGATTGCCGAATTGATGCAGTGTCGAGCGTGCCGACGAAGGAGCTTCGTCAGCTTCCTTGCCTTTGTTCGCCGGTCATTAATATCAGCAAGAAGCGTCCTCGACTGATGAGAGCCGATTCGCCATCGTCGACGCGAGCTGCGTCCGGCGCGAGGCGAGCTTCTGCGCAAGCTCCGCGACGGC